>CM046883.1:7087190-7152068 GCA_025688845.1 Cucumis hystrix | reverse complement strand
TTTGAGGGGGGGGGGGGGGGTTAGAATTCACAATTAAATTCAAAACTAAGTTGCACTAAAGAGAAGAGGCTACCATAACTGCAGGGGGGGGGTTGGCTATTCTGAAGTTATGATCGCCTTTAGTTCAAACTTTATTGTTGTTTATTTTTTAACAGTTTCGTTTGTTAGAACTATTAGAATTTGTTGTTTATTTCTTATGGCTATGTTGCAGTTATGGTAGCCTCTTCTCTTTAGTGCAACTTAGTTTTGAATTTGTTAGATAGTAGGGTGTTTAGTTAGTTTGTTCTAGCTATCCTGCAGTTATGGTAGTCTTTGTAGTTTGAACTTAGCTTCAATTAAAAGATTGGGAGAATTTGGCATAACTTATTCATGGACTAATTAAGTTTAGGGTTTGATAGGATGAATATAGGACTAATGATAAAACATATTTATAAGTTAGGTCTTTAACGATGGACAAGGGTTGAATGAAAGTTAGGAATAAGTTATCGGTTGAGTATAGAGAGGGTGTGTTCCAATTTTTAGAGATTGCCAAGTTTCACGTTGATGCTTACAAATGAATAAGGCGTCCATGTAAGAGATGTATGAACTCAAATTGGGACTTATTAGAGGGTGTGGAGCGACATCTATTAACCATCAGAATATCCCCTCTTATATGGAATGGATATATCATGGAGAGGTAGTGAACTTCCATAGAGGTATTAAAAGGTTTGATGAAGAACCAGTAGTAACCCTTTTGATAAAGAAACTAGTAGTAACCATTTTGATGAAGAAGATGAAATGTTTGGTATGCTTAATGATTTACAAGCTCCGTTGAACACAAACAGAAAATAGAGGAAGGTTTGGAGAATGAGATGCCCTTCAATATTGGGGTAGACATAGAAGAAGAAGAAACAATAAACATATTTCAAGACTTATTGAATGAAGCTCATAGTGAGCTATACTTCGGTTGTTCTGAATACTCTTCTTTGAATTTGTTTGGTTAAGATGATGCATGTAAAGGTTCTAAACGGTTGGAGTAACAAGTCCTTTGACATGAAGTTAGACTTAATAAAAAAGTATGTTTCCAAAGTGTGGTACCAATGTCCCTAGTTTGCATTCTACGAAGTCAAACAAAAATGGTGTGAGTTTGGCTGGATATGAAACTATTCAAGCTTGTAAGTATGACTGTGTCCTATATTGGAAGGAGTTTAAGACTTTGCAGTTTTGTCTAACTTGTGGTGAGTCTCGATACAAGGTTAGTTCTAATAACAGAGGGAAATTTTTTTGCATAAGGTATTGCACCACTTCCCTTTGATACCAAGATTACAACGCTTATTTGTATCGCAAGAAGGATCCTCTGACATGAGATGGCACCATGAAAAACGTGTTCAAACAAATTATGTGTTGAGACATCCAGCTGATGCGGATGGATGGAAATATTTTGATTCTGAATTCCCTAATTTTGTTGGGGATGCACGGAATATTCGTTTGGGGTTAGCTTCATATGGTTTTAATTCTTTCGTTCATATGGGTACCTCGTACAGTATGTGGCCTGTGGTGTTAATTTCTTACAATTTGCCACCCTGGAAATACTTGAAAGAGTCAACTTTTTTCATGACATTGCTCATTCCCAGTCCAAAATATCCTGGTAGGAAAATTGATGTTTACCTTCAACCCTTTATTGAGGAACTTAAGGAGTTATGGATTTTGGGGTGCGTACGTATGATTCCCTTACTAGTAATTTCTTTGTATTGTATGCAATGTTGTTGTGGAAGATAAATGACTTTCCATCGTATGGTGACTTATTGGGGTGGAGTACAAAAGGGTATTAGGCATGTCTCATATGCATGGGAGATAGATCATCCTTTAAGATAAGAGGAAAAATATCTTTCATGGGACATCAGCGCTATCTTCCTAAGAACCATGTTTGACGGAGAAGTAGGTTGCACGATGGCAAGGTAGGGCGTAGGGCTCCTCTTGTGGTAATGACAAGGCACGAAGTAATGGAACTAGTAGATCAATTGGAGTTTTTAGTTCTGAGTAAACATCCTGCATTAAAAGAGAAGAAAATAAATAGAGCTCTTACTTGGACTAAGCGAAGCATTTTCTTCAAATTTCCTTACTGGTCGAGATTATTATTACATCACAAACTAGACGTAATGCATATTGAAAAGAACGTTTGTAACAACTTGGTTGGTACATTATTGAATATTGAAGGAAAAATCAAGGACGCCATTAATGCACGATTGGACCTACAAAATTTGAAAATGAGAAAGGATTTACACCTAATAAAAGTTGGTAATGAACTGGTGAAGTCACATGCGAGTTGATTGTTGCAAGTACCTGAGATCTGTGAAATTTCTCGATGGATTTGTTTCTAATATTTCACGATGTGTGCATGAAAAATAAGGGTCATGCATTTTCTGTGCGATCACTATATGAGTCGTGCATTTCAGGTGAGATCTACATATTGCAATGGTATGTGTTATTTCATTTAATTTTCTTAACGTGTGTATACTTTTAACAAACATTTTCGTGCAAAAGGAATCACAGACGAACAAGGCTGCTAGACAGAAGCAGCCCTACAAGCGGGTCAAAGTCGTTTCTACAATGACAACACGACCTCTCTAAAGAACGAGGTCTGAGAAACTCATGCTCTGAGTGGACAATTCATTTCACAGGCGGTTGTGGATGCGCATGTAAGGTTCAACTTGATTTTTTCTTATTTTGTACTTATACTTCTACCTTCATAACTTAATTACACAAAATTTAATTTGTTGCAGAGTCAAATACTGGAACTTCAGTCCCTTAGCCTACCTCAGAGGGTTCTCGGCCACTCTATGAAGATGATATTTGCGAGACGGTTTTGGGTAGACATCCAGCTACTTAAAAGGTCTTGGTTGGGGACCCAGGAAAGGCCTAGAAAGTTGGTGGAAATGAATAGCCTTTCCACCATCTGAAAGCATTTCTTTCTCTTCTTCGATTAGTTAATGAGTGAAGGCTTGAGGTTTGAGTGAAAAAATCCCATTTTTCATCACCCCTAACTTGTAATGTCATTTTTATTCTTTCCATTTTTGTATTTATTTACATTGTATTTGTTCATATTGTACAATGGCCAAAGGCCTTTATTCTTTAATATAATGTATATTTATATCTTTAATCCATCACATATTTATTGTGTTGGAATTTATGTTCTAAAACTCGTAGTTTATAATCATATTCTATTCAATAAAAGTCGTTGAATACTATAATCTTAAATCCAATAAACTAAGTCTCGAGGATATTTTTGAGTAAACTTGAACTTTATGTAGAGACATAAACGTGGATCAAGTTCCAGTATATAGCCTAAATAGTCTATAGTATATGAATAAAGGTTGGACACCTTATTCAGGGAAACTATGGTGCGACATGCTTTGTACTTAGTACAAACGAGGTGATCCTGAATCGTTCATGTTGAGACATGAAAGTGGGAGCATCCTATGTAAAGTGATTACATAAGACTGAACCATGAAATAGTCACTTTTACGTTATAACGTTGTTTTCTGTTTAAAACCGACTATCTCGATTATTGATGATCTAGGTAACTTAATCTTAATCCTAAGTCAACTATGAACTCCTATTCACTTGAGATTATCCTTGAATCTTTATAAGTAAGCGCAGCTCATCAACGCTGGCCCAATAAGCCTTTCATTTCAAGGATAAGATCGAGTGGATAGTTAGGGACATAAGGTGCAAGATGGAATTCACTCATACCCGCTCTAGGGATAGTAGATATATTATTCTCTTAAGGATTGAATCCAAATCTTGAACAAGGAGCCCCACCTTCTCATTGGCCCGAGAGGGAATCGGTTTGTAGGTTGGACCTTAAACCAATTGTTCAATAGTGGATCAGTGAGACTTAAGAAGCAAGATGTAATCTCGGGGGTAAAATGATATTTTGACTAAACTGAGTTTTCGAACAATAAGTGAATGATTAACTTACTAATCATGGTTATATCAAATGGACACAAATATATCAATAGTGAAGGGAGTGCAACTACGGGGCTTTAGTGGAGTGACCCGTTAGTTAATGAATGTTGATTAGCTCGGTCTAAAAGAGTTTAGCCAGTTAATCTCGAATCGTTGGAGCCTATGATCTATAGGTCCATTAGGTTCTCCTGCTAGCTCATATCAAATAAACTTAGAACAGTATGATGGAATGAGTCGAATTGTTCAATTTAGGTAAGGAGAGAGAAACCGAAAAGTATATGTGATGTAGCCATCGGTTATCAAATTTGAAGGGATAAAAGCCCTATGGTAGCTGAAAAATTTAAAGAATCGTTACTCAAATTAATTTGGAAATCTTAAAATACCAATACATTGGCAAAATTTTAGAATCAAAATTCTAAATAAATTCTAAGCATGCTTTTAAATTAAAGAATGCAGAGAACTTACTTACGATGACGTTTCTGAATCTACAAATCACGGAATTGGGGACACCACCCGTCGGAGACCTTCCTATCCTTTGGGATGAGATTGGTTTGTGGGAACCAATTGGGATGGGAAAATGTGTAGAGATATTTGAGAGAAAACTTTTTCCTTTTATAGAGAGAAAAAAAACTTGGTTTTTTTTCTTGATGAATTTGGTTAAAGAAAACAATTTTCTTCTAGATATTTATAACTCTCTTTCCTTCTTGGAATAGGAAAAGGAGTAGGAAATAATCATGAGATTCTATTATCAAATCTACTAATTAATTAACAATTAATCAACTAGTTAATAATTAATTAAATCATATTTAATTAAAATTCCATTCAAATCTTATTTGAATAAATATCTCCCTAATATCTTATACATTTATATTAATATAATTAATTAAATCATATTTCATTCAAATCTTATTTGAATGAATATCTCTGCAATATTATTTTATAAAATTCATTAAATCAAATTTAATTAAATAAAACTAAATTATTAATTAATTCTCCAATTAATTAACAGCTAAGTTAAATATATTATATTAAATTTGAATTATATTCAAACATAAGCTTCTCTCATAATCAACAATTTTAATATAAATCCAATTCACATCAAATTAATATTTGAACTCATTCAAATATTTTATCTCTCATAAATTAATTTTGAATCATATCCAAAATTAAATTTATATAATAAAGTTTCACAAACTTTATATTATAATGTATCACTATACATTAAACTAATTCCCAAAGTAAATTTGAACTATTCAAATTACAACCAATATAAATAAATTTCATTGTCCTTTACGAGCTAGGAAGGAGACCTAATGGACCTACATATCAGAAGCTACAACGATATGAGATTGGCTAAACTCATTAACCACATTAATCAATATTCGTTAACTGTGTGTACACTTCACTAAAGACTCACAGCTGAACTCTTCTCACTGTAGATATATTTCTGTGTCCACGGATATAGACCAATAACAGTAAGTTAGTCCTTCACGAGTGTTCGTTACACCAGCTGGGTCAATTTACCGTTTTACCCTTAAGTTACCTCTAATCCTTAAACACTAGTGCTCCTCTAATGAACAACATGTTTATGGTCCTACCAATAAACAGAAACCCTTCTCGTGCCATAGAGAGGGTAGGGCCCTTTGTTCAAGACCTGGAGACACCATTTAAGGGAACACTCATCTACTTACCCTAATGTAGGAAAGAAGTGAATTCCATCTTGTGTAATTATGTTCCCAGCTCCCCACTCGGTCTTGTCCCCAAAATGTTAAGCTTATTGAGTCGGTGATCTGGCCACTCTCATCCGTATAAATAAAAGGACAATCCTTCGCGAACAGGAGTTCATAACACAATCAAAATTAAGACTAAGTTACCTAGGTCATCCTAGTTAAATAGAAACCTAACTAGTTAATGGAGTTACATCTAGTGGTTACTATTTCGCGGTCCGGTCTTATGCAAACTCATTGCATAGGATACCCTCACTCCAATGTCAACTACACGAACGCGTTGGATCATTGTGTTTGTATCAAATACAAAGTGAGTCGTATCAATAGTGTTACCAGGATAAGGTACCCAACCTTATCCCTATACTATAGACCCTTTAAGTTGATCTTGAACATTGATCCCTGTATGTCTCTACATACTGTTCAAGACTCATTAAACAGCTTAGGATGTTAGTTTATTGGATTTGGGTTATTAAGACAAAACTAATAATTTAATCAATGACAATTATTACAATAATAACACTTTATTAATAACGGTCAATGGATTATATTTATAATCTACAAGTTTTAGGACATAAATCCCAATAAGATTAAAGATAGGGCTTTATGTTTAAATGGAATTTACATACTAAAGATATGAATACAAATTCATACTTGAAAGCTCAAAAATAATGGAAATAATCAAAGTTATAAAAAGTCAAAATGTTGACTTTTAACTTTGAAAAATCAAACTACAATATATTCAAATATGATTTGAATTTCAAAAAAGTGAATGCAGATTCATGCTCAGGAGGTCAAAATTAATCCAGATGAACAAAATGGTAAAAATTTAAAATGTTGACTTTAGGTTTGAAAAGGTCAAACTTTGATTTTTGACCAAATGACCATTTTACCCTTTGACCAAAGTTAGTGGGAAAATCCAGCATTTTGTTGGATAATTTTGAAAATCATAAATCTAACTCTAGTGGATTAGGTGTTGTCTTTTGATGAAGATAAAAAGTTCACTAGAGAAAGTGGACTTTGAGTTTCTGGGCTTTAGTGTTGCATGGACATGTAATTTTGCATGGTTTTTTCTTATAACTAGGCTCTTTCCTCTCATTCAATGGGTTGGACTACTTGGGCTCTCTCAAGTTTTTTAATTCCCTTTTTTATCTTCACTTATTTAAGAAAAAAATTAGAAAGCCCAATTTTATTCTCCATTTCCATCTCTCTCTCTCTCAGTTCTTTCTTCCAACGGATCCCACAACCCGGTTCTGAGTTTAGAGGATAGTAGGTCAACTATAGTAGTTGTTCGGAAAGAAAAAAAATCGAAGCTTCGAATGTAAGTATTCTCAAAACCCTAATTTCTATTCTTTTTCCTGTTTAGGGTTTTCTTCTTAATCAAGTGCATTTAGGGTAGAATTTTGTTCTATTTCTGTAGTGCATGTCTAATTTCTATCATATTGTTCATTTGTCTTTGTGTTATTTGTAGTTTAGGATTTATGATATATTATTGATAAGAAGCTTAGCTTATAATTCTTATCGCATTAGCTGAGCTATTTTCATCGCTTGACTAGTGTATATCGCCAACTACCCAAGAGAACAAGGAGCAAAGATATGGCTAGCGTGCACAAGGAGGAGTTTGGTCATTTGTGTCCCACAAGGAGAGCTTGTCACTCTTAAACGAGAAGCTCTATAAATCTTGTAAGTGAACCCTTCTAGATATACCTTGCTTAACTAGGCTTAGTCATTTGGATCCCGAGAGGTGAGTAAGTGTGGTGTTTAAAGGCACCGAGAGGTGCTCGCCTTAATCATAAACTAGTTAACTATGTTATATTTACATCAAGGCTTTGTATGGTAATCGCCTAGTAATGCATGAATTTTCCTTCATCCCCTTCTTTAATACAAGTTAGTTCACGTTTGCATTTCATTCTCGCAACCACCTTCATTATTCCATCTTTACAGATTTTTTAGTGTAGATAAGTAAATATAGTGTAAACTTACACTCTTTTACATTATATAGATTATTCTTTTATACTATCTAATTGACGAGTAGACCCTATAATTAAGCTTTGATATCAATTCTCTGAGTTCGACCCTGGATCATCCATGAAACCCTATTGTTTCGCTTACACTTAGCAAGCAATAGGAAAACTATACTCGACGAGGACTTAGCAATTATATGATGAAGAAATACATAGTGAGCATTTTGCATGCAATGATCTTCATCAATGACTCATCATGTAGAATTAAATACCAATATAAGCTACAACATTATTCTCTAAGTTTGAATAGAGTTAGCTAACGAAGTCAAGCAAGTCTTTGGTGTCGTGAGTCAACTCTAAACAAGTCAACCTCTAGCTAATGTAGAGGGATGGAAGCATTTTGATTGTGAATTTCCTCATTTCGCTTTAGATTCATAGAACGTTCGTTTGAGATTAGATTCAAATTGGTTTAATCCGTTTGGAAATATGAATACCTTATACAGTATGTGGCATGTGGTGTTAATTCCTTATAATTTTCCACCTTGGAAATGTATGAAAGAGTTCAACTTCTTCATGTCATTGCTCAAACCTGGTCCAAGATCTCCTAGTAGGAAAATTGATGTTTACCTACAACCGTTTATTGAGGAATTGAAAGAGTTATGGACTTGTGGTGGGCATACTTATGATTTTCTTACAAATCAGTTATTTCAATTGTATACAACCTTATTATGGACAATTAATGACTTCTCGGTGTCTGGTGACTTATCCGGGTGAAGTACGAAAGGGTATCAGGCATGTCTTATATGCATGGGAGATAAATCGTCATTCAAGATAAGATGAAAAATATCTTTCATGGAACATCGACATTATCTTCAAAAGAACCACGTTTGGCGTTGAAGTAAGCTACATGATGGAAAGGTAGAATGTAAGCCTCCTTCAGTTGTAATGAATGGGCATGATATCTTAAAACAACTAGATTTGTTGAATTTTTCAGTTATGAGTAAACATCCCTTACTGAAAGATAAGAAAAGAAAGTGATCTCTCAATTGGACTAAGAGAAGTATCTTTTTCGAACTTTCTTACTAGTCCAAACTATGATTACGTCATAAATTGGATGTAATACATATTGAAAAGAATGTTTGTGACAACTTGATTGGTAGGTTATTGATATAACACCCCAAATTTTGAGGTATCTCTCACAGTTTATTTGTCGATTTTCTTATTTTAAAATAATTGTGGGTGTTGTGTTATTATAGTGGTATGGAAGAGAGTTTATTTGATAGAGGAATCAAATAATTTTTTTTAAAAAGAAAATAGAAAGGTATGGATAAATATGATATAATAATAATTATAAGTTATTATTATTGTTGTTGTTATTATTTTTATTTTTTTAAAAAAGAGAGAAATTGCATGCCCCTTTTCTTCTTCCTTCTTCTTCAACCCTTAGTCGCCTCCCTTATCTTTCCTTTCCCTTTACTTTTTCGTTTGAATCTACAGCTGACTGTCGATCGTCTCGATCTCCCATTGAAGATGAACGTCATTATCATTGGTTCGTGCCGACGGCGTCGCGTTCTCTCTCAGCGTGCTGTTCCACCGTGTTTCTTCTCTGTTTGCGCAATTGGAGCCTCGTTCCTCACCGACGAGCATCTCACCTTCTCCCTCTATTTAGTTCGACTTCAAATCAACTAAGTCGCGCAGTTGTGTTCTTCTTCCTCCCGTCGCTTAGCAAGACCGATCGGCCAAACCGATCTCTGTTCGTGAAGCGTCATGCCACGCTACGTCTCTAATCAAAGTTAACAAAGCGCTAGCCACCGAGTCGCGTCATGCTAAGTTTTATTGATGATATCTTGGTTTACTCCAAGACAGAGGTTGAGCATGAGGAACATTTGCATAAAGTTTTAAAGACTCTTTGAGCTAATAAACTTTATGCTAAGTTTTCAAAGTGTGAATTCTGGTTGAAGCAGGTGGCTTTTCTTGGTCATGTGGTATCTAGTGAGGGAGTTTTTGTGGATCCTGCAAAGATTGAAGTTATTACCAGTTGGTCTCGACCTTCTACAGTTAGTGAGGTTCGTACCTTTCTGGGTTTAGCAGGTTATTATCGGAGGTTTGTGGAGGATTTCTCTCGTATAGCTACTCTCTTGACTCAATTGACCAGAAAGGGGACTCTTTTTGTTTGGAGCCCAACATGTGAGAGTAGTTTCCAGAATCTTAAGCAAAAGCTTGTTACTGCACCGGTCCTTACAGTGTCAGACGGATCTGGTAGTTTCGTGATTCCAGGTGGTTGCTTATGCCTCTCGTCAGTTGAAGAGTCATGAGCAGAACTACCCTACACATGATTTAGAGTTGGCACTAGTGTTTTTGCACTTAAAATTTGGAGACATTATTTGTATGGTGAAAAGATACAAATATTTACTGACCATTAGAGCCTGAAATACTTCTTCACTCAGAAGGAGTTAAATATGAGACAGCGAAGGTGGCTCGAGTTAGTAAAAGATTATGACTGTTAGATGTTGTATCATCCGGGTAAAGCGAATGTGGTAGCTGATGCTCTTAGCAGAAAAGTATCACATTCAACAGCACTTATTACTAGACAGGCTCTGATACATCGAGACTTTGAGGGAATTGAGATTGCGTATCTGTAGGGGCAGTTACCTCACAGTTAGCTTAGTTAATAGTGCAACCAACTTTGAGCCAGAAGATTATTGTTGCTCAGAGTAAGGACCCTTATTTGATTGAAAATCATCGTCTTGTAGAAACAGGGCAAGGTGATGAGTTCTACATATCCTCTTATTGTGGGCTTTTGTATGAGAGGCGTTTGTGTGTGCCAACAGACACTGCAGTTAAGACTGATCGGTTGAATAAAGCTCATAGTTCACCATTTTCCATGCGTCTTGGTAGTATAAAAATGTATCAGGATCTGAAACGAGTGTATTGGTGGAGTAATATGAAGAGAGAAGTGGCAGATTTTGTTAGTAAGTGCTTGGTGTGCCAGCAGGTTAAAGCACCTAGACAGAAACCAACAGGTTTGTTGCAACCTTTGAATGTGCCAGAATGAAAGTGGGAGAATGTGTCTATGGATTTTATTACAGGTCTCCCTTGAACCCTGAAGGGTTACATAGTGATTTGGGTTGTTGTCGACAGGCTTATGAAGTCAGCACATTTTGTTCCAGGGAAATCCACTTATACTACTAGTAAGTGGGTATAGTTATATTTGACTGAGATTGTGAGACTGCATGGGGTGCCCGTATCGATCGTTTCTGACAAAGATGCACGTTTTACTTCCAAGTTTTGAAAGGGACTTCAGACTGCTATGGGCACGAGGTTAGATTTCAGTACAGTTTTTCACCCATAGACCGATGGTCAAACTGAATGTTTGAACCAAATTTTAGAGGATATGCTACGAGCTTGTGCATTAGTGTTTCCAGATAGTTGTGACTCTCATTTGCTTTTGATGGAGTTTGCTTATAATAACAGTTTTAAGGCTACTATTGGCATGGCACTATTTGAGGCTTTGTATGGTAAATGTTGTAAATCTATTGTTTGTTGGGATGAGGTTGGTGAGCAGAGATTGATGGGTTCGGAGTTGGTTCATTCAACTATTGAGGCTATTCAGAAGATTAGAGCACATAAGCAAACAATGCAGAGTAGACAGAAAAGTTATGCTGATGTGAAACGAAAAGATCTTGAGTTTGATGTGGGAGATAAAGTGCTCTTGAATGTAGCACCTATGAAGGGTGCGATTCGAAAAGAAGGGGAAGTTGAGTCCCCGTTTTGTTGGACCATTTAAGAATTTAGAGAGAATTGGCCCTGTGGCATATCGTTTGGCACTGCCACCATCACTCTCTGCTGTTCATAATATTTTTCATGTCTGTTGTTGAGGAAGTACGTGGCAGATCCGTCGCATGTAGTAGACTATAAACCATTGGAAATTGATGAGAATTTGAGCTACGTCGAGCAACCAGTTGAGATTTTAGCTAGAGAGGTAAAAATGCTTCGTAACAGAGGGATTGCATTAGTAAAAGTTTTGTGGTGAAATCATCAAGTAGAAGAGGCTACATGCGAGAGGAAGGATAACATGAGAACTCGTTACCCAGAGTTATTCGAATATTAGAACTTTCAAGGACGAAAGTTCTTTGAGGGAAGAATGTAACACCCCAAATTTTGAGGTATTTCTCACAGTTTATTTGTCTATTTTCTTATTTTAAAATAATTGTGGGTGTTGTGTTATTATAGTGGTATGGAAGAGAGTTTATTTGATGGAGGAATCAAATAATTTTTTTAGAAAAGAAAATAGAAAGGTATGATTAAATATGATATAATAATAATTATAAGTTATTGTTATTGTTGTTCTGATTTTATTTTTTTTTTATTTTTGATTTTTTTAAAAAAGAGGGAGAAATCGAGTGCCCCCTTTCTTCTTCCTTCTTCTTCAACCCTTAGCCGCCTCCCTTATCTTTCCTTTCTCTTTGCTTTTCGTTCGAATCTACAGTCGACCGTAGATTGTCTCAGTCGCCCATTGAAGCTGAACGTCATCATCCATGGTTCATACCGTCGGCGTCGTGTTCCCTCTCAGCGTGTCGTTCGATCGCATCTCTTCTCCGTTCGCGCAGTCGGAGCTTTGTTTCGTGCCGCCAAGCGTCTCACCTTCTTCCTCTGTTTAGTTCAACGTCAAATTAACTAAGTCGCGCGTTGTTCTTCTTTCGCACGTCGCTTAGCAAGACCGACCGGCCAAATCGATCTCTATAAGTGAAGCTTCAGTCACTAAGTTACATCGATTTGTTCGTATTTGAGCCACCTCCTCTGCCACTTCAAGCCGTGCGACCCTCCATCTTCCAAAAATGAGATTTATAGCTGAAGTCCACCTTCAAGCCAGTCGTTCAGATCTATTTTTGCATGCATCAATTCCACTTATTCGGAGTCGCTTCTGCCTTACCGTGAAACATTGGTCTTTGGTGGTAAGTGGTAATAGTGGATTTGACCAATTCTGCATATGTAGTTCCTTGAGTTGTAACATTAGATTAATTGGTTAACTTGTTATTCAATCCTTGAAGTGTTGAAAATAGCGTTCAAGTTCTTGGATTTCACAACGAAGCTCGATTCGCTAATACTTGGGTAAGTTAAGAAATTACATTGAGGAAATTAAATGGGAGAAAGTATTGTGAAAGTAATTGAATTTCCTATCATTATGTTTCGGTTTGTTTCGTGGACTTTAGTTCGATTAAGGAGCTTAGGTAACGTTAAGGTAAGGGGTTTCTACTACTGGACTCTATATTAGATTTGAAATGTATTGACTGTATGGATCTCACTGAACTGAGTATGGTTGACTGATATGTAGATGTAAATATGATGACTAATGTATAGAATGGTTGTCTAATATGTGGATGTGAAAATGATGACTAACGTCTAGATTGGATGAGTGATATATTAATGTGTGGACAATGTACTTTTGAACTGAGGAGGGTGACACGTCTACATAGTTTGATTGTCTGATGTGTTATTATGCAACTGATTGATATTGTGTTAGTATGGGTAGATTGACTGTAATGTGTTGAACTGAAATGATTATATGATGGGGTAGTGTGGACAGTACTATAAATTGACTACTTAAATGTTTAGAACGGACTGAGGGGAAATTGTTAGCTTTGTCTATTGGGTAGTGTGCCTTGCAGGTGTCCCACAGGATCACCACTTGTTGTGTATCCTTCGGGAGCATTAGACTGATAGGTGCATCATTTGGGAGCACTAGACTGACATGTGCATCATGCACAGCACTAGACTGATATATGCATCTTACGGTGGCATTAGACTGATTATGTGTGTCCTACGGAATCACGAAACTGTTATGATGCAGGGTACCTCCCAATAGGAAGCTAACAGTTTTATTTTTCCCCTAATGGAGCCAGTAGTGGGTCTCTTATTGGGTATGTTTATACTCACCCTTTTATGTTTAATTTTTTAGGTAAAGGTAATACAAGAGGCAGACCGACGAGGGACAAGAAGGAGACGTGATTGCCATAGGGGGATTTTTTTTCAAATAGCTTTCGCTTACAGTTTTTTTTTTTTTTACCTTAGTATTTATGATCGAAATGAGTTTTATGTTTAGAATGACTGTCATTTCTTAAATTTTATAAACGATACTTTTAAATCTTTAAATTTTGTTTGGAATAGGGCCCGAATAAAGACTCTTCGATGTTTTGTTGATTTTTTTTATAAATTTTATAACTCTTATATTTTAAGGATAAGACTCAAAATAAAGTAATGACTTCAATTTAGTTCGAAAAGTTGGGTCGTTACAGTTGAATATTGAAAAAAGAAATAAAAGATACCACCAATGCTCGATTGGAAATAAGAAAAGATTTACACCTAATAGAAGTCAGTAACAGATTTGTGAAGCCACATGCAACGTACACATTGACTAACACCGAGCGAGTTGCTTTTTGCAAGTATTTGAAATCAGTTAAGTTTTCTGATGGATTTGTTTCTAATATTTCACAATGTGTGAATGACAGAGACGGGAAAATATCAGGTCTTTAAACACACGAATGTCACGTTTTGCTACATCGACTTCTCCCTATTGATGTTTGAGCATATCTACCAAAAAATGTGTCCATTGCTGTTACTGAATTGTGTGGTATTTTTCGTGACTTGTGTACAAGAATGATAAGAATAAGTGCTTTGGACCAATTGCAATCAGATATCATAATCATACTTTGTAAATTGGAAATAATATTCCCACCTGCCTTCTTCGACGTAATGATAAACCTTGTCGTTCACTTACCATATGAAATCAAAGTTGTTGGTATGGTATTTTACAGTTGGATGTATTCCATTAAAAGAAGTCTATACACGTTAAAACAATTTATTCGAAATAAAGCACGCCCTTAAGGGTCTATTGCAGAAGCATATATGATTAATGAATCAGGGACTTTTTGTTTAAGATATCTAAGTGGGATTGAAACTCGATTACTAGAGATGAACAAAATGATGATAGCATTCTCAATGACAAGGTAATTGGTGAGTTTGAAGTGTTCATGCAGAAAGTACGAGCATTAGAGGCGTCAAGTTTACAGACTCTATCACATAAAGAGAAACGTCTTGCACATTGGTATATCCTCAACAATGTAGATAAAATAACGAACTACCGCAAGTACGCATTTCCAACTTTATGAACTCTTGTTAGCGAGGGATTGTCCTTTGATGTGTATGGGTGAGAGTGACCAAATTTTCGACTCAATATGCTTATCATTTTGGGAACAAGACCGAGTGGGGAGCTGGGAACATAATTACACAAGATAGAATTCACTCCTTTCCAGCTTTAGGGTAAGTAGATAAGTGTTCCCTTAAATGGTGGCTCAGGGACTTGAAGAAAGGGCTCTACCCTCTCGATGGCATGAGAGGGGTTTCTGTTTATTGGTTTGACTATAAACAGGTTGTTCATTAGAGGAGCACTGGTATTTAAGGACTAGAGGTAACCAAGGGGTAAAATGGTAATTTGACCCAGCTAATGTTACGAACACTTATAAATGACTAACTTACTGTTATTGGTTTATATCCGTGGACACAAAAATATATCTACAGTGAGAAGAGTTCAGCTGTGAGTCTTTAGTGGAGTGTACACACAGTTAACGAATATTGATTAATGTGGTTAATGAGTTTAGATAATTAATCTCATATCGTTGTAACTTCTTATCTATAGGTCCATTAGGTCCCCTTCCTAGCTCGTAAAGGGTAATGAGATTTATTTATATTTGTTTTAATTTGAAATGTTCAAACTTTTGGAATTAGTATAATGTATGGTGATAGATTATAACATAAAGTTTATATGTTAATCAAACTTTATTGTATAAATTTAATTTTGGATATGATTCAAAAGTAATTTTTGAGAGATAAAATATTTGAATGAGTTCAAATATTAATTTAATGTGGATTGAATTCATAATAAAATTGTTGGTTACAAGATAAATTTATGTTTGAATATGATTCAAATTTAACTTAAGTAATATAAGATATTTAATTTAGTTAATAATTAAATTGGAGAATTAATTAATAGTTTAGTTTAATATTACTTAATTAAATTAATATAAAACTATAAGATATTGGAGAGATATTCATTAAATAAGATTTAAATGAAATATTAATTAAATATGATTGAATTAATTATTAACTAATTGATTAATGGTTAATTAATTAGTAGATTTGAAATTTCTATTAATTTAATATGTTTTAAATTAATAGAATCTCATGATTCTCTCCTACTCTCTTTCCTACTCCATGAAGGAAAGAGAGTTATAAATATGCAGAAGAAAAACAGTTGTTCTTAATCAAAATAGAATCGATGATTTTGCTTTTCTGCAAAATAGTTTCTCTAAAAAATAAAAAACTTTTCATATCTCAATTGGTTCCCACAAAACTAATCTCATCCCAGAGGATAGAAAGGTCTCCGACGGGTGGTGTCCCCAATTCAGTGGATTGTAGATTCGGAGACATCAACAAGAGTAAGTTCTTTGTATCTTTTAATTTAAAAGCATGCTTAGTTTTTTATTTAAAATTTTGATTCTAAATATTGTCAATGTATTGGTATTTTGGGATTCCCAAATTAAATTGAGGAATGGTTAGGGTTTAGGGTTTAGGACTTCTGCTGCCATGGGCTTTTATCCTTTCATGATTGTCTCGATAGGTGTTAGTTATAGTTGAACTATAAATTATTTGTTCATTACAGGAGTCAATGACATTTAAGGAGTTGAATGTAACTACAACAATTAAACAATTCGACCTAGTTGTAGTTATGACCAATTTGTGAAGAGTCAAACTTTTGTTGATTAGTTATATCCATGGACACATAAATATATTTACAATGCAAAAAGTGAAACTATTGGTGTCATACCCCCTCTTGAACCACCTACTCTCAATCCGAGAGACGGCGTGAAATCAACTGATATCGCTCTCCTTCTAAACGACATCAACTGACCCTCACTACTGAACACTTTAAAATATTAGACAACTTGATCAATTTAGAACTTAAGCAACGAGCTAACACTAATTCATAAATTAAGCAAACTTTATCGACCTTGGAATTAAGTTAAGGCTATGTTAATAATTACAGACCATGCTTCAAAACAAATGAAAACTAAAACAACTTGACTAACTTAACTATAAACATATATACATGATGTAGTTTAATCTTGAAAAACAAACCACTAAGTAAACAAAACTACAACTAACTGTCACAATAGACTGGAAAACATTTGGAAAGAGTGAGCTCAATAGCCTAGTGAGTGATTGTTTTATAAAATAAGCTTTTAAAAAAGTAAGTCTTTAAAGGTTAAGTCCATAATATAAGCAGTTCATCACACTCAAATAGTAGTGCCCTCGCTCGTTATAGCTAAAATGAGATGGAAAGATAACCATTCGTACAGGCTCTCACTGTAACGCCCTAGGCTCAGGATTCACCAAGATTTAGAATTCAGATCCCCAACATTCCCCTACATCCCCTGCGACCTGACACCTTCATCCTTACATGTTATAAAGGCTTATTAAAGTGAAAGTCGTCCTTACTAGGCTACTAGAGATGTTCGCTTAACCTTCAAGACTCCCCGAACAGGGCGAGGAATCCTCGAATACACAGGGAATGGAGAAGGGAGTGGGGAAAAAATTTTCTTCATTGGCAACACGGGGCTAGGGACGGGGAATACAATCCCCCACCCCGACTCTGCCCCATCCCTGCCCCAATTAAAAATATAATTAATTAAATATATATATTATTTATATAAAAATTAAATATAAATAAAAATATTTATTTATTTAATAATATGTAAAATAGTACCAAAAAAATATATTTTGATATTCTTTGTTTCCTTCTTTTCTTTATTTTTTTTCCTAATTCCAATGTTTATGCTGTATATATGTTGTTCCTTGACTTGTGATTTGTATACTTTTCATAAAAAGAATATATTGTTGTGTCTTCAGATGTAATTGAAGGTTTTGTTAGAATACTTATAGATTGATCTTTGATTTTTTTTTTTTTGTATAGATTTTTTAATTTTATGGATGGATTTCTAAATGTATCTTCTAATAGTTGAATTTTTATTTTTATAAACAATGATCTATAATTCGATATTTTAATGGTTTTAAATAAGAAAGTTGATAATATTCTATCGAAAATTTAAAAAAAATATTAAAAACGTATATACATTTCAAGTTGTGGATTGGAAAATGAGATTAAACTTAAAAAAACAAAAGGCGGATATTTTCCCGCAGGGATCTCCAAGCTAAGCACGTTTAACTTTGAAGTTCCTATGATTGAGCCACCAAAAAGGAAGGTGCACCTTGTTGGTATAGGTATTAACTTATAATTCTTTTCAGTTTTTGCTAACCCTACTTTTATGTCCTCAAGATCCTTCTTATTCAGATGTGATATCGGTTCATTCATGTCTCTCTCCTAAACTGTAACATGTCCACCAGTTTCTGCTTAATTCGTCCTCGAACCACATCTTACTAGAAGAGCTTCTGCTCTGATACCATATGTAACGTCCCAAGCCTAGGATTCGTACCAAGATTCAAAATTTAGATCCCCAACATTCTCATGCATCCCCTACGACCTGACAGCTTCATCCTTACATGTCCTAAGGCTTATTAAGTGAAAGTCGTCCTCACAAACCAACATGAGTTCTTTCAGCATGCTTTGTCCTCACTCACATGCATTCTAAAAAAATTTCCAGAAGGTCAACCAACATAGAATTACTTCAAGCTAAGCACGCTTAACTTTGGAGTTCCTATGATTGAGCCACCGAAAAGGAAGGTGCACCTTTTTGGTATAGGTATTAACTTTTAATTCTTTTAAGTCTTTCTTAACCTTACTTTCATGTCCTCAAGATCCCTCTAATTCATACGTGATATCGGTTCATCCATGTCTCTCTCCTAAAGTCAAACGTTACACTCACCTTTGGAGATGGTAACTTAGACATCTGTAGAAGCCCTCATCTCATTAATAAGTACCTAGTGATGGAAATGTAGGTATCTACTGAATACCTTTATCAAAGGACCTCTATGCACCAACAAATGTCCCCTGAAGGATTGCTATATATCTTAGAACAAATTAGGTATAGACTAGAACATACTAAAATCATTCTCAGACTTTAAATACTTTGCAAACTTAGCATAATCATGTTTTCTTGTAAATCTTGATTTCTTAATAAGGTTTGATAAATCATTTAGTAAGCTTAACTACTTTACTCAAATATGCTTTTCTAATACTTTAAACACATACTTTATATATCATTAAAGCTCAATATTTATCTCAAAGCATACTTTAAACCATAGCTTGTAAAACATATTTAGAAACTTGTTTTAGAAATTATTTTGTCACTTACAAATAGTGGCTCAAACCCTTGGCTTGTAAATTTGTCCAATCTCTTCTTGACCTAAAATAATGGGAAATAAGTCCATTTAATTTCCCTTGAACATAAAAATACAAAAAATTTACTTAAAATTCCCAAAAAACACCAAAACAGCCCAAAATTACCCAATAAAATGGGCTGGTGCGCAAGCATGGGCTGGTGTGCGCGCCTTGCACAACCTTGTAACGTGTCGCGCACATCACATGAACGCTTGCCTGATGCCTCACACATGTCCTATGCACTTAGGATGTGTCGCATGCTCAGCAAAAGCCTAACTCATGCTACTAGCCTCCTTAAACATAAATCTCACACGCAACTCACCTTGCCTTGCTGTAACACTAGGCCACTGCCTAGAAACAAATTTTCATCCAGAAACTCAACTTCACTTTGAAAACCCATAACTAACAATCCATAACTCTTTTTGGGAAACTTTCTTCTGCAAAGTTACTTGCAATTGTCTTAACTTTCTTCCCGCAAAATTTTAGCCAAAAACTCTACGATATGCGTTATGTAGCCTTCTAGAAGTCAAGACTCCTCAAATTCCTCCTTTCTTCAGCTCAAACCTTATCTTCCTCACATCAAAATTTACCAACAGCCCCAACTTAGAAACTATACTCAATTTATAAACGTTTGATCAATTTAGAAACTTTTGAGAGTAATTTGAGCCAAAACACAAGAGTAAAATGAGAGAAATTCTCTTCTGAAGTTACCTATTTATAATGCAACTTGCATGAGAATTTCTTGACACCTCCAACTTGCCGAAATTTAACTTAAGTATGCAAAGGACACATGGAATCCACCTAACCGACTTTCCTTATTCAGCCTTCAAACTTCAAAACACCTAAACAAAACCCCTTCAGACTTGAATGTCTTACTAACCACTTCAAACGGCTCATCACAAGTGCAAGCATCACACCTAACACCATCTCGCCTAGCCATTTCAACCTTACTAACTTCGCAAAGATAAGTTCTTCATGCCAATCTTATGGTCGCCAAGCAAAACATTTAGTGATGCTTCTTCACAGCCTAACTAACCTCTATAGACAAGCATTTTTCCCCTAACCACACACACTCAAGCTTGGCCACTTACACATATCCAAAATGCCTAATAACCTCTTTTAGAGGTTATTTACTCCTCTTTTGGCCACCTACGTAGCCCAAAACGCCTAATGTGGAATTAGTCAAATTTTTCTTTTTCAACTTAACCTCCTTAACTTTCTAACCATTCTTACTTAGCTTTTCCTTCTTCTCACCTACCATGACACTTAAAATGATACCTCTTGAGTTTACTTTTTCAAACTTAACTCCAATCAAAACACAACCTTCCAAATTCTTTAAAAGACTCAAGTTCCTAAGGTTTGAGGTTTACAATTGGTCTTTAATGGAGCGACCGGTAGTTGATGGATATTCATTAATTTAACTAAAAAGTTTAATTAATTAATCTCATATCATTGGAGTTTCTAATATGTAGGTCCATGAGGTCTCTTTGTTGAGGATAGATTGTATTACTATGATTAATATAAAGTATAATATATATTGATATATTATAATATGTAGTTAATCATCAATTTGATTTATTATTTAAACTATATAGTACACGAGAGAAATTTTTTAATAACATTCCAATGTTATTTATATAAATAAGATTTGTATAAATACTATTGGTTGAAATGTAATGTGAATATGATTTATAATTACTAAATTAGCTTGTTGGATCAATCGTAGGCACGAACCTCTAACTAGGGTAACCAGCAGAAGAAGGGGCGTTATATCGTACCTACCCCTGTTTGGAAAGAGAAAGCCTAGTGGAAGAAAGAAACTTAAGGAAGGAAAGCCCTAGACACAAACAATTGGATAGAAAGGAAGAAAGAGAAACTTAAGGTGAACGACCCGTAGTTAAGAGAAGAAGTAAAAATTTGACTAAGTGTCCTAAAATAGGCGATTTGGGTGGTCTACACGAGAAGAGATGGGTTACTCTGCGAGAAAGGTTATGCGAGAAGACTTTTAAAAGGTAAAGTGATTAGAGTTTTTTGTGAAATGGAACTTGATGAGAAGAAACAAGGAAACTTTTTAGCAATTTCCTAAGTGTTTTAATGGGCCACATGTAAAGTTTATGTTAAGCATGATTAAGTTAAATCTTAAGATTACACAAGTACCACTAAGAAGAAGAAGGTGGCAACTTATCAAGAGCTTAAGGGTGACTAAGCTTGTTTAAGGATTAGTATAAATAAGGGTCTTCAACCAAATTATTAGTCATGGTTATGATGAGAATTTGAAGAGAAAAGTTTAAGTGTTGAACTGCTGCCAAAGTGTCTACGCAAGAAGACTACTCAAGAAGAAGAAGAAGAAGAAGAGAAGCCTTAAAAGTTTAAGTAGCTAAATAGTGTGCGTGTTTTTATTTAAAATATTTATATGGTTTCAAGCTTTTTTTATAAATTCTTATTAATTTGAAATGTTGATTTCAATATAATGTTTCTACGAGAGATTGTCCATATGAGTTATTTACTATATATGAGCTATCTATTATGTGCACATAATGAGTCAAGGCAACCATGGGGTGAAAGGGGCCACATGGTGATGTGAAGTTGATTAATACATTGAAAGGAGCGTATTGAACTTAGCAGCTTGAGCAACAAGGACGAATCTGTGTATTCTCATATGCTAATGATGAAAAGGCCATCTCAACAGTCTAAAAGCGGGATGATAAGTCCTTGCGTAGAGAAGAATTAGGGATCCTTGGTAAAAGGAATGTTGATAACTAATGTGTGTTTATGCAAGATGAAGCATTTGTGTGAAATGATAAGATGAATTTATGTGACTTGATATGACAAAATGATGTTTACAAAAAGGTATTTCCCGAAAAGGTTTTCTTAGAACCTCGCTAAGTCTTGTAGACTTGCATTTTTAAATTTCATCTTCCAGGAATCAGGCGTTAAGGCCAAGTAGAGAAGAAGTGAAGGGTTTGCTAAGTGAGAAGAGTTGTCATTCGTTTTACTTTCTAAGCTTAAGAGAGGTACTTTTGTAATTTGTTTTAAGCGTTGTAAAACGCCTTACTTTTTAAAGTTATAAAAGTTTTGGTTTGATTTACTTCTCTTGTGTTAAGTTGTTTTATTGCCTAAAGTATGGCTATACTTTAAGTTACGAAAAAGAAGTCTGGAAATTAAGCAAAGCTTATGGATCTCAAGACTGAGTATTTTGACGTTTAACACGTCAAGATACTCAAGTCACGCCGCCTCTCTCAAGACAAGTTAGTAGGTCTACGGGATGGGGTATGACATAAGGAAGGAAAGTCTACCAGAAGAAAGCCTAGTGGAAGAAAAGCCTATCCAACGAAAACCTAGGGGGTACATATAGAAGGAAAGCTTATCCTTGAGTAGAAAGAGGGAAGGAGAAGAAGTTTAGAAAGTTGTTTAGTTTCAAAACCAAAGAATTTACTCGAGTTCTCTTCTTATTTTCGGGTCAAGAAGAAATAGGACAAATCTATAGACCAAGGAACTAGCCAAAAATTGTGAGTGACAAAAATGTTTGAAATGAATTTTTAAGCTTGATCTACGAAATTGTATTTAAAGCATTCTTTGAGTTTAAGTATTTGAATATACTAGATTTATGATTTATTTATAAAGCATAAGTTTCAAGTTTAAAAATGAGTTATGAGAAAGCATGTTTGAGCTAAATTTCTAAAGCATTCCATTTGAGAAATATTTCTATATGCACGAAATTTATGAATATGTATTTGAATATTGAGTTTATGAAAGTAGTTGAGCAAAGAAATCATTTAAGCAAAACTAGATTTGAGACTTGCTTTATACAAGAGATTTACATAAGCATGCTACTTTAGTTGAGTTAAAGTTGTAGCGTGAGATTGTTGAACATGTTTTAATCTATACCTAAGATGTCTTGAGTTGATACCAACCTTGCGGGGGAGATTGTCTTGTGCACAGAGGTCATGTGATGAGGGTATCTAGTACATGCCTAAAGTTTCCATCACAGAGACTAGATAAAGATTATGGCCTCTACAGATGCCTAAATTTTCCATCTCATAATAGCTATAAAGAGATAGGGTTCTACTGGTGCCTAGAGTTTCGTCTCTTAGATACATGAAATTCAAGGTATAGCAAGAAATAAACAAGAAAGGTTTGAAAGTTAAGTTTGGGAAAAGAATTTTGTGCTAATTTTACTTATTGCTCATATTTTTCAATAAACGTGTTTTGTTTTAAAAGTTGTCACCATGGGGCTTCAAAGCTCACTCTTCAATGTTTTCTTTCACTTACAAGTAGAGATCGAGTTCTGGAGCCTGCTACAAATCTGTCTACTCTGCTAGGAGTTTGATTTAGTATTTTGTGTACGACTCATTCTATTCATGCATTTTCGGATTGTAATTAAGTTAGTAAAATATTTTGTTGTCTTGTCTATAATAGAATAGTAAAGGACTTTTGAGTGGTGTTATGAGATAGTGTTGTGTAGTTAAGACTCTAAAATTATTCATGTCTATATAAGACTCATTTAAACAGATTGTCCATAGGTTGGATGAATCTAAAGATGATTTATGAAGTTTTATACTTTCAAGTTTTAAATATTTTCTTTTCCGCAGTGTATATGTTTATAAAAGGGATAGTTAAAAGTTCAAGTTAAGTAGGGTCGACAAGTATCATCAGAAGGAAAACAATGTTGGTCGGCTTCACGCCTCCATCTTGAGTTTAGAGAGGAGAAGCTACATGATGGATTGTGACATATTAAGTATGTGATATTTATTTTTTTAGTTAGTTATCTGATTTATATTAAATATGATTTAATATATCATTAGTTTAAGGGTAATTATAATTGACGACCATTTTAGGAATAATAATTAAGGATATAGCAACATTTTAAAAAAATTGCAAATATAGCAAAACTATCGCTGATAGACTTATATCGCTGATAGATTTGTATGATCTATCAATGATAGACCAATATTTACAACGTGGTCTATTGGTGATAGACTTGTATCATTGATAGAATTTGACAAATTTTGCTATATTTGCAATTTTTTTAAAATGTTGCTATATACTTAATTATTTTGCATCTAATGGCTAAATTTGCAACTATCCCTTAATTTAATTATATTAAATTAATAACTAAGAAAGGTTGTGTGGGAAGTAGTCAAGATAATCTCCCCCTTCTCTTGCAAGTATTAAATAATTAGGGTTTGTAGGGAGGCAGTGTGCTAGTAAACACAAGGTCATATCTCTGCAAAATTTTCATCTGAAAAAGAAAATCTCTCTCTCAAAATTTCCTTTACCAAATGTTTTTTTTTTGGAGTTCACATATCCAACTTTTTTTCTTCGAGTATAAAGAAGGAGACCAGTTTGGTTATGTCTCATTGGTTCTTTTGGTTCGTGGAAGAAGTTCATGTAGTGAAGTGTTCGTGTCTTATATGTTCTTTTGGCGACATGGTGTTAATATAGGAAATGCATTACCCTAAGCCAAAACCCTATCACAATTTAATTACCATATGTCAGTTGTAATTTTTATGGTCATCAGATTGTTTTTCGAATTGTTACATTAAAATCAAAATTATGTCATTGCAACCTTACTATAGATCATGATTCCTTGAGTGTGATATTATCTATAATAAAAATCAAACATATAATAATGGCTTAGTCACGCTAATTAATTATGGCAATGTGAAAAAAATTATCACTAACGCAATTAGTCTAGCCTACCGTTTAGTGATTTAATTACAAATAGAAAAAAGTAAAATTGTGTGATTTAAAATTTTCGTCACGATAGTTGATAGTGAAGTGTAAAACCATACTTTTACTACTCGTGTGTAGTGTCACTCGGGAAACCTTAGTGATCACAATTGAGTTACTGACTTTTCTTCATCACAATCACCAACCTCAACCTAGTACAAGTTAATGTATGTCATTTCATGTAAACAACAATTTAATTTGAAAGGACATGTTGAGTTTGAACCACTGTTTATTTGGAACAAGTTTTGTTCAAACTACGTTGCAAATCAACAATTTTATTAACAACCAATTTTCTCATACTAATATGATATTCCCGAATCACCAAACTTCATTTCTCTGTATTCAACAACTACATACTTTCCAGAATCCAATGGCAACATATGCTAGGTATGTTAACCAAAATAATTTGTGCATACGTTTCCATGATTTTTTATGTTCTAGAAGTTAATCACATCATTATTACTGTAGGAAAGGACTATACATATGTTTTGGAGGTCAGTGAAACAACGACCAAACCTATACATATCTAGATCGTTGAAAGGGATATTAGTACTAATGACAATAAAATATAGCAAACTATTGGATCATATATATGTCGTTATGCTTGTTTGTTTATATGCAATTAGAATCATGCTATCGTAGGTACGACGTTAAAGGTTTAATTGTGCGACTAAACTAGGCTGCTGAGCTAAGGTCATATGATAAATAGGGTAGACACTTACTTATGTGTTGCTTAATTCCAATGATTTATCAATCGAGTACAACATTTCCTCTCTCTTGCCCAAGTGTAAGTGAAAAGAAAGGTTTCCTAGATAAGTTAGGGTCAATCATAGGAAATCATGTTACTTTTGATTAAAACACGTAGGTTGATTTCATGCAGTATCTATACAGTATTTTGTATTCACAATATGAACTAATTTTCTACTATTTTACTCTAAATGTGGGGTGAGCAAAGGGGGTATGATGTGATTAATATGAATGCAAGTGAACTCAGTTTAATTAGGTGGATTAATAAAGGAATGTTCTATGTAATATGATGTGGTACAAAGATTAAGTAGTTCCTTGAGGCGATATAAAACGTCTGTTAATTTCATAATTGAGGCAACACCCTTTTCGGAGCCTTTTCACCATACTTACTCACCTTTTGAGATGCAAATACTTGAAATTACTACAAGTTTTAGGTCTAATCTATTTGATCGCATTATCTATTATACATCTTAGGAAGGCGAGCAACCTCTCCACACCTTGTCGCCACCCACTCACATTTATGATATGTATGTTAAGGAGGAATTCAACGAAGTGATTGCATTACTACAATCCTTTCACCGTTTGCTTAGTGAGGTCTCAATTATTATCCTCTCAAATAATAACACTCAATGCTTCATTCCTTCTTTCAAATGGAATAACGCTTTGAATGCAACACTGATTAAACAAGACAGGTAACACAAACATCCAAATTTCCTATGAACTAATTTTTAAACCTCGAACCCTAAAGAAGTTTAAGTCTTTTGAAGAGCTAGGAAGGATATAAGTGTTATTTGGACTTAAGATTAAAAAGATACTCAAAAGTGTCATTAAAAAGTATGACATGGTTATTGAAAAAAGAGAAAATTTTGGATAAAATGTCAAGGACTTGAAGACTAAGCATTTAAAGGTTATAGAGTGGTGTGTTAAGTGGCCAAAAAAGGGGAAATAACCACTAAAGAGAATATTTTAGGCGTTTTGGGTTTGAGATAGGTGGCCAAGCTTGAGTGTGTGTGTGGCTAGGCGTTGAAGGCATGTCCATAAAGGTTAGCAAGGCATTTGAAGTTTTTAGGCATTTTAATTGAGTTGGATGAGAAGGTAAGTCGGTTAAGAGGAATCTCGAGGTAGCCTTGTAAGTTCTCAATCGAGATTAAGATAGAAGGGTAAAACTCGTTCTTGCTCGGTCGAGAAGAAAGACAATGCTTTTTATGTAAGGATTCCAGGCAATCATGTGGAGTCTCAGGCAAGATTATACACAGAAGTGTAATCTCGGTACTTGTTTGATTGAGATGAAGGACAAAAAGTTTAAGGAGTTAGGATCTCGATCAATCTCGGGCTCGAGTCCAGTCGAGATTGAAGGTAAAAGTAGAAATTTGAAGGATCTTAGGGCTATCTTGTGGTTGTGCCAACTGAGACTAGAAGCAGAAAAGGGTTTAATTAGTGATCTTGGGATGATTTCATACCTATTTTGGCCGAAAGTATTATAATTTAACTATTCGGTGGAGTTGGAATTCAAGTGTCTTAAGCATATTTCATGAATTTTGCGGCCAATCAGGAGGTGAATTAGGAAGTATGAGGTGTCATTTCAATTTCATGCAATGATTTATTATAAAGATGATTTCTAAACATGTTTCTTAAGCTTTATTCAAGTATGTTTTGTGTGAAATGAGATTGATTTATTAAGTGAATTTCTAATGAGTTTAGAAATGTTTTGATAAAGCATGTTTCATAAGTTTACTGATAAAATTTATAAGCAAGCGATTATGTTAAGATTCCAAAGTATTTAAGCTTGAGAATGATTTAAGCATGTTTTAGTCTATACTTGAAATGTTCTAAGATATAGCAACCCTTTGAGCAATATTGCCTATTCACAGATTCCATCACTACTACATGTTAATGAGATGAGGGCCCACAAGAGCTCCTCATATTCTATCTCATTGTTTATAGCTATAAAGAGCGAGCACACTATTGATGCCTTAGATTTTGTCTCGTAAATATCGTATCACGGGATGAGGGTCCACAAGAGTGCCTCAGTTTTCGTCCTTGTGATTCTTGTGGTATAGCAAAAGTTTGAGTTAAACTTTTGATGTTGATATTTGCTGATGATTTAAGCTTTTGAGGATTTACGATTTCAGAAGCATGTTTTTTAAAATTGTCACTCACTAAGTGCTTTTGACTTAAATGTTCCAAATGATTTCTCACATTTGAGATATAGGATTGTGCATCCCCGAGTGTTGAGCTTGCTACTGCTGACCAATTAGTTAAAAGGAGTTGTTAGAGTATTTTAAGTTTATGTTTTAAGCTTTGTTGTAAATAGAGCATGTCATACCCCTCCCGGGGCACCTGCTTGCTCAGCTCGAGATGTGGCATGAAGTCAGTCGAAGCCATTTGCCTTCGAAACAACTTGAACTAACACATGACATGAACACTTTAAATCATTTGACAACATAAGTCTTTTACTTGAAATACCTTTTAAAAATTAGTATTGTAACCCATTTAAAATGCACTTATAATTACCAAGGAAGAACTTGTAAAACATGAAAGTATTAACTAGAATAAACATAGCCACAAGTTTAAGAAAACGAATCCTTTCATGATGAGAAACTAAGTTGGCTTGACAGCAGTTCAGCATGCAGAGATCCACAATCTATACCTGGAAAGTGGAAAAACATTTTGAAATAGTAAGTCGAAAAACTTAGTGAACAACAGTTTTAGCAAACATATTTTCATAAACATTTTAATGTAAAGTGGAAGCTTAAATACATGTATCAGTAAATTATCATTTCATAACATGAAACATGAAATATTTGCATAGCTTTTTGTAGATAGTCGTCCATAGCCACGAGCAGTATTTACCCATCGTCCGAAGAAGGAACAATCATTGAGTATCTAACCCTCCTCCTTTAAGGCATAAAAATATACCCTTTTTGATGGCTCATCAACTATAGGCTCATCAACCCTATCATCAGTATGGAGTTAACCACATGTATACAATATGTCTCATGAAATATTTGGACATGGAGAAAACATTTGAAAACATTTAAATATTTTCCTTGAACTTGATCATGAAATCATTCAAACATGATATAACTTGAATAACAGTTCATAAACATTTATCGTAAATCATAACTTGAAATAATAACTTAGAAATCATGCTTACACATGCAAGCCTCTCGATCATTACGTAGAACACTATTTTACTTCCAGAATCATGAACCAACTTGAAAAATTATAACTTAAAATACATAACTCTTTTAATAAAATTTCCTTCTACAAAGTTGCTTTAAATTTTCTTAACTTTCTTATCTCAAATTTGCAAAGAAATATTCTAAGAAACTAGTCCTATAGCCTTCTGAGAGTTCACCTTGCTCAGATTATTCTAAAACATGACCTTCTCACCTAATCTTGACCCAAACGCCTACCTCCTTGAATCTAAATTGAACAGCAGCCCTCTCTCACAAACTAAACTCAACTTTTGAACTTTTAAGACCAATTTGAGTAATTTTGAACAAGTAAGTTGTGAGAAATTTATTGTTTGAAGTTGCCTATTTATAGAGGTTCTTGCATGAGATTAAGTTGACACTTAATCTTGATTAGACTCGCCTCTTAAGCTTATACTTACACCTCCTCAACTCCCCCACGTCTTCTTTGGCCGCAAAAGTGCATGTTAACATGATTAGGACACCTAGATAAACCTTAAATTGAATGCCACAATCATGTCACGTTGTTGTCCTACTCACATGACTAACCTCCATGGTCTTGTCGCATAATCTTGGCTGCATACCTCTCAACGCCTAGCCTTGGCCACCTGGCTAATTGCAGGTTAATCTTCATGTCCATCTCGTCAACCCTTGGTTGTCCAACTAAAACGTCAAAGTTTAAACGCCTAGCCTCAAGCCCCATGCTAACCTCTTAAACATTATTGTCGCAAGCCTCCCTTGTGTGTCCTTCCTCACGTAGACAAGCCTTCCTCGCATGACTAACCTCTCATAGACAACCTTCCTCTTCCAATGACACTTCTTTGAACGTTATTTTCCATGGCTTTGCTGCCTAGCCCATGTTCCAAAAGCCTAACCATGACCAACCACCTATGCTTAGAGGTTTTCAAGTCTCATCTCGCCGCCCAACTAACCTTCAAATGTCTAATGTGTCTCTTCTTGACACTTAAGCAGAAATTCCAAACTTTTCTCTCTCTTAAACTTATACCTTAATTCTTCATTTTTCCAAGTATTTTACTTTCTTTTCCTATAAATTTCATTTTCTCTTGTCCTTGCTAAAACTTAATAAGTTCCAAAGGTTTTAGAAATTTTCGGGTTTTACAAAGTATGTATTGTATTTAGATTGCAAGTTGTTAAGTTAATTAAAGAGAAGTTGTTTGTTATTATTCCGCTACGTTGTGTTTATCAAAGTTTAGTTGAACTAGGCGATAAAGCTGAAATTCAAGTTGTGTCAAAGTTGGTTATTGAAGCTTTCTGCTTACTAGGCATTTGGTGTGCTATCTCGCAGAGAGATACACGTTGAGTGTCTAGGTGGCATGCCCCTCTAAATCACATGAAGTAATTTTGGGGTGGGGTGTGACATAATTTTACTTTTCAATAACTACAAGAGGGGTTTTTAAAAATAGAAGAATTTGTAAACCATTTACGACATATAACAAAATTTTAATCCAAGCCCAAAGTATCCATATTTTTTTGCTATAGGATGTAAATACTTTCCATTTTCTTCTATTTATGTAAATTTCCCTAATTACAACGAACACGTGTAATTGATAGTTAAAGAAATGGGAAAGTGATAATGATAATGTTTTGCATTCATAAATAAAACTTTAGGCCTTTCATCCCGAGGTTCGAATTACAAATACAACACAAATAGACATTACAAATGAAGGGATAAAAGCCCTATGGCAGCGGAAGAATTTAAAACCGTTACTCAAATTAATTTGGAAATCAAAATTCTAAATAAAAACTAAGCATGCTTTTAATTTAAAAGATACAGAGAACTTACTTTCGATGACGTCTCTGAATCTACAAATCACTGAATTAGGAACACCACTCCTCGGAGACCCTCCTATCCTCTAAGATGAGGTTGGTTTGTGGGAACCAATTGAGATGAGAAAAGGTTTAAAGATATTTGCGAGAAACTCTTTTCTTTTTGCAGAGAGAAAAAACCTTAGTTTTTTTCTTGATGAATTGGTTAAAGAAAAATGTTTTCTTCCAGATATTTATAACTCTCTTTCCTTATTGGAATAGGAAAAAGAGTAGGAGAGAATGATGAGATTCTATTATCAAATCTACTAATTAATTAACAATTAATCAATTAGTTAATAATTAATTAAATCACATTTAATTAATATTTCATTCAAATCTTGTTTGAATAAATATATCTCAAATATCTTATAAATTTATATTAATATAATTAATTAAATTATATTAAATTAATATTTCATTCAAATCTTATTTGAATAAAATATCTCTGCAATATCTTATAGATTTAATTAAATCAAATTTAATTAATATTTCATTCAAATCTTATTTGAATAAATATCTCTGCAATATCTTATAGATTTAATTAAATCAAATTTAATTAAATAAAACTAAACTATTAATTAATTCTTCAATTAATTAATAACTAAATTAAATATCTTATATTTAACTTAAATTAAATTTGAATCATATTCAAATATAAATTTCTCTCATAACCAATAATTTTAATATGAATCTAATTCATATTAAATTAATATTTGAACTCATACAAATATTTTATCTCTCATAAATTAATTTTGAATCATACCCAAAATTAAATTTATATAATAAAGTTTGATAAACTTTATATTCTAATGTATTACTATACATTAAACTAATTCCCAAAGCAGATTTGAACATTTCAAATTACAACCAATATAAATAAATCTCATTACCATTTACGAGCTAGGAATGGGACCTAATGGACCTACAAATCAGAAGCTACAATGATATGAGATTAATTGGCTAAACTCATTAACCTCATCAATCAATATTCATTAACTATGTCTACACTTCACTAAAGACTCACAGCTGAACTCTTCTAACTGTGGATATATTTCTGTGTCCATGGATATAGACCAATAATAGTAAGTTAGTCCTTCACAACTGTTCGTAACACCAGTTAGGTCAATTTACCATTTTACCCCTAGGTTACCTCAATCCTTAAATATCAGTGCTCCTCCAATGAACAACCTATTTATGGTCCTACCAATAAACATAAACCCCTCTCGTGCCATAGAGAGAGTATGGCCCTTTGTTCAAGACCTAGAGACACCATTTAAGGGAACACTCATCTACTTACCCTAAAGTAGGAAAAGAGTGAATTCCATCTCGTGTAATTATGTTCCTAGCTCTCCACTTGGTTTTGTCTCCAAAATGATAAGCTTATTGAGTCGGCGATCTGGCTACTCTCACCCGTATAAATCAAAGGACAATCCCTCGCATGTCAACTACACGAACGCGTTGGATCATTGTGTTTGTATCAAATTCAAAGTGAGTTGTATCCATAGTGTTACCAGGATAAGGTACCTAGCCTTATCCCTATACTATAGACTCTTTAAGCTAATCTTGAACATTGATCCATGACTCATTAAACAGCTTAGGATGCTAGTTTATTAGATTTTGGTTATTAAGACAAAACTAATAATATAATCAATAACAATTATTACAATAATAACACTTTATTAATAGCGGTCAATGGATTATATTTAAAATCTACGAGTTTTAGGACATAAATTCCAACAACAAATGTTAGAGATATGAATTAGTCAAGCCTTAGAACACAATCTCTTGTGTTCTTCGACTCCATTTTTTCTTATTATACTTAGGAAAAATGAAATTTGGATTCTTTACATCTCTCACTCTACATCAAAGAAGAAAGGTAGGGATGAAGCTAAGCTTGTTTTCATTGGATTCTCACACTCTCAAACATGAAGGAGATGGACGTGTATTTGTAGGTGTAGGACGATGGGATATAACATGGTCTGAGGCGCCATAAATTCTCTAACTTCTAAATCACTGTTGTGTGGCGTCAAAGATGTCTTTTCGTCTTTTAGCTGACAATCTCACTAACCACTCTTGGCTTCTAACGATTAATATCGCCTAGCATCACTTCCTTTTGTCGCCTGGTTGGTTGACGCAAGTTTGGATCGCCTGTTGTACTCCTTCATTTCACCGATCTGCTTCTTTTCTCGTAAAATCCTAGGTTAAAGCAATAAAACCGTGATAAATAGGCATTTTACCTTTGCTACTTGCATAACGCATTTGTTCTATTTTTACCTACTTTGCTTCGCATTATCCTCCTTTACATCGTGTTAATATTCCATTGTTCTATATAAAAGGCTACAATAACTTATATTTCTACAAGTTATTGCACTACTAATATAAACACAAATGAAAATGATATTGACATCACATTCAAGGGAAACTTTACGTAATATTCATCACCCCTAGTTTATATTATGGATGATGAAGATGAGAGTTCGTCTGATGCATGAAGGTTTGTTCACAATTCAGATATGTGTGACAACTACACTAAAACAGGGAATAAATATCTCATAATCTATTTATGATAACACTCAAAATGTTCATGATTTTGAATATGACATGTATTCTGAAAAGTCAATCATTATGAAGAGAACTATTTGTCTGTATGATGGCACCACAATTGACTTAGCTAGTCACGAGAATTCTTAGGACCAATACATCCCTTCACCAACCACTTACAATTATCAGTAGTGAAGGGGTAGGGGTGGGTGGGAATCCACATTCAATTATAGACCAATGTTGAACACAGACAAAGTAGAGGGGTCGAATGCACCATATCGATGATGGACTACATAACTCACTCTATCAAGGTCGTCACATACATCTTATCCACCAAGTTCTATGTGCACAAACATATCATCACTTGGACAAGAACAACTTATACATGAAGGATGGTTTTTTTTTAATCAAGGATTCACTCAAAGACAGGCAGACAATGACTGCGATTGGGAACTTTAAATTTCAAGTGTTGAAGTCATTAAAAAAACTTCTAACTATGGCATGTAAAGGGGACATTTGCAAGTGGAAACTATGTGCAGTACGAATGGAGCAAAACTAAGCCTTTAAAATATTGAAATACTGCAACGTGCACACATGGTCCCAACCATTGATAAGTCATGACCACAAGCATCATAACGTCCTTCTGTGGTCGGCCATGGTTGAGCCTATAAACCAAAAGACATTATGGATGACATGTGTAGAGAATGTGAGGTAAACATAAGCTATTTGAATGTTTTTCCACTTTCCAGGTATAGATTGTGGATTTCTACAGCATGCTTTAAGCTTATGGAACCTAGGTACCGTGTTTGATATTGAATAAGATGATACAATATATTTCAATATACATGTTCCTGGCCTATGGACAATCAATCTAAGGATATTCGAAATCTCGTCCTCCTGTGGTTATTGATGGATCCATATTTTAAAGGAAAATATGAAGGAAGTCTATTAGTGTTGTTTGCTTCAACATTCTCCAGCATATGAGATAATTGATAAAGAGTCTGACACTTCATGGTCTTATTTTATTAGATATCTTAAAATATGCATAAGAGAGGGCCCAAACATGGTTATTGTGTGTCTAATCACCATAAAGGAATTACGAGTTGAATAGCTAGAGTATTCCTAAATACCTTTTAGCATTACACACATACCACTTGAGAAGCAACATTTGAAAGAAATTTAAGAATGATGCAATATTAAAGGTAAACAATGCAGCAAGATCCTTTAGGATGTTTGAGTATAGTGTTTTTTAGAGTAATTATGTGGATTCAATAATAGAGTGGTGACAGAATACTGAAGAGTGTCGATCTAGAATGATGTGCCTGAGTCCACCAAAGTATTAAATAATATGATAACATGACAAGCCATGGTGTACAGTGCTTCAATTAACTAAGAACAGAGGCTAGATTACGACTAATGATACCTTTACTTAAATTTATTGGGGAGTAAATTCAGGAATGGTTTTATGACTGACAAACCCTATTGGTACTCATATACTACATCATATTCAGACTACACTAAAAAGCAAATGGCCAAAGAGTTCGATATGGGTAGACGGTACCAGGTAAGCCCAATCAACCGTCGTTCATTCATTGTAAAAGACAACCACTTGGATGGTATCACCAACTTAAACAGTCGCCAATGCACATGTAAGATGTTTGACTACCTAGAGATTCCATGCTCGCATGCTATCATTGTTGTAAGGTCAAGGAATATTAACTCGTACACCCTTTGTATCCAATATTATCATGTAAGTTCCCTAATATTAACATACCCCGTACCAATCTTTAATGTCGAACATTCTTCAAAATGGAGGAAACCACCAAGATATGTGGAATGTGGCATACTACCACAAAATATAACCATCACAGTTGGTAGGTCGCGTGTTAATTGCATTCTCTCTAAAGGAGAACACGTGTGGGCCCAAAGATGAACTCGGTGTGGGAATACTAGATACAATAGCATAACATGTACATAACTGATGTCAAACAACATAAATAGGGATTGGAGATGGTAAAGGTAACAAAAGTGTACAATGGTCACATCAATCTAACTATGCAAACCTGCTCCCCATCATTTTTATTCCACGTAATTATTATTTTAATCTTTCTTACATTATTCCGAAAAGAGCCTAGTCATGTGAATGAAAATTTATTATCGGACTGTGGTTTACAAAATAAAGTTAGGAATTTGCATAAACATTGAGTTATATTTTGTCATGCGAGTTCGAAGGAGTGATGAAATTTTTTTTCAAACACTTTGAATTGTCATCTAGTTTAATTCCTCATATTGAGCTAGGGGTAGGAGATAGGGTTAAAATCTCGATAGGACTATGGAAAGACCAATGGGTTTCAATCGTCCTTGCGCTTTGTTGATGAAATAGGGCACCTTCATAGGGTTGTGTGTGTACTCGCAAGCGCAACATGTTTTTGGAAAAGAGTACATGATGTTAGCAAAAGAAAATTATAATTCATATTTTTGTTAGAAATTGCGAAACTGAAAGACAGTTAGAAGATAGGTCATGCATACGAAAATCTCCTTCTAATATCACATCAAATCATAACTTTTTTTTTAATATATCATTTATACATTATAAGCCAACAAGATTTATAGTAAATGTTTAAATTGATTTATCATCTCAATTAAGATAGATCTTTCACCTATTGTGGAGAAAAAAAATTTAAGTGGACCAACATGCTTCTTTGCAGGTCGCTGCGTCTCCGGCCGGACCAATCAAGATAATGCTTACTCTTTAGGGTTTGGCCTATAGACTGGTCTAGTCCTGCTCTTCTTCCAAATTCTCTAGCGTCTGGGATAAAACAAATGGCTAATCGGCTGCACAGCTACAACTCCGCCTATGGTGCGGTGTCTGCCTCTGCCACTGCCACTGCGGTTCCATCTCTTCCCACCACGTACTCGTCTTCCCGTTCCCTTTCCGACATCGTCTCCGGCCGTTATCTCCTGCCAGACTCGCTGTCCTCCGGTATCTCCATTAAGCACTCTGTTACTGATCGTGGTACCTCCATGTATTCGACCCAGAAAGAAGGCCCTATGTTGTCGTCTGCCGATATTGTTCCGAGAACGTCGCATTTGGTCTCTCAATTCTCTTGGCCGGGTTCTCATGTTGCAGCTGCGCTTGACTCTGTTGTTTCTGGCATCAAACGTTCTTCTGACGGTATGTTTAATTCTGTCTATTCAAATCTCTTGGCAAACCACTTTAAAAAATGACGCAAGATAAGTACTTGAGTACTTGGAGATTGGCTTTAAGCTCCAAGAAAACGAGGCAAGATGAATGTGTTCACCTCTGGTTCCTGAAAACATCACCAATGTGATACTTAAATGTTTTGATCCTTTTCACTAGGTCTCATATGACCACCAAATGGCATTCGAGATTGTGGGCCTTTGGTTTGGCTTCAGTGCCTCGATTCGTGCTGTTCGCTGTCTTTTTCGATAATATATATGTGTGTGTGTGTCCGTGTAAAACAGTATTTTCCTCGTTTTTTTTTTGTGGAAATTTCGATAGAATTTGTGGCATAAATTGCCACGATGTTCTAGTCAATTTATTTTCTCCCATATCTTTGGCATATTGGACGAACATCAACCCAAACAATAGTTCAATTTAAGTAGGAAAAGAAAGCAGTCCTCATTCTTTTACGTTCTCTCTGTTAAGGACAGTGGGATTTCCATATGGATTCTGTAACCATGTATTTTATTTATAAGCCATCTTTCTTGTCTGGAGGCTGTAGCTGTAGCCAAGATGGTGGAAATCTCTAGTGATCCATGCCGCCCACTATATCATATCCTGATATACATTAGTTTATGTATGGGGTTGGTGTAATGGTTCGTTTTCATCCTGCTGCTGTACAACTAAGTTCCACCACAACGCTATGATGCAGTTTTAATTGATCTGATTTTTCGCTATTTTTATGTTTAATTCAAGTTCAAAGTTCCTAAATTCTATAAATCTTCCTCCAGATTGCTTATTTATATGATATATATTTCAAAAATGTTATATTTTTACATAATCTACTATATTTAATTTCTAAATCTATACAGCCAAAAGAGTAATTGTAAAACTACTTACGTAGTAACGTACATGTTTGTCTTTCTTGTACATATTTGTCTACTATGTACAATAGTGCTCTACGATCAGACTGTTTTGGGTTCCTATAACACTTTGGGGCAAAGTGAAGCCTGGTATACTTCAAATTCTTTAGCCAAGCGTCCTAGATTTGAAAGTACAAGCAATTTGCCTGTATATCCACAGAGGCCTGGAGAGAAGGACTGTGCCCACTATATGCTCACAAGAACCTGTAAATTTGGAGATAGCTGCAAGTTTGACCATCCTATTTGGGTTCCTGAAGGTGGAATCCCAGATTGGAAAGAGGTGACTGTTTTCTGCCATCTTTTATACCTATAAAAATAAAAATGAAGTATGATTGAGAAATAATCAAGTACTTTAAAGGGTTTATCACATATGCTTAAAATTAAGAGTGAGTGATCTAGGATTTTTCTTAATTTGAATGATATCTCGATTCTGTGTTGTACATGATGTCACCTTTTCTCTAAGGCGTGTAGAAAAATCATTACTATTACTATTACTTATTATTTATATTTTTAAAGTTGATCTTACCTTTTTGCTATCTTAACTTATGATTTGGAAAATATCTTTGTGTAAATTATTATGTAATGCTAGCCGTTTATTGGTTTAATTGATATTTTTTTCTAAAGATTTGAAGATTAATGAATTTGAAAATCTCTCATAAGCTTCTTGATGCTTTTGCAAACAGAGCTAGGGGCTTTGAATAAGGAGAAGGTATTGATGAGGGGAGGGGATCTCATTTGGTTAGCTGGTAGGTTGTTGAGCACCTTGTGAATCAGGGACGGTCAGATATTGGTAACTTGAGGTTGCATAACAAAGCTTTGTTGGTTAACTGGCTTTGGTGTTTTGTCCTTTGAGTTGCTGGCGAAAGGGGTAAAGGCACACATCTTAGTCCTTGGAAGGACATCTCACACGAGATCCCTTCTTTCTCTCCTTGGGTTAGATGCTTGGTGGGGATGGTAAGGAGATGTTCTTTTGGAAGATCAATGGGTTGAGGGTTGCCCCTTTTGTTCGGCCTATCCTGATCTTTATCGCTTGTCATCTCTTAAAAACCATCCGATCTATGACTTTTTGGTTTGGGCAGGAAGACTAGTGTCTTTTTCTTTCCGGTTCCGCCACCACTTATCCAATAGGGAGACAACGGAAATGACTTATCTTCTTTCTTTGCTCGATGGGTGTGACTTTAGGAAGGGGAGGAGGGATGTTCGTGTTTGGAAACCCAACCCTTTGGAAGGCTATTGAAAAGAAAAAGAAAAATACAAGGCACACGTTGAAAACCCTAGTATAGGGAGAAAAAAATCAAGGAGAGTATCTAAAAGGGAACGTTGTATTTAGATCACTATTGGAAGCCATAATCCATGGATCAACTTCTTTATGACTAGGAATGGAGTTTAGGGTTTTCTATTTGGTTGTTAGATGTAATTGTTTTGCATTAGAATTATATTGAGTTTTGGACTTATTGCTCTCAAAGGTAGTTTTTTCATAAGTTGTTTTATGTTGAGAAGTATTGTAAAATTTAGATATTGCAAGAAAAAAATATTGTAAATTAGAAAGTTCATGTTTTACATGTTTTATTTCATTTTTTTTTCTTCAATTGTGTTCTTTCTTTCTTTCTGCTGCTTCTTTTTTGGCTATTACTGAAGGAATTCTACATTATTCATATAATGCATGGTTTATCCATTCATTGTGTGTTCTTTCCTTTTGTTTTTAATTTTTTGGAAAAGATAATTTTATTGATGCGTGAAATAAAGGAAGTTAATAGTCTCTCAGATGCCAAGATGTGAACTATATGAAAGATCACTAAACGGAAATTAAAAAAAGTGACTATACTAATACAGAGCATAAAAGTTAACCAGCTCCATAAAACTATCAAAAGTAGGTGAAGAGTCCTCGAAAATACTTCATTTATGATGTAGAGGACTTTTTTGGGGTTTCTTTGAGCATCTATTTTTATTTTACTGTTTATGTATTAGTTTAGTTTCTGGTAGTTGTTTTTTGAAAAAGAAACTGGCCTCTTTATTGATAATTTTTTTTGAACGGAAACGAGCCCCTCTTTATTGATAATAATAAAGCTCAAAGTACAAAAGGTTTATACGAAGTGTAAAACAAAAAGATACCATAAGATCAGTAAGCGCATCTAGACATTTCAACTAGGTTTACACTCCTTTAGTGCCCTAAAATGTTAAGGTGCACCTCCTGATCGTTTACATGCTCATTGTATAATTCTCTTGTACTTTGAGCTTTTGTCTCATATGAGGCTTTTTTCTTTTAAAAAAATGGTCCGGAAAATTGAAGGCTCGCCAATTAAGACTAATTTCTTGGATGGATTAAGCTTCAAAATTTTCTGAGTACACCGAGTAGCAGCGTCCCTATTAGCTGTTTCAAAACAGTCTAGCCAATGCATCTCATTATTATGAAAGATTCTATGGTTTCGTTCAAACCAAATTTCTGCCATCACAGCCTGTGATAAGTTTGCCCAGATTAGTCTCGAACTATTCTTTAATAAGGGCCCAACAAAACTTGCTCTACATTTAGACTAAAAGATTCTCCAAAAACCCAAACCACAAAAATTGAGAATAATTTCCACCAACAATTTGCAGAGTTATTAGCAAGTAAAAAACAGACGCTGCAAATCTTCTCCATTTTTCTTGCACAGGGGGCATATTGAGGATGAAAGCAACTGTTTGGTAACTTTCTTTGCATCTGAGTCCAAAAATGATAACCCATACAAGGATGTCTTTGGGTGGTGTAGACCAAAGAGAGAATTTTTTTGTAGAGAATTAAAATCAAAATAAAATCCTAAAAGGAAACTAACAAATAGGAAACTAAAATGGATTTAATTAAAGATTAAACCAAGATTATTATGAATTTACCCATTTTTCCTAATCCTATTACATCATTGGGGGGTATTTAGGGAGGTTAAGTTAGTTATAGTTTAGGTGTGAACAAACCCTTCCTCTTTGGGTCTATTTAAAGAGGGATGTTTATCGTTTGAATCATTACTAAAAATTCTAGCTTTCTTCTCCAAGATTTGTCCAAGGTTCAAATTCACGACCTCTTCCAAAAAAAAGGAGAATATAAGAGAGTTTCAAGACAAGGACAAACCCACTTGAAATGGAAAGAAGAACCATAGGTAAACAACACATAGAGAGTTATCCCATGCCCACTTGTCTTTTCGAAATTAAGTATTGGACCCTTCTATGAGAGTGTGAAAGGTATATAGTAAGATTAGTATGGTATTAGTAAGGGGTTTTGTGGGTAACTAACTAGTGGTGTATTTGCTATTGGTATATCCCTATCATTGTGTTCTCCATTTAGGTTCTTTTGTTAGGTGATATCCCAAAATTTTTACACTTACCCACAATGCAACTAATGAATTGAGAAAAGGAGGTTCTCCTTGGTCGTGCTAACACAATGGATAAGCTTGTGAGGAAGATGCCTTCACTTGTTGGGCCTTTTGTTGTATTCTTTGTATCCTTTGGTGCTGTGAGCATGCAACTTTCTTTTCGGAGTCTTTCTTCTGAACTTTTAGTGTGTTGACCGTTCAACACAAGAATGTCAGTGCAATGATGGAGGAGTTCCTTCTCAATCTGTCTTTTGGGAGGAAGATTCATTTTTTTTCTTTTTTTCTTGGGGGGGAGCGATTCTTTGGGTCTTCTGGGTGAGCGATTCTTTGGGTCTTCTGGGTGAGCGATATAGGAGTGTTTTGGAGAGGAAGCCTTCAAATGTTTGGTTCCTCATTTGTTTTTACGTTTCTCTTTGAGCTTCGATTTTAGAGGACTTTTGTAATTATATAGCCATTTTCTTCTTTATTGCTCTCTTTGTATAAATCTCTTGTACTTAGAGTTTTTATTAATAAAGAAGTTTTTGTCTCCGTTTCAAAAAAAAATTTGTTACATAGTTGGAGTTCCTTCTTGTAGATGGATTTCTCCCTTCTTGTATGTCTGTTTATTCTTTCATTTTTCTCAATGAAAGTTGTTGTTTCCATAAAAGGGGTGGGTGAGAGTTATTCTTTGGGTCTTGTGTGGGGCGAATAAGAGTGGTTAATGATTCAGAGAGGGAGCTTTCAGATGTTTGGTCTCTCATTTGTTTTCACGTTTCTCTTTGAGCTTTGATTTTGAAGGACTTTTGTAATTATCCTCTAGGCACTTTGTTACAGAGTTGGGGTCTCTTCTTGTAGAGGGATCTCTCCCTTTTTGTATGCGTATGCATTCTTTCATTTTTCTCAATGAAAGTTGCTTCGATTTTGGGTGTATGGTCTGAAACAACTTTCCAAGGATTTTCGGTAGTACTTATTTCTTATTGCCGCTTTTGTGAGCCAAATAAAAGGATGAGACTTTATTTACTCGAATTGACCTTATGCCTCAAGCTGGCTCATGAGGAAAGTGCCTGAACCACTTAGCCTATAAGACGCCTATAAGACCTTGCAATGTGCCTGCATTTTCCCACCACCCCAAAATCCAATGGGTTATATTAACTTCTCAACTAACCATGTGAGGACCCTTCCCTCCCCTCTACACACCATCCCATGTAAATGTGCTTTAGGATTTGGATCACACTTCATGGTGATGCCATTTTTTGCACTGGATATGGGATAAAGGCTCACAATCGATCTTGTTACTCGATTGAGGTGCTGTTTCACACACTATTTCATGGAATATCTGGCTTTAGAGGAATAGAAGAATTTTTGGAAGCTTTGGAAGCCTGGCTAGGTTTTAGCGTGGGGCTGTCATTTTGGTGAAGTTAAATCCTTTATTAAGAATGAAATGAGTTGCAAATGTGCTCCTAATAATGGATACAGTTAATGTTTGTAAGTATCTCTTTCCAAACTTTTCTGCACTTGTAGTCTGACAGTATTTTGCGCTTCTAATTCCCTGTTGTATTTCCTTTTCCAATGGCTGTAATCTCATGTATAATTTATTTAGGTCCCACAAATAGCTAATAGTGAAGATCTCCCAGAAAGACTTGGGGATCCAGATTGTCCAGTGAGTTCAATTTGAAATATTTTCTCACATTTTTCTTTCTTTATCTTTTTAAAAGTAATAAGAACTTATTTGCCTGAACTACTTCATGGCCTTTTTGATTCCTGCAGTACTTTCTGAAAACTCAAAGATGTAAATTTGGTTCAAGATGCAAGTTCAATCACCCTAAAGATAGATCTGATTCTGTGGTATGTTGTATGAACTTGATGTCTTCAAGCTGTATCATTGTCTTCTGTACTCCTTATTCTTTTTTGATATGATATTCTGTTTTTACTATTTTCAGGGTGCTGAAAAATCTGATGCTTCATCATTACCTGAGAGACCTTCTGAGCCACTGTGTGCAGTAATATACACGTACACACACATGCACACACACGCATGTTCTTTACTTACTCTTTTAGGTGTGTCAGACATTTACATTTTGTCCAATTTCTTCCCCTCCAGTTCTATGTTAAGACTGGAAATTGCAAATTCGGTATCAACTGCAAGTTCCATCACCCAAAAGATATCCAAATTTTATCGGGGGAAGAATATGGAAATAGCGAACAAACTTTGATGGTGAAGACAGAAGAAAGAGCTGGAGACTTCAAGCTTGTTAAGCCTCCTATTTCGTTGTCACCAGCCCTAATGCACAATTCTAAAGGACTTCCGATTAGACCGGTAATAAATTTAGTTACATTATTTGAATAAGAAACAATTTCATTGAATGAAATAACCATTTCGAAGAGAAACAAAAAGGGGCCATCTTCTGGGTGTGCAAAAGATTTCTCCAATTTGCCGCCAACAATTTATCCTATAAACTTGTAGAGGATTAAAATTTTTACAACCAAAGTTGGGCAACATTTATTGAGGTTCAAATATTTATTTTCTTGTATTACACAGGATGTCAGTGTTTTTATTAACTCTATTTCTTTTGTGTTGCCAATTGCTTGACTTTCTGAAATTTTATTTGAGTGATTCATTTTGTAATTTTGAATTGCTTTGCATTAAATAAGGTCTAAATTTTACAAAATAACATTTTTGCTACAGGGCGAAGTGGATTGTCCATTCTACTTGAAAACTGGCAGGTATATGAGCATGTACTGATACAACTAATTTGTGATAGTATCAGTTGAAAAAATAATGATGAGTCCTATTGATTGTTCTCTATCAGTTGCAAGTATGGTACCACTTGCCGCTACAATCACCCTGACAGAAATGGTATAGGTATTATGTTCTCGTTTTCAGTTTTGAATCTTGGAAAGGTATGTAGTGATCACTTAAAATATGGTTGGGAATTTTGGCAGCAATCAATCCATCTACTCCTGCAATGGTTCATCCTGCTATGGTTTCAACTGCTAATATGAATACTGGATTTGTTAATCCTTCTAATGCTATTTATCAAGCTGTTGACCCCAGATTGATTCAGCCATTGGTAAGTCAGGTTTTGTTGTGAGAGGTAGCGTTGGTATATTATGGCTCTTGGCACAGATAGCCACTTTCTACTAAATCGTTTCCTTGTTACTTCTAAAATTTTCCATTTGATGGTTGTGTTGTCTATGTTATTAGGCCTTAATCTTTTAGATTGGAGATCTTGTTTTGATAGTCTAGTTTCTGCTTGGTTCCTTTTTGGGATGTTGTTTCTGTAGACCTGTTTTGTTGGTTTTTTGGTTGGTTCGGTTTTGTTTTTCAATTTCCCTCAAAAAAAAAAAAAAAAAAAAAAAAAAAATTGTCGTCACCTTAAGGTTTTGAGCCAGCATTGTTTTTCACTGAAATTATGCAGGCATTGTTTTTCACTGAAATTATGCAGGCATTGTTTTCACTGACATTATGCAGGCATTGTTTTCACTGACATTATGCGTGCAAGACCTTGACTTTAGAGTTATGGTTTGAAAGAAATTTGAGAACTTTTGTGCCTGGCTCGATGGTTTTGAGAACCATATGCTTTATGATTTCGAATTCTTCTTCTGAATTTTCGTTGAAGGATACTTGTTTAGACTAGAAGTCTTTATTCTCTTTATAACTTTCTTTCAAACTTCATTCCTTTGAAGTTTGTATTTTTGTATATTAGTTTCAGTTCATCTCTTCAATTAAAATATTTGTCACAAATTTTCCAAACTTCATTGCTGTTACATCCTGTTTGAACTTTTAAAGTTTATGAATCTTCTTGTAGTGAATAAGTAAAACTATTTTGCTACGTTGCAGTTGGGATCTGGCTCAAGTATTTACCCTCAACGCCCTGGGCAGATAGAATGTGACGTGAGTACTTTTTCTCACCTCCTCCCTTCTCCTAATAGGACTTGGAGTTACGATATGATGATACTATGTTGATGGCTCCCTCCTCTCCTCATAGGTTCTCTAGGCTTAAGCATGAGGCACGCAAAAGAAAAGGAAAAAAAAATGTTTTTTTTTAATATGTATAATAAACAAGTTGCACTTTATATGAACTAGTGTTGATGGCGAGAGGCAAGACGATGTTAGGCCTTTATGTTGGAAATTCTCAATGCCATTTTTAATTTCAATGAAAAACTCATTTTCTCTTTTTAGGAAAAATATTAAGTTGTTTTATATTTTAGTTATCTTCCTTAACATATTTATACTCCATATTTTTAGATTCTTGTTTGACTTGATAACTTAAGTTTGTTGATTCAATGTACAATGACAATCATCAAAGAAAAAAAATGGCACTCAAGTATTTGTTTTTGTTACTATTAAGTATTATTCTTATTTGATTTTTTTTTTTTTTTTTTTTTAATTGTTTTGTTTCTTAAGGTAATGACATTACTCATTTCACTTATTGGTGTTGTTATTGTTATTAATTTTAGTTTTTAGTTTTTTATTGCTTTGTTGATATGTTCTTTCGTTCTTAAATATGTTATTTCTGTAGTTTTATATGAAGACTGGGGACTGTAAATTTGGGGAACGCTGCAAATTTCATCACCCTATTGATCGGTCAGCACCAAAGCAGAGTGCTCTACATAATGTGAAACTAACATTGGCAGGACTACCGAGGAGAGAGGTATATATATCTGGCATTGTCAAGTTCACCTTATAAGAATGTTTGAGTACATCCTATATTGACCGTAATGCTGAAACTATTATCATAAGATAAAGCATTTGTCTTTTCATCTCTTCCATGAAAAGATTTTCTCATGATATAAAATAAATAAATAAATAAACTTTTTGTCTTCATTTCTAAAACATTTATGTATAAATGAACTTTAGTTTTCTTTCCTAGTCTTGGCCTCTGTTAATTGCTGGACTTTCATATTTTGTACTTTCTAATTTTATTTTCTTTGCTTAGTTCATGCTTTGTTATGGGATATGATATTTTGGTGTTAAGGGGGTGTCAACCTAGTTGAGATGTCTGGGTGCACCTTCTGATCCCCCTAGGACTTTTTGCTTTATGCTTCTTTATGTTTCTCAATGTATATACCTCTTGTACTTTGAGATTTTATCATTAGTAAATAAGTTCGTCTCCTTTTCAAAAAAAAAAGAGGAATCGCCACCTATCTATTAGTTGGGGAAGTTCTTACTTCCTAGTGTCATATTGGCAACTCCAAGGGAGTTGTTCGAGGGAAGGGTTGTGAACTCTAGCAAGCTGGTTTCTGTTTCTCCATTATTAAGTGGTATATTTATTGAAGGAAGAGCGATGTAATAGGATTTAGTATTACTTGGTTTAATCCTTGATTAGTTCCCTTTTTCCTATTTTAGAAATTAATTTTCTTTTAGTTATCCTTTTAATTCTTTATAGATAGAGAGTCCCCCTGTATTTTTTTTATATTTTTTATGAGAAACATTCAATCAGAAGAAGATCAAAGCAGAGATGGGTAGCACCCCAAACTGTTTCTCAATCGTCATCCTCCCTTTTGATGGCGGCATCTATTCCCGCCCACTTTTGCCTAACAAAGATAAAGAGTCGGAAAATGCTGATAATTGACATGATTGTTCTCAAAACCTTTCCTGCAATGCGGAGTTTTCTGATCTCGATATTTTGCAGTTTGTTCAACTTGAGGGGTCCGACAAGACTGGAAACCGTGTTGTTGGAAAGTACTTCCCTGCTGTGGTTGTAAGTGGAGATTGAAGAGATATATCTTCCGTAAGTTCCAGAACGAGTTGTCTAAGGGTTCATTTTGCATTGTGTGCTTTCATACTACTGACCAGAAGGATGATAATTGTTCAGGCCTTACCATCTTGAGGTGGATTTATGAAGAACTTCCATCTGATTACAAGGATAGACTTCAAGTTCTCTACTTTGTACATCCTGGTCTCCGTTGGAGGCTTGTTTTGGTGACTTTTGGACATTTTTTCCTAAGTGGCAGATTGTTCTGGAAAATCAAGTATGTGAGCCGCCTCAGTATCTTTCAGAAGATATATAAAAGGGAGAGGTTGAGATTCCTGACTACGTAAACAGTCACAATGAAGTTCTTGAACGCAGATCACTAAATGATTATGGCATTGAACCCGATTCCCTCAATGTCATGGAGGTACCTTATTGTGCAAACTCCTTTGGGAGATATGAGGAGAGATGGATGTCAAGGCAGTACATGGCATAGTGAGCTTGGTTAAAGAAGTTGTATTTGATCTTAGGCAACTCCAAGGCCTATGATCAATTAAGCCATGGCTAAACAATAAAATATCTGTACATTCTGATTGTGCTTTGTTGTGTAGCTTGATTAGCAACTTCTTTAACGTTGCTTGTAAACTAAAGGGGATGCTGTTGTGTACTGCATAGGTCACATAGGTTGGTCTTTATGATTCTGTTTCTTATTAAACTATGAGAAACATTCTGTAAGGCCCCCAATTGTCCATACATATAAAAGAAGGGGCAAAAAGGTAATTGTACAAGCATCTAATGATGAGGGAATGATAGAGAAAGATCGTGCAAGTGGGGCTCACGGGGAGGAACGAGAGGCAGAGATATAAATAAGTCTTTTCAGGAATGGATAGCTAAGTTTTATTTTGATCATCTTTTGATAGGGGAGGCTGCTGTGGCCTGAGAGAATATTCAGCTTGCTTTAAGGAGGTTGGGTATGTTTTCTGGTGTCTTTTCTTTGTTATTTGCATATTGTGACTACTGTAATCACTCTTTTTTGCATATATAAATAAAGTATATCAGAGTGCTGCCTCATTTTTGCCATTTGTGTTGGTATTTTAGTGTTATACTTGTAGATTCTTTACAATTGGTATCAGAGCCCTTACACTGGGGGTGGTAACGCGACTAATGGCTCAAAGACAAACAGAAGAAAGAGTGGATGGAATCGAAAAGGAAATAATGGGCTTGAAAGATATGATCCAGGAGATGAAGAAGTCCATGGACAGGATGGCTGACGAAATGCGAGAAAATCACAGTTACAAAAGAAGAGAGGAGTCTGGAACATCAGATGGATGGATCGGTTATGAAACTCGAAGGGGAATTAGAGGACGCGACAATGGAAGCCAATATGACTAATGTAGACTAAAGTAAGTATAAAAAACTAGAGATGCCATTGTTTACAAGGGTGAACCCCAAATCTTAGGCATACCGAGCAGAACATTTCTTCGAAATTAATAACTTACCGGAGACAGAGAAGGTAAAAGTTGTCGTTGTTAGCTTCGGACAGGGGGAGGTAGATTGGTACCGGTAGAGCCACAACTGAAAGAAGGTCGAGTCTTGGGAGGATTTGAAAGGAAGAATGTTCAAATTTTTCAGTGACATAGGGCAACAAAGTTTGGGCGCGAGGCTGATTTGAATAGAGCAAGAGAGGTCCTATAATGATTATGTCAAGAAATTTGTCACTTACTCAGAGCCATCGCAACATATGGCCGAAAGCGTGCTCAGGGACGCGTTTTTGACGGGTCTTGAACCTGCCCTCCAAGCAGAAGTGATCAATAGACACCCTCAAACCTTAGAGAAGTGTATGAAGGAGGGGCAACTAGTGAATGACAGGAACTTAGCATTTAAACTAGCCAAGGCAGAGTGGGGAAGAGTGGAGCAAAAGGGAGGAGAAGGTGCAAGCAAGAATCAAGTCAATAGTGAGAAAAATATACCAAGGAAGATTGAGTTTGCTATGAAACAGATAACCATTCCTATTAAGGGAAGTTATCAGAAAAATGAACCCCCAGTTAAGAAGCTGTCAAATACAAAATTCAGGGCAAGGTTGGACAAAGGACCGTGCTTTAACTGTAATGAGAAATACTCACCCGACCATAGATGTAAAGCGAGGGAAAAGAGGGAGCTGATGCTTTTCATCCTTAACGAGAAAGAAAGTAATGAAGAGGAAGCTTCTTCAGAAGCGATGGCAGAGAAAGTAATAGAACTAAATCAATTAGATTTAGCTGAAAAGACAGAAATTGAGCTAAGAATCATCACAGATTTCACCTCCAAGGGAACGATGAAATTGAGGGGCAACGTGAAAGGGAAAGAGGCAGTGGTCCTTATTGATAGTGGAGCTACTAATAACTTCATAAATGTAACATTAGTTGAAGAACGACAGTTAGGCATTGAACCAGGAACTCAATTTGGAGTGACTATTGGTGATGGCACTCGTTGCAAGGGAAGAGGGGTGTGTAAGAGAGTAGAACTGAGACAGAGAATTGACTATTATCGCTGACTTCCTAGCTGAGGAATTGGGAAATGTTGACATAGTTTTGGGAATGCAGTGGCTGGATACCACTGGAACAATGAAGGTGCATTGGCTCTCGTTGACCATGACTTTTTGGGCGAAGGATAAACAAGTTAAACTCAAGGTTTATCCGTCACTCATTAAGGCAGAATGTTGATTGAAAACATTAGAAAAAATGTGGGAACCTGAAGACCAAGGATTCCTCCTGGAACTACAAAACTATGAGATCGAATGGGAGGATAATTATGAGGAAGAAACAGTGGAAAAAGGGGATGAAGAAGAATTACCTATGATTCAAGCCTTACTCAAACAATATGCTAACTTATTCGAAACACCAAAAGGATTACCTCCAAAAAGAGCTATTGACCAACGCATACTAACTCTGTCAGATCATAGACCCATCAATGTTAGACCTTACAAATACGGCCATGTGCAAAAGGAAGAAATTGAAAAGTTGGTAACTGAAATGCTCCACATGGGGTTGATTAGATCGAGTCACAACCCTTACTCTAGTCTGTTGTTGTTGGTGAAAAAGAAAGATGAAGGATGGAGATTCTGTGTTGATTATCGAAAATTAAACCAAGTGATAGTCTCTGACAAGTTCCCTATCCCAGTTATCGAAGAGTTACTGAATGAATTACATGGAGCAACAGTATTCTGATGGAAACCGTAGGTATTAAGATATGATCTTTATTGATGATAATAGTTCCTCATTACACATGTGAAATCTAACCTTCTGAATCTTTTCTTTCAAAGATGTCAGAAGTTTCCTTTTCTAATCTTTTCTCTACATAAAAACCGCCCTCTTCTTTCTTAGCTTCTCTCTTTTAATATTGTAGTATTAACTGTTTTACAACTAACTTTCTGTTAAACTGTTATAATCTAGCAATAACAGTCTAGCAATAACAGTTAAACTGTAAACTGTTTAACTGTTTCAGGCTAACTCTAACTGTAGTTTAACTAACTTTCTTTCTTCTACTATATTGGTATATGATAGGGGGTCTATCATTACACACTTTCTCCAAATTCACCTTGTCCTCAAGGTAAAACTGTGGATATCGTTGATGTAAATCTTCATAATCTTCCCATGTAGCTTTGTGTCTAGGTAGTCCCTTCCATTGAATCAATGCTTTCCAATTGTTATTCTTTTTTTTGATAGTCATGTACTTCTTCAGGTTTTGAGCTCCACTCCTGATTATCCGTAAGATAAATCATATCAGTTTGTGCTTGTTGGTGTTCTCCCGTAGATTTCTTTAGCGGAGAAACGTGGAAGACAGGATGAATCGTTGCTGTGTCTGGTAGTTTTAGCTCGTAGGCTACTGGTTCGATTCTTTTTACTATTTCGTATGGGCCGAAAAACTTCTGTAAGGATGTCTGTCGATATGGTCGTATTTTTAGGAACACCATTTCTCCTACCTGGTACTCAACTTCTCTACGTTTCAAGTCGGCATCTTTCTTCATTTTCTCTTGGGATATTCTCAGATTTTCTCTTAATGCACTGAGAATGACATCTCTTTCCTTCAATTGTTCGTCCAAAGTGGAGTTTGAAGTAGTATGATCCCCATAATAGATTAAGGAGGGGGGGGGGGGGGGGACCGTAGACTGCTTGGAATGGTGTTACTCCTAGGGACCTTTGGTAGGTTGTATTGTACCAATACTCTGCCCAATGAACCCATTCTGCCCATTCTTTTGGTTTCTCTCCGCAAAAACAACATAGGTATGTTTCCAATCCTCTATTGACTACCTCAGTCTGTCCATCGGATTGAGGATGGTACGCCGTACTTCGATTCAACCTTGTGCCAGCCATTTTGAATAATTCTCTCCAAAAATGACTTAGGAATATTCTGTCACGATTAGTTACTATGGAGCTGGGGTAACCATGAAGTCGAACTACTTTGACAAATAATTCTGCAATGGTTTTGGCTGTATAAGGATGTTTGACTAGTAAGAAGTGTCCGTATTTACTCAAACGGTCCACTACTACTAGAATCACTTCAAACCCCTCGGATTTAGGTAGCCCTTCGATGAAGTCCATTGAAATATCACTCCATATCTTGCTGGGGATCTTCAGTGGTATTAACAATCTGGCAGGTGTAGAGTTAATGCTTTATTTCTCTGGCATACAGAGCATTCTTCACAATACTTTTTTATCATTTGCTTCATTCCTGCCTAGTATAATTCTCCTGCTATTCTTTTATATGTACGCAGGAACCCTGAATGTCCTCTGAACATAGAATCATGATAAGTGTGGAGGATTGTAGGAATCAGTGTAGATTTTTTTGAGATCACCAGTCGGTCTTCATACCTTAGTATCCCTTGTTTGATGAAATACTTCTGCTCCCCCGTTTCTTCTCCTTTTTCTATCGTGGCTATGATTTTCTTTAAGTCGTCATCCTCTTCCACTTCTCTTTTGATGACTTGTAAATCGATTAAAGCTTGGGTCGTCAATGAATTCAAATGAATGGTGGGTGGTATTCGAGACAAGGCATCTGCTGCTTTATTCTCCAAGCCTGGTTTATAGATCACTTCGAAGGAATAGCCTAGGAGTTTAGCTATCCATTTCTGGTATTCTGGTTGTATCATCCTTTGTTCCAATAGGCATTTTAAGGATTGTTGGTCGGTTTTTACTAAGAATTTTCTACCCAATAAGTACGGTCTCCATCTTTGTACTGCTAATACCACTGCCATTAGTTCTCTTTCGTATACTGGTTTAGCCCGGTCTCTGGTTGCTAGTGTGTGACTAAAATAGGCGATCGGTAGTTTGGATTGAGTAAGTACGGCCCCAATTCCAAACCCGGATGCATCAGCTTCGATCTCAAAAGGGGCATTAAAGTCAGCTAATGCTAGCACTGGAAGTGTCATAATCGCCTTCTGTAGTTTAAGAAAGGCTTCTTGTGCTTCTTCTCCCCATTTGAATCCTCCTTTCTTCAATAGTTGGGTTAAGGGTGCTGCTATAGACCCATAACCTTGTACAAACTTTCTGTAGTAACCAGTCTGTCCCAAGAAGCCTTTGACTTGACGTATGTTAATGGGAATTGGCCACTCTTTTATGGCTCGTATTTTCTCTGGATCCACTTCCACTCCTTGGCTGGAAATGATGTGCCCCAAGTAATCAACCCTTTCTTGAGCAAAGCTGCACTTCTTTCGATTAGCATACAATTTATTCTCTCGAAGTATTTGTAGAGCTAAGCATATGTGTTGAAGATGAGTCTGAAAATCCTTGCTGTAGATTAGGATATCGTCGAAGAATACCAACACAAATCTTCTTAGGTATGGTTTGAATATGGAGTTCATTAATGACTGAAAGGTTGAAGGAGCATTGGTTAGCCCGAATGGCATCACCATAAACTCATAATGGCCTTCATGGGTGCGAAAGGTTGTTTTCTTGACGTCTTCTTCGTACATACGGATCTGATGGTATCTAGCCTTAAGGTCGATTTTTGAAAACCAAGATGCTCCGTCAATTCGTCAAACAACTCCTCGATGACTGGAATTGGAAACTTGTCGGGTATGGTAACGTTATTTAGTGCTCTATAGTCTATACAAAAGCGCCAGCTGCCGTCCTTTTTCCTTACCATGAGCACTGGACTGGAATACGAGCTGTTGCTAGGCCGTATTATCCCAGACGTTAACATCTCATCCACAAGCTTTACTCGGCCTTCTGTTGGTAAGCATAGCAATAGGGTCGCACATTGACTGGCTCGGTGCCTTCCTTTTGGTGTATGTGATGCTCAATATCTCTTCTTGGAGGTAACTTCTCCAGCCACATGAATACGTCTTGAAAATCCTTCAGAGCTGAGGTTAATGCTTCTTCCTCAACCACGGTCTCTTTCAAATCACCCTCTCCTTCAGTTATTATTCTTCCTTCCATTGCACGACACTCAATCAAGAATCCTTGATCAGAATCATTCCATGTCTTCATCATTTTCTTTAGGCTGATTCTTGCTTTCGTCAAGCTGGGGTCTCCCTTGATGGTTATCTTTTTGCCTTGGTGCATGAATGTCATGGTTAAGTTTCTCCAGTCTACTTCAGTAATGTCGAGAGAGTACAACCATTGCATGCCTAAGACAACTTCCACACCACCTAACTTCACCTCGACTCCTTCACAGATCCCTTTGCCTTTTACTGCCGTACCTGATCCCAATATGACTCCATAATGGGAGGTATCTTTAATGGCTAGCTGTAGTTTTTCAACCACTCGGGTGGATATGAAGTTATGAGTAGCCCCACAGTCGATGAGGATTATTACCTCCATTCCTTTGATACTTCCTTTGACTTTCATAGTACCTGGGTTAGACAACCCGACTACTGAGTTGATGGATAACTCTATAACGGCTTGCTCAGTTTCTGTTATTTCTACCATATTTAGTTCCTTAGCAATGTCTCCTTCCTCTTCCAAGATTTCCCATTCTTCGTTATCAGCTTGGACTACAAACATTTTGAGCTCTCTGTGTTCCTTTGTTTTGCACTTGTGGCCGTGAGAAAATTTTTCATTACACCGGAAGCATAAACCTTTCTCTTTTCTATTCTGGAATTCCTCGTCGCCGAGTCTCTTGAACGGTCCTTCCTTCCTTGTTTCTCCAGTCGTCGTTTCTTTCAACATGATAGTCCTCATTGGCCAGGTGGTATGATGCTTGTTTTCACTACTGTTGACTCCTCCGGATTTGGATTTTAGAAGCTTGACATAGTGCGAATTAATGCCTTGAAGATTAGCTTCTGCACGAATTATCTCTCGGATCTCCACTAGTTGCGCAAGTTGCATCATTTGAGCTAGGCCAGTTGGTCGGCCAATTCCACTTCTGTTTTGATCTAGGGTAATAATCCATTCAAGAAGGTCTGTTCTACTACTTGGTCCGGAAGATTAGATAGAGGCGCCATGAGTTTGTCGAACAAATTTCTATATTCTTCAACAGAGGTTTCTTGTTTGATTCTTAAAAATTGTCCACATATAGATCCTTCTCGAGCTGATCGAAATCGTACCAATAGTCTTTCCTTTAGATTTGTCCATCCGGTGAATTTGTCTCGCTCTTCTTGGGCTCGATACCAATTAAGGGCTGGTCCGTCAAAGCTAATTGTTGCCACCGTCATTTTCTCAGAACCGGTTAGTTTATGAATTTGGAAGTACCTATCGGCACGGAATAACCAAGAATCTGGGTCTTCACCATTAAACACGGGCATTTCTACCTTCTTGAATTTATTTCGATCGTGGTTCTTTTCTCCTTCTTCTTCGTTGGAACTTGGTTCTCCATGATCTTCGGTTATCTTGGCTTTCATCTTGCTAACGGTTCTCTCTGCTTCTGGTGTTGTTGATGAGGGATCTTTCATCATATTTTCTATATATTTCAAGATCTTCTGTGTTTGCTGTGTGTTCAATTCATTTTGTACATTGATCTTCTCCATGTGTTTCGTCATCTTGACTTCGCGCTCCGGCAGGCGTTGTAACCCAACCTTAATGTTGGCGATTTCTTGCTCCAAGGTTTCAAATCTGTCTTCAATTTGTTTCATCATTGTTTGCTTGCTTGCCCAGGATGGTTACTACTCTGATACTAATATGATGGAAACCGTAGGTATTAAGATATGATCTTTATTGATGATAATAGTTCCTCCTCATTACACATGTGAAATCTAACCTTCTGAATCTTTTCTTTCAAATATGTCAGAAATTTCCCTTTCTAATCTTTTCTCTACAGAAAAACTGCCCTCTTCTTTCTTAGTTTTCTCTTTTAATATTGTAGTATTAACTGTTTAGAACTAACTTTCTGTTAAACTGTTATAGTCTAGCAATAACAGTCTAGCAATAACAGTTAAACTGTAAACTGTTTAACTGTTTCAGGCTAACTCTAACTGTAGTTTAACTAACTTTCTTTCTTCTACTATATTGGTATATGATGGGGGATCTATCATATTCTCCAAATTAGACTTGAAATCGGGTTATCATCAAATAAGGATGAAGGAGGGCGATGTGAAGAAGACAGCGTTTTGCACGCAAGAGGACCATTACAAGTTCTTAGTCATGTTGTTCGGTGTCACCAATGCCCTGGCTACCTTTCAGTCCTTAATGAATCAGTTACTCAAACCTTTTCTTAGACACTGTGTTCTTGTGTTTTTTTGATGATATTCTAGTCTACAGCGCTAATATAGATGAGCATGTGAAACACTTGGGAATGGTTTTTGCGGTCTTGAGGGATAACCAGTTGTTTGTCAACAAGAAGTGTGTAATAGCACATTCTCAAATTCAATATTTTGGGCATCTAATATCCAAGAGAGGAGTAGAGGCCGATGAGGAAAAGATCAAGAGTATGATCAATTGGTCACAACCAAAGGACATAATTGGATTGAGGGGTTTTTTAGGTCTAATCGGCTATTATAGAAGATTCGTTAGAAGTTAGGGGGAGGTTGCTGCACCACTAACTAAGTTACTACAGAAAAATGCATTTAAATGGAGTGATGAAGCAACAACTGCCGTTGAAAATCTGAAGTTAGCGATGACTACAATACCGGTATTGGCTTTATCAGATTGGTCCCTACCTTTTACTATTGAGACTGATGCTTCTGGTGTGGGTTTAGGGGCTGTGATATCTCAAGAATGGCATCCTATTGCTTTTTTTAGTCAGAAACTGTCTCCAAGAACCCAAACCAAATCTATTTATGAACGAGAACTTATGGTTGTGGTACTCTTGGTGCAGAAATGGAGACACTACCTTCTTAGGAGGAAATTCACCATAATTTCACCAAAAAGCTCTCAAATTCTTATTGGAAAAAAGGGAGTTTCAACCCCAATTCCACAAATGGTTAACAAAGCTCTTCGACTATGATTTTGAGATATTATATCAGCTTGGACTACAAAATAAAGTTGCAGATGCTCTTTCAAGGATGGAGCAGCCGCTGGAATTGAACACCATGTGGATTTGATCTGGAAAGAAGTTGAAAAGGATGAAGAACTTCAGAAGATTATAAATGACCTGAAGAGAAATTCTGAAGACGGAGGCAAATATCAGTAGATTAATGAGATACTACTATACTAAGGGAGAGTGTGGTATTATCCAAGACCTCTTCTCTTATACTAAGGTTACTGCATACGTTCCACGATTCTATCCTAGGGGGCCATTTCAGGTTTGTGAGAACCTACAAACGAATCAGTGGGGAATTATACTGGAAAGGAATGAAGACTGATAAGAGATGTCTTGAACAATGTGACATCTGTCAATGAAACAAATATGAAGCTACCAAACCTGCTAGGGTGCTGCAACCCATTCCCATTCTGGATAGAATCTTAGAAGATTGGAAAATGGATTTTATTGAAGGATTACCCCTGTCTGGAGGAGTTAATGTAATCATGGTTATGGTTGAAAGATTAAGTACTCTTACTTCATACCCATGAAACACCCTTACTCGGCTAAGCAAGTAGCTTCCATCTTCCTTAATAGAGTGGTAAGCAAGCACGGCATTCCCAAATCCATTATTACATATAGAGACAAAATCTTCCTTAACAACTTTTGGAAAGAGTTATTTACAACCATAGGGACTAAAATAAGTACTACTTTTCACCCACAGACGGATGGACAGACAGAGATCGTGAATAGATGCCTCGAAACCTACTTAAGGTGCTTCTGTAACGAGCAGCCACGGAAATAGGATAAACTAATTCCCTGGGCAGAATTGTGGTGCAATACCACCTTTCATGCATCCACCAAAGTTACTGCCTTCCAGACAGTTTACGACAGACTACCTCCTCTCCTATTATCTCATGGTCTTAAGAAGTCTCCGAATAATGAGGTGGAAACCTGTTAGGCCACCAATATTATTTAAATATAGCAGAAAAAAAGATAGTAACAGAAATATCAACCACGCAAGATTATAGGAGAGATTATAGGGGGAGAGAACATCGGGGGAAATCTTTTACAATAAAATAAGGTGAGCAAAACAGATTAAAAGGGGAAAAGGGAGGAGGAAAAGGGGGGGAGAAAAATATTGGGAACTAGGAGGGGCTGTCGTTATTCGGCAGGGAATTTCCTTTTTTTTTATTTTTGTCACCTTGTTCTAATCGGTTCTGATTGGATTGAGGTTTAGCTAGGAGAGTGTGAATTTTTCTTTGATTCTTTGATATTGTAATTCGTACATTCAATTCAATAAAATAAGATACTATCAGTATCTTTACAAATTGGTATCAGAGCCTTGAAACCTGGGAGAATCCACGCTGATGGCTAAGAAATTAGAAGAGAGGGTGGATCTGGTGGAACAGCAACTTCAGAGGCTTCCGATCATGGATGAGAATTTGTCGTTGATGGCAACAAGCATTAAAGAAATTAATATCCAGATTGATAAGCAGCAGCAACAGCAACAGGTAATTCTAAAGTATCTTGAAGGAATTATGAGTGAGAATTCAACGGCTGGAAGGATGACAGAAGGCACGACAAGCCAAGCAAAGAGCAGCACCGCAGGGGTACCCACCGTAATTGACGAAGCCAAGAGGGTGAAGATGTCTGAGGAGGACAAACCAATGGATCGGAGCAAATTTAAGAAAGTGGAGATGCCAATATTCAATGGGACTGACCCCGATTCATGGTTATTCCGAGCAGATAGGTATTTCAAAATTCATGAACTGACCGATTCGGAGAAACTCACCGTGGCCGTTATCAGTTTTGACGGACCTGCCCTGGATTGGTACCGTTCGAATGACGAGTTAGAAGCATTCACCAGTTGGGAGAATATGAAACAGAGGATGTTGGTCCGATTCCGAACAATCCTAGATGGGTCGCTGGTGGGAAGATTTTTATCCATTAAGCAAGAAACAACAGTAGAAGAATATCGAAACAGGTTTGACCGACTTTTGGCCCCAGTAGCCTTCCCGCAAACGGTAGTATTGGAGGAGACATTTATGAATGGGCTTAGCCCATGGTTGAAGTCTGAAGTCGAGACGCTGGAACCGGTAGGGTTGGCCCAGATGATGAAATTAGCACTAAAAATTGAGAACCGGGAAGTGGTGAGACGAGAGTGTGGACTGAGTAGTGCGTATGGAGGGAAACAACAACTCAAATTACCATTGGCAAAACATACAGCACCACCAATAACTAACGACACACAATCGGTGGGAAGTTGGCCAATGAGGACCATAACATTGAAAGGTGCCGCGGAGAGAGAGAATCGGCGGGAGGGCCAAACAAAGAGATTGTCCGATGCTGAGTTTCAATCACGGAGGGAAAAGGGGTTATGCTTTAGGTGCGAGGAGAAATATCATGTCGGACATCGATGCAAAACCAAAGAGCAAAAGGAACTACGAACGCTGGTAGTAAAGGAGAACGGGGAGGAGTTGGAGATTGTTGAGGAAGATTATTATGAGGCAGAGGCTGAATTTAAAAACACTGAAGTTGAGACTGTGGAGAACCTGAATATTGAATTGTCCCTTAATTCAGTAGTGGGATTGACTTGCCCGGGAACAATGAAGGTGAGAGGAAAAATAAACGGAGTAGATGTGGTAGTACTCATTGATTGTGGAGCGACTCATAATTTCATTGCTGATAAATTAGTCAACTCACTGAATTTGCCAACCAAGGAGACGTCTAATTATGGTGTGATCCTAGGTTCAGGCACTGCTGTGAAAGGGAAGGGAATTTGCGGAAGAGTGGAAGTATTATTGGGAGAATGGAAGATTATTGACAGCTTTCTACCCTTGGAACTAGGAGGGGTGGACGTAATTCTAGGTATGCAATGGCTACATTCCTTAGGAATCACAGAGGTTGATTGGAGAAACTTAGTTTTGTCCTTTCAGCATGAAGGAAGGAGAGTCATAATTAGGGGTGACCCCAGCCTAACCAAGAAGAGAGTTAGCTTGAAGAACATGATGAAGACATGGGAAGTGGAAGATCAAGGGTTCTTGGTAGAATGTAGGGCTCTAGAAGGAAGGGCAACGGTGGAGGAGTGGTATGACGAAGAAATAGTGCCGACCGTGGAGAATACTATTTCATCTCTGCTTAACCGATTTGAAGATGTGTTTAAATGGCCGGCAAAGTTACCACCACCAAGGGAGATTGAGCATCACATTTATCTTAAAAAAGAAACAAACCCGGTAAACGTTCGACCTTATCGGTATGCACACCATCAGAAAGAAGAGATGGAAAGGTTAGTGGATGAGATGCTGCAGTCAGGGATCATACGACCGAGCACGAGTCCTTACTCCAGCCCTGTATTGCTGGTTAAAAAGAAAGATGGGAGTTGGCGTTTCTGTGTCGACTACCGCGCTTTAAACAATGTAACCATTCCGGATAAATTTCCAATTCCGGTGATAGAGGAGTTATTCGATGAACTAAATGGGGCTAACATGTTCTCCAAGATAGATCTGAAAGCCGGCTATCATCAGATAAGAATGCAACCAAGAGATATAGAGAAAACTGCCTTCCGTACACACGAGGGTCACTACGAATTCTTAGTAATGCCATTCGGTTTGACCAACGCTCCAGCAACCTTTCAAGCCTTGATGAATCACATATTTCGACCGTTTATGAGGCGTTTTGTTTTAGTCTTCTTTGATGATATTCTAGTATACAGCAGAGGGATAGAAGAGCATGTGCAACATTTGGAAGTGATTTTTGAGATCCTAAGGGAGAATGAACTCTATGCTAATCTTGGGAAATGCAGTTTTGCTAAGGCTCGCATAGGCTATTTGGGGCACTTCATTTCGGAACAAGGCATCGAAGTTGATCCTGAAAAGATTCGAGCCATCAAGGAATGGCCCATTCCTACTAATGTTCGCGAAATTCGGGGATTCTTGGGGCTAACCGGATATTATAGGAGGTTCGTTCATAACTATGGTAGTATGGCTGGGCCGTTAACACAATTATTGAAGACAGGAGCTTATAAATGGACCGACGAAGCTAATATGGCCTTTGAGAAACTAAAGATGGCTATGATGACACTGCCGGTTTTAGCTATGCCAGATTTCAACTTACCATTTGAGATAGAGACTGATGCTTCTGGCTATGGAATAGGGGCTATTTTAATTCAGGCAAAAAGACCCATAGCATACTTCAGTAGAACTCTATGTGCTAGAGATCGAGCAAGACCTGTGTATGAGAGAGAACTGATTGCTGTGGTTTCTGCAGTGCAGCGTTGGAGACCATACTTGTTGGGGAGGAAATTTACGGTGAAGACAGACCAACGATCGTTAAAATTCCTCCTGGAGCAAAGAGTAATTCAGCCCCAATACCAGAGGTGGATCGCTAAATTGTTGGGGTACTCATTTGAAGTAGTTTACAAGCCGGGATTGGAAAATAAGGCAGCTGATGCCTTGTCTAGAGTTCCTCCAACAGTGCACCTAAACCACCTGTCGGCTCCTACTTTACTTGACTTGGCCATAATCCAGAAGGAGGTGGAAAAGGATCCAGTTTTGGGAGAAATTAGAAGAAGGATAGAAGAACAACAAGAGGGAATTCCTAATTTTTCATTACAGCAAGGAGCATTGAAGTTCAAAGGGAGGGTGGCTCTTACAAAGACTTCTTCCTTAATACCTACGATCATGCATACGTATCATGATTCGGTATTTGGAGGGCATTCGGGTTTCCTACGAACATACAAGAGAATAACAGAGGAATTATATTGGGAAGGTATGAAGAAAGACATCAAGAAGTATTGTAATGAATGTCTAATATGCCAACGGAACAAGACTTTGGCTCTATCTCCGGCTGGATTGCTTATGCCTCTTGAGATTCCAAATGCGATCTGGTCAGATATCTCAATGGATTTCATAGAGGGCTTACCGAAATCTGCTGGATGGGAAGTAATTTTTGTTGTAGTGGATCGATTGAGCAAATATGCACATTTCTTAGCGCTGAAACATCCTTATACCGCACGGACAGTAGCTGAAGTATTTGTTAGAGAGGTAGTTCGACTCCACGGATATCCTAGATCAATCGTTTCTGATCGGGATAAAATTTTCCTCAGTCACTTCTGGACGGAGATGTTTAAGCTTGCCGGTACTAAGCTACACAAGAGTTCGGCTTATCATCCACAGTCTGATGGGCAAACGGAGATTGTGAATAAAAGTGTAGAGGCCTACTTGCGATGCTTTTGTGTGGAAAAGCCAAAGGAATGGAGTAATTGGTTGCATTGGGCAGAGTATTGGTACAATACCACATACCATAGCTCGATTGGAATTACACCATTTCAAGCCGTGTATGGCAGACTGCCTCCCCCATTGATTCAATACGGAGATATGGACACCCCAATTCCACACTTGATCAACAGCTGAAGGAGAGGGATGTGGCCTTGGGAGCTTTGAAAGAGCACTTACGAGTAGCTCAGGAGTGGATGAAAAAATATGCGGATCTGAAACGAAGAGATGTGGAATTCCAGGAAGGTGAGTTGGTATTCCTCAAAATCAGGCCGTATAGGCAACTGTCCTTGAGGAGGAAGAGGAATGAGAAGCTTTCACCTAAGTATTTCGGTCCGTACAAAATACTAGAAAAGATTGGAGCCGTGGCATATAAGTTAGAACTTCCAAGTTCGGCAATAATACATCCTGTGTTCCATGTGTCTCAGTTAAAAAGGGTACTTGGGAATCATCAACAAATACACCAGTTGGTTCCCTTTATAAATGAAAAGCATGAATGGCTGACCTTGCCGGAAGAAATTTATGGATACAGAAAGAATCCAGCCACAAAAGACTGGGAGGTACTTGTCAGTTGGAAGGGATTACCACCACATGAAGCTACTTGGGAAGACTGCAATGATTTCAGACAGCAGTTCCCTAATTTCCACCTTGAGGACAAGGTGGATTTAAAGGAGGAGAGTGATGTTAGGCCACCAATATTATTTAAATATAGCAGAAAAAAAGATAGTAACAGAAATATCAACCACGCAAGATTATAGGAGAGATTATAGGGGGAGAGAATATCGGGGGAAATCTTTTACAATAAAATAAGGTGAGCAAAACAGATTAAAAGGGGAAAAGGGAGGAGGAAAAGGGGGGGAGAAAAATATTGGGAACTAGGAGGGGCTGTCGTTCTTCGGCAGGGAATTTCCTTTTTTTTATTTTTGTCACCTTGTTCTAATCGGTTCTGATTGGATTGAGGTTTAGCTAGGAGAGTGTGAATTTTTCTTTGATTCTTTGATATTGTAATTCGTACATTCAATTCAATAAAATAAGATACTATCAGTATCTTTACAAAACCATGTTAAAGGAAAGGGATTTAGCCCTCAATGCCTTGAAAAAAAAATCTGTGTGCAACCCAGAATAGGATGAATAAAATGGCAGACCAGAAATGAAGAGAGCTGAAATTGAAAGTAGGAGATGAAGTTTATTTAAAATTAAGACCCTACAGGCAACACTCATTAGCTAGGAAGAAGTGTGAGAAGCTGGGACCCGAATACTATGGACCTTACAAAATTATTGAAGAGATTGGAGAAGTTGCCTATAGATTGATGCTACCCCAGAAGCTATCATTCATAATGTATTTCACATCTCGCAATTAAAGTTGAAGCTTGAAAAGCAGCATGAAGTCCAACATCAGCAACCAATCTTAACGGAAGATTTTGAGCTGCAACTATGGCCCGAAACTGTGTTGGGGTTCGCTGGAATCAAGAATTGAATTGGGTGGAAATGAGTGGTTAATTAGATGGAAAGGTGTGTCGGATAGTGAAGCCACCTGGGAATCAGTCTACCAAATAAACCAGCAGTTTCCTAGTTTCCACCTTGAGGACAAGGTGAACTTGAAACCGAGGGGTATTGTAAGGCCCCCAATTGTCCATACATATAAAAGAAGGGGCAAAAAGGTTAATGTACAAGCATCTAATGATGAGGGAATGATAGAGAAAGATCGTGCAAGTGGAGCCCACGGGGAGGAATGAGAGGCAGAGATATAAATGTCTTTTCAGGAATGGGTAGCGTTAGGGGAGGCTGATGTGGCTTGAGAGAATATTCAACTTGCTTTAAGGAGGTTGGGTATGTTTTCTGGTGTCTTTCCTTTGTTATTTGCATATTGTGACTGTTGTAATCACTCTTTTTGGCCTATATAAAAATAAAGTATATCAGAGTGCTGCCTCCGTTTTGCCATTTGTGTGGGTATTTTAGTGTTATACTTGTAGATTCTCTACACATTCAATCATAATTTCATTGATAATATGAAATTACAAAAGGGCAATTAGCCAAGGAGTTGCATTTTTTTTTTTTTAGAGAAGTAGTGGCTTAGAAAAAATGAAAGTATACAAGGGCATCCATAAAAACAAGCCTACAAAAACACCCAACCCAAAGAAAGGGGCTCCAACTATGTAAAATGTTACTAAGGAAATAATTATAAAAGCCCTTCGTAACAGCACAGACTCCAGCAAACCACAAAAACCTGCCTTTCTCCTTGAAAGATGTATGGAGAAGGAACTTCTCGATCGTCACATGGACACTTTTTTGGCCAGCAAAGCTATTGAACTCCTGTAAGAAAGAGTTTCATGTAAACCGCACAAACTGACGGTTCCAAAAGAGGTGATCAAGGTCTTCCTCCACCTTCCGATAAAGAATACAAGAAACCTCAACTTCTTCAGCACCTTAATCTTACAAACAACATAAAAGAAACTCTCTTAGGGGAGAGGAATCCAACAAGAAGGAGAATAAGGACTTACATGAAAAACCATGACTAGGATTAGGACTTCAAACATGAACGTCCCTTCTCCCCTCTCTAAGGGAAAAGGCCTCAAGCAAAGAAAGGAGGGCAACCTCCATGGTTTCCCTATTAGACAAATTACTGCGACTCCCAAAGGAGTAGGATACCGAATTCTTAGACCTAATCAGGTTCAAAATTTGGCGATTTTTAAATGAGAACAAATGATATAGATGCGGGAACAGAAAACAAAGAGGACTCTCCCCCACCCACTAGTCCTCCCAAAAGTACTTAATCCTGTCATCCCCACAAAACTTTGAGTACAACGAGAGAAGGTTGGAAGCTCAAAGGAAATGTCTGATGGAACTCCTCTTGATCACGTCTGATCAAGAAGGATAGATCTTATTATTATGTAAAGATTTCCAACTATGACTGGAAATTTACAAGGAAGAATGAATTGAGAGTGCCTCAATTCATGAACAAGTAACCTACCCGGCCTTCCTCTCTCTCAAGGAATAACCTGAAGTCCTTTACCAAAATGATAACTGACTTTCTCTCTCCCTAACAAACTTCTATTTAAAACATCATTATTCAATTACTGAAATACCCCTAACAATATCATAACTAACTAACAATACTAGGGCTATTCCCCCGGGCACGTGCATTGTCCTCCCCTCCCTGCTGCCTCTTCCTCCTACTGTTACTGGTGTTAAATTGGGGTCTATCATTACTTTCCCTTTCCAAATTCACCTTGTCCTCAAGGTGAAAATCCGGAAATCTCTTCTGGAGGTCCTCATACTCCTCCCAAGTCCCTCTCGAGATGAAAGCCCTGCCATTTAATCAGTACCTCCAGATTCTTCCTTATTCTTTGCAATAACCCTGTATCTTCTCTGGTATAGCCAACCATTCANGCTGCCTCTTCCTCCTACTGTACTGGTGTATAATTGGGGGTCTATCATTACTTTCCCTTTCCAAATTCACCTTGTCCTCAAGGTGAAAATCCGGAAATCTCTTCTGGAGGTCCTCATACTCCTCCCAAGTCGCCTCTCGAGATGAAAGCCCCTGCCATTTAATCAGTACCTCCCAGATTCCTTCCTTATTCTTTGCATAACCCTGTATCTTCTCTGGTATAGCCAACCATTCATAATTCTCGTTCAAACAAGTCATTTCCTCTGGTTTCATCATGGTGTGATTCCCAACCATTTTTTTTAACTGTGATACATGAAAAACTGGATGGATGCATGACGAGTCGGGCAAACGGAGCTTATAGGCTACTGGTTCTATCCGGTCTTCAACCGCAAATGGCCCAAAGAACTTCGGAGATAGTTTCTCATTTTTCTTCTTATGCAAGGAGGATTGTCGGTATGGTCGAATTTTAAGAAACACCATGTCTCCCACCTTATACTCTACATCTCTTCTTTTCAAATCAGCATTTTTCTTCATTTTGTCTTGAGCTACTCTCAGATGCTCCTTCAATGTCTCCAGGACTGCATCCCTTGTCTTGAGCTGTTCATCTAACAGGGAGTTAGATGTGCTTTGGTTTCCATAG
>CM046883.1:6919544-7082040 GCA_025688845.1 Cucumis hystrix | reverse complement strand
TTCGTTCAGGTTTGCCTAGTTTTCTAGTGATTATGTGGACTAAATATTTTACTGGTTGGAAAACTATTTTTCAAGTAATGATTTTATTAGTGTATCTGATGTTTTGAATATTTTTTAGTATTTTAGATTTATTTTCTTTTAATTACTCCTTCAAATCATTAAATTAATGTATCAACTGAATTTATCTGCTACTAATATCTACAATGAATACGATAAATCACATTCTTCTAAAAGTAGGTTCAATTTTTACAAGTGAGCCTGGAAAACAATTTATCTTCTTCACTGGTAGTAATGTTATTACAATTATCATTTGATGTTGATTTCTTTGATCGACTGTGATTAATGTTGTATAAAAACAAAGCTCGAGTCCTAGAAGAGACTCATGATTTTCCCCTTATGGGATGTGCCCTTCTCCTGTTATGGAGCTTTCATTATTGAGTATATGAAAAATATAAAAGAAAAGATTTTATCACAAGACTTTTCTAGTTTGGAAGTGATTTACCTGTGGAGTTATCTTATTGTCTCGTGAACTTGGAGTGAGTTTATTTGACCAAATGAAGTATTCAATTGTGCGCAATTTTATAGGTAAACTAATGAACATCTGAAATAATCGATTAACTTGACAGGAGGCCATAATTTGTCCATATTATCTTAAAACTGGTACATGCAAGTATGGCACTACTTGCAAATTTGACCATCCACCTCCTGGAGAAGTGATGACAATGGCTGCAGTACAATCTGCTCCAGGAAAAGAAGGCGAAGATCGGATAGATGAATCAGTGGACGAACGGCTGTAGAGATTTTGGTGGAATTTGGAAATTTTAGGAATCTTTTGGTTTGGTATTTGTATGTTCCTTTATATAATGTCTTTCACAATCATTGTAGCTTTGTTTAAATAAATTGAAGCTGTGATTTCATAGTCGTGCATCGAAGTTATTCCTTGTATTTGACAGAGCAATACTTTTTCTTCCCTCCCTCCACCCCTTTTCCCTCCTTTTGTAATGTTAATATCCGCGTAATGATTTGACAAGTGAAATTGAGAAATGTCTTGATCGGTTTTATCTGTTTATTGGCTGTTTCTTTTTGTTGTTTCGAGTCTAGTTATTTTCTTGGTTTCTTATTTTTATTTTCTGAAATGGACTTCTGGTGATGGTTAGGAGTGAAATATCGATAAAATACTAAAAGAACATTAGTAAATGAGAAATGGATTGATAATTTAAACCTGTTTTTTTTCCCCAAATCCACTTTGAATTTCCTTTGATTCTTTTTCTTTTAATTTGCAGACATGAAAATTAGTAGGTTGGTTTACTTGGTTTTGTTTGTTTTTTTTTTTTTCTTTAAAACTAGCTAACTTGGAATTTTTTTTTTCATATCGGATATGTATGATCTCTTGTTTTTAGTCTATCACGTTCACCTCTATCATTCACATTGTCAAACACAGTGGTGGTGAAATGTTCGGCAGTCAAATTAATCCTTTCATCCATACCTCACACAAAGCATTCAAACCATGCGGTGGTGGGGTGAAATGTGTGGAATCAAATTAATCATTTATTTGTATGTCATTTTTACAAATGGAAAAATAGTAAGTCATAGTGGGGATATTGATATTGATGATTGCCAACTCACACTATAAAAAAAATAAAACAAAAGTAAAGAGAATGTCTTAAATTTTTTTGTGGATTATTTTAAAAATATAATAAATTAAAAAACCACAATGAAAAATACAAAAAATGTCTCAGTTAACACGCGATTAATCGACCATACGCATGTGTGATTCTTCTAAACGATTATGATACGTGATTGTGTTGAAAGTGATACACGATTATGTGAGTAGTATCAACACGGTCGTGTAGTTTTTTTTAACGATGGAAAAAGTGCTTCAAATCTAAAAGATCATGTTGAACATGTTAAACGATCGTGTTGACTATAGTAAGTAATCGTTTAGATTATATTCACACAATCGTGTAGTTCTTTTTAAACGATGGAAAAAGGACTTCAAATCTAAACAATTGTGTTGACTGTGGTAAGTGATCGTTTAGATTTGAAGTCCTTTTTTCATCGTTTAAAAAGAACTACATGATTGTGTGAATATAATCTAAACGATCACTTACTATAGTCAACACGATCGCTTAGATTTGAAGTCTTTTTTCCATCTTTTAAAAAGAACTACACGATTGTGTGAATATAATATAAACGATCACTTACTATAGTCAACACGATCGTTTAGCATATTCACACAATCGTGTAGTTCTTTTTAAACAATAGAAAAAGGACTTCAAATCTAAACGATTGTGTTGACTGTGGTAAGTGATCGTTTAGATTATATTCACACAATCATGTAGTTCTTTTTAAACGATAGGAAATGAACTTCAAATATAAACGATCGTGTTGACCATACTAAACGATCGTGATTATGGTAAGCGATCGTTTAGATCATATCCACACGATCTTGTAGTTCTTTTTAAACGATGTGAAGAGAACTTCAAATCTAAACGATCGTGTTGACAATGCTAAACGATCGTGTTGATCATGTTGACTAGGTAAGCGATCGTTTAGATCATATCAAAGTGATATTTAAACAATCTTGATATTCTGGAAAAGGAGCTGCAAGAAAGAAAAAGAAGATGAAAAAAAAATATAAGAAAGAAAATCTGGAAGTGGAGTTGAAGAAATCTGAAAAAGAAGATGAATAAGTTGAAAAGAAGAAGAAGAAAGAGAAATGACAAATTGTTCGAAATATCAAGGGCAAATATGAAATTTATGAAAATATTTTATCAGGGCTTTTTCATTTTTGTTACACGGACTGTAAATATTTTGGTGCTTTGTTACATATATGAAAATTAACCTTCTTTTATCGTCTAATTTTTTTTTATCACTTTTTAAATTAGTTTATGCTTTTTTTTTTGTATAATAATGGTAGGGCAACGAATCAAGCCTTCACGTTTTAATAGGAGGATTATGTCAATTACCATTAGGCTAAGTTTTAATAGTACCTAGTGTCTTCAGAGTTTGCATACATGCTAAGGAAATACCTAAAGTAAGGAAACGATTTGTAAGGGATCCTGAGGAGGAAGAAGATTCAGAGAACAATGAATCTGACTCTGACCTTGTTATAGATAAGCCTAGGAGAGGAGAGCGATATGGCCCAAGAGGAAGAGGAGGTTTCTACAATAGGTGACCACAAGGTAGAAGAGAAAACGACTATGGAGATCGAGGTTTTGGGGACATTAAAGATAAATTTTCAATATTTCATGGTACATCTGATTATGAAGACTATTTTCAATGGAAAAATAAGACAGAACAATCTTTCGTGGTAATGATCTCTCTAAATACAAGAAGGTAACTATCTCTATTACACATTTTAATTGAGGGGTATGCACAAACATGGTGGAATAAGGTGTGTTGTAAGAGGAGGCGAAAAGGGTTTAATGGGGACATGGCTAGAATTGAGAGAGCTTATGAAGAGTCAGTTTGTGCCATAACATTACTTGAAAGATTGTACACAACAGTTGGAAAACGAACTAGGGCTAGACGCAGCAGAATTAACATAAAATATTTTATCTAACCCTAGAACATAAACAGATCGTGCATAAATAATTAAATCACAAATAAACATAACTTTATGCCAAACATATCCAAATCGAATTGTCTATGTTCATGAGAAGAACGACCTTCCAATTCATATCACCAAAACGCTACGAAATCACAAGCGTTCTCTAACAGTATCCACACACGAAATGAAAATTCGACTTCTTGAATTCGGGTATGCTAGAACCTCACAAAGTGAGAATTTCGACTCTCTCTATTCTCTCTCTGTGTAGAATAAATTTTATGTCTTTGCTTGGATGTAAAACAAGATGCATAAGGTCTTCTTTATAGGGTTCCTCGGGTTTCCTAATAAGCTTAAGATTCTCTAATTGGGCTTATTAATTACCTTTCCTAATAAGTTTTCAATTCTCCAATTGGGCTTATTAATTACCCAACCCAAAAACAAATTCGACCATGTTCTTTCGTGTGCGACTCGTTAGGTTAATTTAATATGGCAATGGGCCCATAAGTCATAATTGGTCTCTAGCAAGACATCATGGCTACCCATATTAAATTAAGTCGGTGATCCAACATAACCTAATATAATTATTGCTATAATCATTTTATCACACGATATCTATAATTGAATATAAGGCATGGACAAAGTCACTTTATCTACTTCAATTGCTTTCTCGATCAGTAAGCATTCTGAAATAATGAATGACATTAATACCCTTATTAATTCATTTATAGCATGGTCATGCATTTCCATAGTCACGCTTAATCGAGGGGCCTAGAGATATATCTTCATAATAAGAGGGATAAATTCCATCTTGATTAATCATTGTCAACTACATAATTCATAATGTATTCGAGTACAACCTTTATAATTATCTGGTTAAAGGTAACATTTGATTGCATCATAATAGATTAGTTCTTATGTTTGACATTATGATAATCTCATGTCTAAGGATCAAAACAACCAATTATTTGATATTATTTATGACACATGTCCATATAATAATCTCAAAAAGGGTGAGTCCAATTTTTATTCTCTAATAAGAAAATATGATTATAATTTAAGGGCATTTTTAAAAATAGCAAAATAAATCAAAATATTTACAAGCTATAGCAAAATTTTGGATTATATCAATGATAGTCTTCTATCACTATAGCATATCAATGACTATTAGTGATAGAATTTTCTATACGTTGTAAATATTTTTAAAAATTTTCCTATAATTTATGTCTCTACATATATAATCATCATATGATTATCAATTATAACTTATACTAATCTTAATTTATTATTGTTTCCACAATAATAATCGATTAGTGACATTTAGAATATAATAACATATTCATGAATATTATTATACAATAAGATGCAATTGAATAATAATGATAACAATAAATTTTATTAAGTAATTAAAAAATAAATCAATTATCCATAAAATTATTATAAAAGCACAATAAAAAACCAACAACAATGACTTCAGTCGTTATGCCAAGAGACTAAAAGGTGAAAGATTAGTTCATGGAGATGGAGATGTTGATGGAAAGATTGGATATGAATGAGGATGAAAAGAACACTATGGTTAGATTCTTTCATGGTTTAAATATTGATGTGTCTGAACATATTGAAATGCAAGAGTGCGAGAAAATGGAGAAATTAGTGCATCTTGCAGGAAAGGTTGAAAAGCAATTTCAGAGGTGCAAAACAAGGTACATTTCTAATAAAAATCTCATTGAACTTCTTGAAAGCAAGGTAACAAATCTATGATTCTAAATTTAAGGCCAAAATAGGAAGTGATAAACCTATTGATAAATCAAAATACTCATCGAAAACAAAACCAAAGGTGGAAACACTAACAGGTAGAAATAGAGACCTTATGTTTTGGAAATGTCAAAGAGTGGGGCACATAAGTAGAGAATATCCTAATGGAAGGACAATGATCATTAGAGGAAGAGAGCAAGTCACTAATGTGAGTGAAGATGATGAAGAGACAGAAAATTAATGAGTGACGAAGGAGAGGAAAAAGTGGAAGATATTCCATGGTTGTCCATAGTTAATAGAATGGCTTTAAATACACACATGAGGGAGGATGATTTGTAAAATCAGAGGGAGAATCTTTTTTATATACATTTCCTTAAACAAACTATATCGTGTAATGTATAGTGGAATTTGTACAAATGTGGTGAGCTCTAGTTTAATTTCATGACTAGACCTAGGTATTACACACCATCTATGACCTTACAAACTACAGCGGCTTAATGATTGTGGAAAACTCAGGGTGACTAAGCAGGTAAAGGTTCCTTTTGCCATAGGAAGATACAAGGACGAAGTATTATGTGACGTGGCACCCATGTATGTCATACCTCTTCCAGGACCACCTACTCTCGACCCGAGAGACAACGTGTTTCAATAAATATCATCTTTTCCTCTAAACAATATTTGCTAACCTTAACCTCTAAACCCTTGCTTAAAACTTAGCGAAAGCATACCTAACACTTAGCAAAAGCATAAACTTAATCTTAAAAGGAATAAATTCATATGCAACCCATTTTTATTTATAAACTTTTAGAAAATACTTACAAAGACTCTAACAAGACCATACTTTGAATACAAATTTGTTCTCTATACTCAGAACACAACTAACAATGTTCTGATATACTACCTCGAACATAATCGTTTCACAACTCTCCTATCAAACCGGTTAGTGTGGCAGCAAGAAACTCAGCCCAGAGAAACATGATCATTACTTGGAAAGTGAAAAAACATTTTGAAAGAATGAGCTAAATATGCCCAGAGAGTAATGATTTTCTAAAATAGTTATGTTTTTTCAAACAGTTATACTCAATGCTCAGCGTTGAACGTAAAAATCATTGTAACTTAACATAGTAAGGCTTTAGAAACATTTCATAAATCCTTAATCATTCATAAATACATTAAGCTATCACATACTAGCTTCTAGCTATACATTCATAATTTAACATAGGTCAATATAAACTGAACCTTCCCTCATAGGCACTTGTGCCTTCACTAATGTAATCGTCCTAAGCCCCTCTATAAAGCTTTCACTTTAGTAGTCGAGAATCATATGTTGTACATTCAGAGGTAGTTTTTATAGTACTGGCATAGCTTAACAAAAAACATATTTAAATGCAAGACACTCACAAGCAATTGCTTGTGAAGCTTGAAATCCGATTTTGAAAATCTTAAGCATTTAAGTAAAACATGTAAGTACAAGTCACTCACAAACTTGAGGTTTTCTCATTGGCTTGAGAAAAATTCTCTAAATTCTACTTGTCCTAAAAGTAGGGTATTTATACTCCATTTAGTCCTTAAATTTTAGAAAATATCCAAACTCCAAACAAAAATTGCTAAAACACCCAAAATGCCAAAAGAAAAGGGCATATGGGCTGGTTGGCAGGGAGAACATGGGCGGCATGCTGCACGCGCAAGTGCATGTCTCTGGAGCCTGGCTATGTCTTAACCTCGCAAGCTCATGCATGTCGCTCTTCGCATGGCTGCACGTCGTGTGTTGCGTGTTTACGTGCATGATTCGTCGTGCGTTAGGTGTGCCATGCGTGCATGGCTGACGACATGCCCTAGGAGCATGCCTCACGTCGCCTAACCGTGTGCGTGTGTTGTACATGCCTCTTGCATGCTTCAAGGCCCAAATAACCTCTCGCCTATTCTGCACGTCCAGCTTATCTTGTCTTCCTAACACACGACCCATCTTTGGACCTTGCCAAAAAATTGGACTTTCGTCTAGAATCTTTAATTGACTTTGGAGCTTAATAACTAAATATCTAGAACTCAAATCAATAGACTTCCTTCTACAAACTTTCCTAGAAATGTCTAACTATCTACCTCAACATTTCAACCAAAAATTTCAAGTTTTGAGTTCTGTAGCTTTAAAACACCCAGCATTGTCCAGATTTCCTTCGAAAAGGATATTTGTGGCTTGCTTCTCTTCAAAGCGTCCCTTCCTCATGTCTTCTCTATTTGGCAGCCTGCCCTTGACACTTGATTCAATTTAAGAGATTTTTCAAGTGGAATTACTCAAATGGCACAACTGTTGTGAACACCATTCACCCAAAGTTTTCTTTATATAAGAGTATGTGCATGTTCCTAGATGACACCTCCTACTCACCTCTTACACATCCTACTTGTCACTTTACACCTCATGCTAATCAATTTAAGCCTCCTACTTAGCAAAACCTAGGTTGTCTAAAACAATTAGGATGTCACTTTTCACTTCTTACACATGTCATGCTTAGACTCCTCCTCACCTCTTGCCTAAAACACCAAGAACATTCATGGCTGCCTATTACATGTCTTTGGAAGTTTCCTTATCAAGGTTGGTCCTTTAGCTTAGGTTCAAAACATCTAGGACACACATTTGCTCACATAACCACTAAACCATCTCGCAAAGCCCACATTTAGCTCGCATGGGTTACTTGTGTTGGGATTGATGCCCTAAATCTTGTGGTCTTGTAGTTTGTAATGGTATATATTATACAAACATTTTATTTATCTAATAAAATAAAGTGTGTTATTTTATTTGACATTTAGTTGCATTAACCCACAAAACCCATAAACTAACATCCAAGGTTATCTTATGTAACCTAAACATGTATGTGGAGACATACAAGTGGATCATGTTTAAATGATAACCTAAATGGTCTGTAGTAGATGGATAAGGCTGGATACCTTATCCTGATGACACTACGAATACGGTCTGCTTTGTAGTTGTTACAATTGTTCTAAAGTGCTACAAATGATTTGATCCTAATCATTCATGTCGAGACATTAGAGCAAGGGTATTCTATACAAAGAGTTTGTATAAGATTGGACCATGAAATGAATAGTCTCTCTTATTAACACTGTTACTAGTTGAGACTACATTTCACCAAGATGACCATAGGTGACTTGACCTGAATCCTAAGTGAGTTGTGAACTCCTGCCTATGAAGGCAGTCCTTTGATTTGCATGGGTGAGAGTGGCCTATATCGTCGACTCAATAGACCTACCATTTTGGGGATTTGTTTGATTAGGGAGCTGGAAACACAATTACACAAGAAGGAATTCGCTCCTTCTCTATAGATAGAGTAAGTAGATAAATTACTCTCTCAAGGGCTGATTCTAGGGCTTGAACAATGTGGCGCCACACCCTCTCTTGGGCCGAGAGGAGTTTAGTTATAGTGGGTCTATAACTATTGTTCATTAGAGGGATTGGTGGTACTTAAGGAGTTAGATGTAACTACAGGGGCAAAACGGTAATTTTTGGCCTAGTTGTACTTATGAGAAATTTGTGAAGGGTCATTGCACTGTTGATTGGTTATATCTAATGGACACAAAAATATATCTACAGTAAGAAGAGTGCAACTATTGGTCTTTAGTGGAATGACTGATAGTTAATGAACAGTGATTAATTTAATTAAAGAGTTTAATTAATTAATCTCACATCATTGGAGCTTTAATCTATAGGTCCATAAGGTCCCCTTGTTAGCTCAATAAAGATAAATGAGAATAAAATTTATTTTGGTTTAATTTGAATCGTTCAAATTGATTAAAGAGAATAAATTGTATATGACACAATTAATATAATGTATTTGATACATTATAATATAAAGTTTTTATGAGAGAAGTTAATATTTGGATATGATTCAAATAATAATAATATGAATAAGATTCATAAATAAACTATAGATTAAAAATTAATATGGATTCGATTCATATTAGAACTATAGATCACATGAGAAGATCTAAACCATTGGTTATATTATATATGATATAATATAAAATTAATATTATATAAGATGTAATATAAAATTAATATTATATAAGATGTAATATAAAATTAATATTATATAAGATATAATATAATTTGAATTTATATTATATTTATATTAATATTATTTAAATAAAAGGGAGTTATTCTACGTAATGGGAGAGGGAGGAAGTTATTTTGATAACTTCCCCCTCCATCTCTCTTCATATATTTTGGCTAAGATATAGAAGGATGGATGCAATCTTTTCTGTATGAGGTTTTTGACGATCTATTGCTTCCAAGAAGAAGAAAAAATCTCTCTGCAAATAATTTTTCTTTTAAAACAAAACAAAAACACAGAAGCCCCACAAACTCTCTGTTGTTTTTCTATCTTGAGGATAACAAGGAAGACTTAGTGGTGTTCTCCTTGTGGTGTTCTTTAGGAGTAAGAGAATTCTTAGGAGGTTCTACAAAGGTTAGTTTTCTTTTCTTCTTTTCCACCATAGAAGCATGTTTAGGTATTTTCTCTGTGTTTCAAGTTGAATTTCTTTTGCACAGCGTTCACACGCTTCCACTATGGGAATTCCATTCCTTCAACTTGATCGTGTGTCTTAATGCATAGAGGTTCCCTTGACACCTCTTGTCGCCTATGACAATCTCATCTCACCTAACATGTTGCCTTGGTCGCCTAGCAACACATCACAATGCCTAGTCTTCCTTGCTTGCCCGCATAACCTTCTCCTTAAAGGTTATCTTAGACGTCTAGCACCTCCTTATAGGTTCTCTTGACATGCCTTTGGCCACCTAGTTCCTACCAAAATGCGTAGGCACCACTCTCTTAAGAGGTTTTCCAAGCCCCTTTGGTTGCCTATCATTATGCAAAATGTCTAGTATACCTATGGCTACATAACACTAATACTTTAGTCAATTTTCTTCATCATTTCCTTACTCAAGGCTACCACATCATCTTAATCATGACACTAAAACAATGACAGGCATCATAACACTTAACAATCACCAAACCTTCGTAAAATTTCTCTCCAATTTTTCTTGCAATGCTAATCTTAAACCATTTTTCTCCAACTAAACTTAACCCATATTCACCTCTTGAGTTCCTTCGAAGACTTAGTGATCCTTGGGTCCAAGGTTTACAATGCATGTAGGTGACATACTCGTTAGAAGGCCTTGGAAATTTAATAGGATGGTTATCTATGATGGTTTTCTTAACCTTAACACTTTCACACACAACTGTAGAAAAACTGTACTTGCACCCCATTCCCCTAAAGAAGTGCTTATTGATCCAAAAAAAATTGGAAAAATTAAGAGAAGAAGTAACAAGAAAAGCAAAAGAAATAGAAAAATAAAGAGAGAGATTGGGAGAAAATGAGAGATTGAGAGAAAAACAAGATCATAGCTCGCGACTTAGAGAAAATTAGCAAGTTGGAGGGGTAAGTCTTGTGAGGTTAGAAGGGCTATATTTTAAAAAGAACCATACTCATGGTTACATTTAAAGAAACTTGTTTGCTAACTGAAGACTTTGAATCCTCTTTTACCTAGTATGTTTGTGTCTCTTTTGCAAGAATTCAATGATGTTTTTCCTAATGAGTTACCTAAGGAGTTACCACCAATGAGAGTCAACGAGCATAATATTGACTTTATTCCAGGTCAACCAACATACCGAACCAATCCACAAGAGTCCAAAGAGATTCAAAAGCAAGTTGAAGAGTTGATTGCTCATGGGTATGTTTGTGAAAGTTTAAGTCTTTGTAGTGTTTCTGTCTTAGTTGTACTTATGAAAAATGGATCTTAAAGAACGTGTGTAGATTGTATAGTTATTAGTAAAATTACAATTAAGTATACACATTCTATTCCTAGATTGGAGGACATACTAGATGAATTGTATGGTTGTAGCCTATTTACAAAAAGTAACTTAAAATCTGGAACTATCAATTTAGGATGAAAGATGGAGATGAATGAAAAGCCGCTTACAAAACTAAGCATGGTTTTTATCAATGGTTGATTATGCCTTTTGGTTTAATTAATGCATCTAGTACTTTTACGAGACTTATGAACCATGTACTGCATGAATTTTTAGGAAAGTTTGTTGTGGTTTATTTTGATGGCATCCTAATATATTCTAAGATATTAGAAGATCATGTTATGCATCTTAGGTGTGTTCTAGAAGCACTTAGAAGCGACAAGTTTTATGTTAATCTAAAAAAGTGTTGTTTTTGTATCGAAAAGGTAAACTTCCTATGTTTTGTAGTTTATAAACATGGAGTGGAAGTTGATTCTAAGAAAGTTAAAGCAATTAAGGAGTGACCTACACCTAAATATGACAGTAAGATTAGAAATTTTCATGGCTTAGCTGGCTTTTATAGGAGGTTCATTAGAGATTTTAGTTCCATAGTTACACCACTTAAAGTATCCTATATATGAGAAGGTGTTGTATGCCTTAAGCTTAATGGAGATTTTTTTATCTATACTGAGCATCATTGCTTACAACACTTAAAGGGGCAACAAAAGTTGAATAAGAGATGCAAAACTGTTGGAGTTCATTGAAAATTTTCCTTATGTTATACGGTATAAAGAAAGGTAAGAAAAATATAGTTGCAGACCCGCTGCCTATAAGGTATGTTGGCTAAAAAAATTTCACATTAAGATGCTTGGATTTGAACATATTACAATATTGTATTCACAAGACACTTATTTTGCACCTATTGTTGAATATCTCAAGCAAAATTGTGTTGTGCATGTCTAATTATATGTTGTTTGATGGGTTTCTGTTTAGGAAAAATAAGCTTTGCATTCTCATTTGTTCTATTCGAGAGTTTATTAGTTATAGAGGTGCATGGGAGAAGCTTAATGAGACATTTTGGGATCACTAAATCATATAACATGTTAAATGGACATTTTTATTGGCCTAAAATGAGACATGAGATGTACATAAGGAGTGCTAGAGATGTATTGCATGTAAGGAAGCTAAGTCTAAGTCTAAACCACATGGACTGTATTTTCCTTTATCAACTCCTATTGGACATTGGTTAGATATTTCAATGGGTTGTGTTGGGATTACGTTGGTCTAAGAGGCAAAATGATAACGTTTTTGCATAGTTGACAGGTTTAGCTAAATGACTCATTTTATTGCATGTAATACAACTAATGATGCTAAACATGTGCCGACTTGTTCTTTAAGGAGGTAGTTAAATGACATGGCCTTCGTTGAAGCATTTTTAGTGATGGAGATGTGAAATTCTTAAATCATTTTTGGAAAGTACTTTAGGAAAAACTTGGTACTCCACTATGTGTCCTCCTCAAACTTATGGACAAACCGAGGTAGTCAATAGGACGATGGTGACTATGTTTAGGGCTCTAATAGGTAAAAATAACAAAACTTGGGAGGATTCTGTATTTATTGAGTTTGCATACAAGATGGTTGTTCACTCCCTTTACCACAGGACGTGAGATACTTAACCTAGCTTTCTTCTCTTCAGCCCTCCTATCAAATCATGAGTTTCACACCAAGAACATTCAGGTAAGTTTGATCATTTGCTTGTAAAGTTTCAAACTTGGAGTGAGGAACTAAACTAGTTCTCCTTATTTCTTGGTCTTCGACCAAATGGTAATCCAAATCTAATACATTCCCTTGGATCTTGTCAAATTGATTTGGGTGTTTTAGAATTTGATATTAGGAGTTCACTAATTGGGTTGCTAATTTTTAAATCCTGGTTAATGTCTTCATTTTCAATTTGGGACACAAGTTAACTTTTAATTAATCCCAAATTTGATGATTTGCAATTTCTTCACTAATTTGAAAAATGATGTGGTGATTGTGATTGGTCCAAAATTTCTCTTTCAACAAATGTCTTTTTTTAGATTTACACATGTATAGGGGGGGATGTATCGTGAAAAGAAAAGTTTGAATCAAATTACAAGTTGTACACCCTTGACTTTAAATTTTATTTGACTTGTCCATTTAAACAAACTATGAATTTGGTATATATAATTGATTCAAATTTTATATTTTTAACACATACTTTTTTTTGTGACTATTCTAACTTATCAAAACGTGAATTTAAGTTAAAGTTTTTATTTTCTTTTCTCAACATAAACTTCAATTTAAATTTTAGTAGAATTTGTGATACTCAATTCAAAGTTAATTTGGCCTAAAATTGAACTTTTACCCAAGTTGCTTGGCTTGGATTTGAAATAGAATGAAATTTGAACTTTAAAATGGGGTAAATTTGAGGTCTTTTTCTACAACTTCTATTTTGCCGTTGAGAAAAAATTCAAAAATATGATGATTTGAATTTGGGACAAAATTTGAAATATGACCAAATTTTAATTTGAAATGAACTTTAAAACCTTATCACACTCTTTAATTTCACTTGGAGATAAAAGTGTAGGTTAAAATTTGGAATAATTTGAATTAGTTTAAGATTTTTTATAATTTGGGGAAAGAGAGTTTGAGTGTACCAAAAATTTGAATCAATCAGGATAACACCTCACAGATTTCATGGATTGGATAGAATGTGTGTTGAGGTAGATTTGATTGAAGATGCAAACCAACTTGGAATTTGATTCAATAGCAATTAGAGCTTCATATCCACCACTGTTCTCGGCGGAAGATGTTTGTCGTCGCACATATACAGAAACCGGAAGTCAGAGAATTGAGAGAGAACTTTAGGGAGGGGATCCGCACGTGATGAACAAGAAATGGGGGTCGGATCTATTCTTCTTTTTTTATTCTCTTACTTGTTTATTGTTAAATTCTACTTCTTTATTTGTGAGGGTTTCTTTCCAAAGTCACCACCCTCAATTTTCTTCTTTTCTTTCTTCTTTCATTTTTTTTTTTCAAATTCCTCTCATTATTTTAAATACTTTTTTATAGGTAGCTACTCTTTCACCCTCAAGCATATCTTCAAAAGGTAAGCTCTCATTTTCTTTTTCTGCTAAATATGTATGTATATTTTGATCTTCTACCAGAGCACCCCTTTTTGGCATTGTCGTCAATGACCCCCACCTTTGCTAGAAACGGTCGAACATTTCTACTTTGCCGTCACGACCCCACCCTTACTAGGAACGTCTCAACTTCTTTTCATCTTCAGATATTTGAATCTTGCTAGACACATTCCATACTATAGGGGTTATGTAACTTACAAGAGTGGTCGGACACCCTAGCTTCACCATCTTGGGTCCTTCCATTTATTTATGTTCTTAATTATTTTAGCAATTTTTGTTTAACCATTAAGTTAACTTGAAAATTGACCTTAATTTCTTTTTTTTTTTTTTGGAAAACAAGTCTTCTTTCCACATGTTGTACTTCATGGAACATCCTTTTATGATGGAAAGGTTCTTAGTCATCCTAACGGATAAAGCCAACATCTAGAGTATGGAATCATTCTTTTTGTGAAAGACCCAAGAATTTAAGATGAAGTGGAAAGCCACATCAGGCTTAAACTTCAACGATGAGAAAGAACTAGGTAGACCAGACTCTGACTTCGAAGATGAGCCGATGCAAGGCTGATCAGTTTTAACTCATATATGAGGCATAGCCAAGTAAATTAGACTTGATTTTTGCACGACGGACTATACTTGATCTTTGGAGATGGAATAGAGCTTGGCGAACTGGACTTGATCTCGCATGTAAGGTGGTGCCAAGTGGACCAGACTTGATCAAAATGATAAGGCAAAATTCGATGGGTTGAAGTTGATCTTGCATTTGAGGCAGAGCTAAGCGAGCCAAACTTGACCCCAGAGATGAGGCGAAACCAAGCTCGTCGAACTTGATTTTGAATATGAGGTGATGCCAAGTCAACTAGACTTATTCTCGAAGATGAGGTGGAGCTGCACGTTGGAAAGAAGACATGATCACATCATAACTTTGGAGAGGAAGAGGCATAATTGCACCAACATTTTTGAGAGGGTAGAGTTGCATCGACATTTTGAAGAGGCAAAGCTGTAACAACAATTTGGGGAGAGGTGGACCTGCACTGACATTTTGGAAAGACGGAACTGCACTAATATTTTAGAGAGGCGAAGCTGCATCAACATTTTGGAAAAACCCACTGGCATGTTGGAGATGCGAAGCTGCACCTATATTTTGGAGAAGTAAAGAGCTACACTAACATTTTTGGAGAGGTGGGACTGCACCGACCTTTTGAAAAGGCGAAGCTACATCAACATTTTAGAGAGGCGAAGCCATACGCGTCAATTTTATTCTTTAGAGACGAAGTGGAGCCGACAAACTAAAGTTAGGATGTAGTAGAGCAAACACCACATCATACTTCAGAGATAGAGCAAAATGTCACATTAGACTTTGAAAATGGAGTAGAGCGACAAATCCAACTTTGTAGATGAAGTAGAGCATCGATTAATCCTCTACACTTGTGTTTGAAGATGAAATGTTATTTCAAACCTGGTGGATGAAGGGAATCAAGCCACATCATACATGGAGATGGAGAAACAACAATAAAACAACCATCGAATTTGAGGATGGAGAAATTGGCATGAAACATCCATCGAGCTTGATCATGGAGAAGTAGCAGTGCAACTCCCAAACTTAAAGATGGAATAAGCAACAGTTCATCCACGAACTTTGCTTCATCATGGAGAAGTAGCAGTATTTAGTAAATATATTTGATATGTACTTAAATACAACTGGTTTCACGAGACGTTATTTAGTAAATATATTCTGATTGTTTTAATCTATGTAGTGATCTTTGCGACCTTATTGAATATAGTTCCCAATAATTTGATTTATATGTTTCAGGTATTTAAATCTTTTTGGGACTTTTATATAAATACCATTATCAAGAAATCCATATAAATATAGTGTGACTACATCCATAAGATGCATGTCCAAATTTTCATGCACAATCAGACCAATTAGAAATTTTAATTTAATTGCATCCACCACCGGAGAATGTCTCCTCATAATCAATATCATATCTTTGTGAAAAACCACGTGCAACTAATCTTGTTTTATATCTTGTGATTTCATTATTTTCATTTCTTTTCCTCACAAATACTCATTTGTATCCCACAGGTTTGACACCTTCTTGTGTTTGGACTACTAGTCAAAAAACTTGACTTTTTGAAAGTGAATTTAATTATACCTCAATTGCTTCTTTCCACAAAGACAAATATTTTTTTGTCGACATCTTCAACAGATTTTGGTTTAAGATTTTACATTTTTAGATATAATCAAGAGCAACATTATATGAAAATATTATGTCAACAACTATATTAGTTTTGATTTTATCTTTTTCTTGTCATGACTTAGTTTATCAAAATTTCATTATTATTCTATGTTGTTTTATTTTTTCTGATATTCTTGTCAGGAGTCAAATTTTGGATTTCTTCTCGAGCATTCATATGCTTCATCGAGTTATTGACTTCCTTTCTTTTTCGATGATTTTTATCTTCGGAATCTATTGGTCCACCATGCTTCTGTCATGTTCCAAATTCATTAATGACAACTTGTTGTATTGGGATTTCATCTTTTGATAGGACATTTGCAGTTGCTATATGTGACTTAGTTACTTTCTTTGTATCTACAAATGCATATGAAATGCATATGGTAACTGATTTGTTGTATTTGAAAATGAACTATTTTCTTAACTTCAAGTTTACATTGATGTGTACAAGGATCTAAATAAGACAAGACCGATACATTTCATGTAATTTCTTTTTCCAACTTCTAAATGTCTCACCCTAATGTTAGAAATTTTGTCTCATTAAAATGATAATCAGTAAATCATGCATTGAATACATCACCTTTTAGGGGTTCAAGATAAATTTAATACTTGATGAGAACTTAAATCCAACATATATTCTAAGTCTCTTTTGAGGACCCATCTTAGTAAGTTATGGTGGAGCAATTGGAACATATATTGCACATCAAAAAAATTCTCAGTTGAAAAATATTTGGCTCATGGTCGTATGCTAATTCTAATGACGAGTACTTGTGATAAGCTATTGACCTAATACACACAAGTGACGCAACATACAAAATAGCATGTTCCCAAGATGTAGAAAGCTTAGCAATTAATTGTATGAAAGGATTAGAGCCCTTACGCAGTAGAAGAATTTACCATAACTTTTCTCAATATTAATTTGGGAATTATTAAGCACTCTTACATTGACAAATATACATAAACAAATTTACTATAAACTAATTATTGGCTAAGCATGCTTTAAAAATAAATTTTAGAATTATAGGGAAAATAATACTTGAAGTTTGTTGTCATCTCTAAATTCTTCATGTAAATGTTAAGACATTAATTTAATTATAACAAATTATATTTAACTAGGTCATGTGATGCATCGTGTTATCCAATTTCATATATTTAATATATCAACATACACTAAATAACTCATGAAATTAATTATCATGCATTAATATCATGCATTAATACCATGCATCACAACAACTATAATCTATAGTACATACAAAAGGATGGAAGTGGAGAAATTTTTGAGTCCCCATTTTACTCTTTTATTATAACTTTTTTTAGTTTTGCTTTAACGGCAATTTTGTCATTCACAAAGATTTAATGTCTGTGTCATTTTCATTATAACTCTTAATGATTACTTTGGTGGAAATGAATTTTTTAACTTTTCATCTCCTTATCATAACTTTTCTCAAAATTTAAAATTTTTCACTCCAGTTAATTATGTTTTTTAAATTTATCTAAATCCATTCACATTTCTCTCTCCTCTTAATCTTCTATCTCCCAATTATTCACATTCTCTGTCTCTTTCAACATTTCAAATTCTTTCTTTTCAAATATTGGTTAAAAATCTCATTATTATTTTTTCATTCATGTTCACAAGTTAAAATAAAATGTCAATGTTGAAGAAGTCAAATCATGTTTTTCTATTATCTTCTAATTTTTTTTTGTCTGTTTTTTTATATAGAAGCATGTTTATGTTTATTCCTTCATTTATAGGTTTCTTTTTAGTACACAAAATAAGTTGGGGAAACTTGAACCATCAACTTCGTGATTGACATGTACATATGTCTATGCACTTTATGTTTAAATCAAATTGAGAATTTATTTTTTAATGTAACCAATAACCATGAGAATCTTGCTCATGTTTTTTTCTTCATTTAATTTTTTTATTAAAGATATTATATTAATAAAATGGGTGATTGGCTTATACTTTGATTTTGTTAAAACAATGTAAATATTGTTGGAATTTATTAAGTATAAATAAAAGTAATAAAATGTGTAAAGCAAGAAATATTAGTCTTTTCTTTAATTTTTTACTTACAAAATCATTAAAAAAAAGTATGATTTCATAATTTCAAAAGAAATATGATTTTGGTGGATGTTTTACCCTTTTATTATAAGTTTTTTTTAGTCTTCTTTAGTGGCAATTTTATATTCACATTGATTTAATGTTTGTAGTCAATTTCAAATTTAACAAGATAGTAGTTATACTTTGTTAACTTTTCATCTCCTTATTTAAAAAGAAAAAAAGTTTTGATCCCAATGTTCTATGTTATTAGGGTCATACTGTAACTTTTTCATATTCCATAACTGATATTACATAATGTTATATGTTATTACAAACTAACAATCTTTCTATCTTCCATTTTATTTGGATATATATAGATTAGATGGTTAAGTTTGTAACGTGTAAGTTCAATATATTAAGAAATGGATTTTGAATTGTGCAAACAAATTCAAAGATACATTCGAAAGATGACAACATTGTCTCTTTACTGAATAATTCTTTTTTTCATTCATTACGATGTGAATTTAAAAATGATATAAATATGAAAATATTGAAATGACAGTTCCAATTTTATAAAGTTAAGTTAAAACTATAATTTTTTCATGTGTGATTTTCTTGTGCATCGCACATATTGTTTACTAGTATAAACAAATGATGAACATTCTTAACCTATGATGTGATTTATCTAAATTACATCCATAAAGCATTTAAATAGCAATAATTACAATAATTAAGCTCTAAAATATCCTAAGATAGCTTCCTAAGCTCCAAAATCAATAAAAAAAAAAAAACCCTCGAACTGCTTTAAACGGGCCCAGAATCCATGAACCAGTCAAAACCAGCATTGAACCAAACAAAACCACTTGAACCGGCCCAAAAATTGAAGAATTGGCCAGAAAAAAATAGTTGAACCAGCTCAAAATGAGTTGAATAACTCGTCGGATGTCGAACCGAAGCATAACCAAAAGGGATCGCACTGAGTCGTCGCCATTTCTTTAGGGCTTGTTGACGCATGACAGTCAGTTCTTCTTCAACCTTCAGAAGTGCCACATGAACTTTTTTTCAGTTTCTATACGAATTTTTGGCCTTTTGGTGGTTCGATTTGGGCAAATTTAGTGTCATTTTGCTCAGAAAAATGTCCCACATCTAATTTTGGAATAAATTTTACAAAATTTACAAAATAAAATACCCAAAAACACGTGGGCTTTTACATTTGATCTCATCAAAAATAGTAAATCTATGGCCAAAATTACAGAAAACACATTTAATTGCAAAACTCACACCCATAATGCAGAATCCACAAAAAACTAATGTCAATTTCTAAATTTTAAATTAAAAATTGAGATGACTCTAATAGCAATTGAAGGAATGAGAGCCCTTACACACTAGAAGAATTTAATAGAATCTTTCTCAATATTAATTTAGGAATTATGAAATATCAATACATTGACAAACATATAAAAACAAATTTAATGTGAATTAATTATTGACTAAGCATGCTTTAAATATAAAATTTAAAATTATAGGAAAAAGGATACTTCCGTTCCTTACTTTGAATTCTACAAAACACCATTTTTGGATTCACGAACACTGCTACTTGAAAATCCTCCTATCCTCTGATAAATTGAGATTGATGGTTTGTGGGAACCAAAATTTGAATTAGGGATCTTGAGATAAATTTTTTTTAGAGCTTATGCAGAACACTTCAAAAAATTTTAAATTGCACAACTCCAATGTGATACTAACTTCCCTTTTTTTCATCTTGAAGAGATTTTTTTTTGGAATTTGAACCCGGGATCTCATGTCCACAAGTACATACAGGTGCCAATTGAGCTAAGCTCTTATTGGCAAAAAAAGAGACATTGGGATACATAGAAAGCATCCCATGTTTCCTTAATAACTCCTGCGTAAGAGAGTTATTAATTTAATTTAAATTAAATTAATATTAAAAAAGTAAAATCAATTCATTAATTAAATGGGAAATTTTAAAAAATAACAAATTTGACAAAATATTTACGACTTATGGCAAATTCTATCGCTGATAGTCATTGATATGCTATAGTGATAAAAGACTATCATTCATAGAATCCAAAATTTTGCTATAGTTTGTAAATACTTTAATTTATTTTGTTATTTTTAAAAATTTTCCTAATTAAATCATATTTAATGAATAGTTCATTTAAATCATATTTAAATGAATATCTCTCACACGTAACCTATAGTTTTAATTTAATGAATTTAATTAAATAGAATTAGATTAAACTATTAATTAATTCTTCAATTAATTAATTGATAAATTAAATCTCTTATATTTAATTTAATCCAAATTTGAATCATAATCATATATAAATTTCCCTCGTAATTAACCTATAATTTTAATGTGTATCATACATGCATTAAATTTTAACCTATAGTTTTAGTATGAATCCAATTCACATTAAATTAATATTTGAACCGATTCAAATATTTTATTCTCTCATAAATTAATTTTGAATTATATCCAAAATTAAACTTTATTAATAATGTTTAATTAAAATATAAACTTTATATTATAATATATCACCATACATTATATTAATTTTCAAAGTAAATTTGAACATAGAGAGGGTAGGACTCTTTGTTCAAGTCCTAAAGACACCATTTAAGGGAACACTCATCTACTTATCCTAAAGTTGGGAATGAGTGAATTACATCTTATGTGATTATGTTTCCAACTCCCTACTCGATTTTGTCCCCAAAACGATAAGCATATTGAGTCGACAATTTTGCTACTCTCACCCGTACAAGTCAAAAGACAATCCCTTGCAAACAAGAGTTCACAATACACTTAGGATTTAGGCCATCCTAATGAAATAGAAACTCAACTAGCTAACGAAGTTACATCTAATGGTTACTATTTCGTGGTCCGGTCTTATGCAAACTCATTGTATAGAATACCCTCACTCGCATGTCACCTACATGAACGCGTTGGATCATTAATGAGTCGTATCCATAGTATTACTAAGATAAGGTGCCCAACCTTATCTCTATACTATATACCCTTTAAGTTGATCTCGAACATTGATCCATGTATGTCTCTACCTATTGTTCAAGACTCAACTACACGAACACGTTGGATCATTGCGTTTGTATCAAACACAAAGTGAGTCGTATTCATAGTATTACCAAGATAAGGTACCCAACCTTATCTCTATACTATAGACCATTTATGTTGATCTCGAACATTGATGCATGTATGTCTCTACTTATTGTTCCAGACTCATCAAACAACTTAGGATGTTAATTTGTTAGATTTAGGTTATTAAGACAAAACTAATAATATAATCAATCAAACTTATTGGAATTATAATAATAAAATTTTATTAACAATGGTCAATGAATTATATTTACAATAATCTACTAGTTTTAAAACATAAATCTCAACAAACTTCAATTTCTCTCAGCAAGACGTCATAGTTGTTACTGAAGAGAACGTTGCGATGAAAGACGAATTCACCGCAATCAAGCTCCTCCCTGAAGAAACCCTCTTCAAAGTCAAGAACAAATTCAAGTACCTCCACATCGGTTGCGTTCAAGTCGCCTTGAAGCCCCTCTTCAGAGAAGGTCTAGACGTGCCAGTCTACCTTGCTCTAGGAGACAAGAGGCATCTCCTGTTCACTCCCTCTCTTCAAGGGATTGTTCGGTCAAATCTGGAGCAAGGACCAGTTTACTTCAACTGCAAGCCTGGTCTTACCATCTCCCTTCAAGATCGAAACATCATGGATTCCTTAAGCCTTGATGTTCACTCGCAAGGACTTGAACTAAAGGATGGTTCACTTCCTTTCGTCGTCTCATACCGCATCTACTTCAAGCTGATGCATACCAACCTTTCTCCTAAAGCCTTAGGAATCTCCCCCAAAGGCTACACCATGCTTATGGAAGTCAATCTCGAAAAATCTTCCATAACCATTCCCAAGACCCTCCAGTGGGCCGATCTGACAAAAGATCCCGTCTGGAAGCTACAAGGAGAAACAGCCCCAGTCAGCAGAATAAGCACCGAGGCATCAATTACTGAGTTCCCCGATAGAAACGTCGAAGTTCAATTCAACTCTGGAACTCTTATCCGAAGATCAGCGAGATCATGAGCAGCCGTTCCAGCACTTCATCTATTGCAAGGACAGAAGCCTCTCTCCCTGATTATCCAAGAAGATCAGAGTCAATCAGAGCAGCGGTAGATTTTTCCCAGACAATCCTCGATGTTAGCTACGGAAAAGAAGAAGGATCACTTTCTCCTACCCAGTCCGATATGGAAAGAAGAATCGAGCCGGTCTACAATCAGATCAACGTCATCACTGCAGAACCAGACGACGTTGCTCGTTTCCAGGAGCACTACCTCAAGTACATAGACATGTGGCTTGCTGCTCCAGACGAAGGAAAGAAACCGTTTCTTCCTATGCCAATCTTCATCGACAGATTGAAGAAAAGCGAGCGAATCAGGAACGAAGCGCTCGTCAAGAAGTTCGAAGCAAAAGGCTTCATCGCAGTCATCAAATGGCCCAATGTCTACGTTACAGCCAAGGGCAAAGAAGTAGCTTCTAACTACCCTCCAGAAGAAGAAGCTTACTTCCCTCATCCGGTAGTCCCTGCCATCACGATGGCCTCTCTCCCTACAAGACCATTGATGAAGACAAGGTTCAAAAAGTTGGAGTTCGTGAGATCAAGAACATCCAGCATCAGCTCAACTACACCAACAAGGTGCTTTCTACGGTATCCAAAGCAATAGAAAGAATAGAGAATCCAGGTCCTCCGATCAAGGTCAAGAACCCCGAGATTCCTCAAACTGATCCCAATCAACTGATCTTCCAGCCCAACAGCTTCAACATCGGTAAGCTCAAAAATGACGATTCAGACTTCCTAGCTGAAATCGACAAGCGCCTTGCAACGATCTCCATCAACAAAGAAGCAAAAACCTCAACAGGTAAGGTTGAGACTCAGAAAGGAATCAACGTGATTACTAAGGATTCCTCTCAGGCTTCTAGTTCAAAGGTTCTTCCAGTAGCTCAATGGGTAGACATGAAGAACCACTACCCTCAACCGTCACCTCTAGACCTAGGATAGGATGACCTTCATCATGAGAAACATACCTACGACGGTATGTCTCTAGTCACTTGGAATATCGACGGATATTCTGAAGCTCAAATGATGAACACCTTTCAAGAGATGTTGTTAGCAGCCTCAGCCTACAGCGCTAGGAAAACAACTCTTGAAACAGCCCAGATTCTGATCTCAGGTTTCACCGAAAACCTAAGGAGTTGGTGGCACAATCAACTGACGGAGCAGGAAAAGTACCGCATCCTAACTGCTACAAGAACAGTTGTCAAGACGGAGAACGTCTCTACCCCTATCCAAGTCGAGGAACAGGATATGGTCAACCAGTTGGTCTACGCAATGACGAAGCAATTCATTGGCAATACCCAAATCCATTTCAATCTTGCAACGGAGTCCCTCCTCGGATTACGGTGTCACAAGATGAGTCAATACAAGTGGTATAAAGATACTTTCTTTGCGCGTCTTTATACTCTTACAACCTGCGGAGCCGACATCTGGAAGCAGAAGTTCGTCGAAGGACTGCCGCATTACATTTCTCAAAAGTTCTATCAAACAGTGGCGACCAATTCAGTCCCCAAGCAAATCGACTGGCCTGAATTGACCTATGGAGACATCTCAGGCACAGTTCAATCGATATGCATTAATCTCTACACGGAGAATAAGCATACCACCAAGGTGATCAAGGACTCAGACTACAGGAAAGAGTTGGGCACCTTTTACAAGCAATACGGCCTCGACAAAGGACCGAAGGATGCTAGGAAGAAAAAGAAAAAGTCTTCCTCCAAGCGGCTCTTTAGCAGAAGCAAGGCTAAAGACCCTGAATTTCCTCGTAAGAAGAGGAAATACTACAACAGATTCAAGAGCAAACGACATTTTGCTTCAAAGACCAACGTTTGCTACAAATGCAATAGGAAAGGTCACTTTGCCAACAGCTGCCCTCTGAAGGACAAGATCAATGCCCTGACCATGGACGAAGAAACTAGACAGTCTCTTCTCTACGCCATCAGGTCAGAAGACTAAACCTCTTCTCAAACCGAGTCTTCTTCAGACGAAGAAGGAATCAATGCTCTCATTGAAGAAGGAACTTCAAGCGAAGATGCTTTCTATTCTCAAAGTGACTCAAGCGACGAAGACGGAGCAATTCCCTGCACAGGAAGGTGTGCTAGCAAGTGTTTCGGTCATATCAATGTCATCACGAAAGATCAAGAGTGACTCTTTGATCTTATCGAGGAATTACCCGACACGTCTTCCAAGCAATCTTGCCTCTTCAAGCTAAGACAGAGTATTTAGGAACAAAGTCCCCAGAAGACGATTCAAAGTCCAATCATCTATTCGTTTCAAGACATCCTGAATCGAATCAAAGGCGAGACGAAGAAGCCAATCCAAATTGAAGACCTTAACCATGAAGTAAAGGTTATCAAATTGGAAGTTGCAGACAACAGGCAACGTCTCAACCTTCTCGAAGAAGCCTTCCAAGCATTCCGAGAAGTCTCAATCCTGAAGGAAGTTCCGGGAACCTCCTCTTCCAATCCAGCGCTGATGATTGAAGAACCAGTTGAAGCCGGAGTCATCAACTACATCAGCAAGTCTCAATCTCAAAAATGGATAACGAAGATTGTCTTCAAGGTAAAAGACTTTCTTCTCGAAGCAACTGCCCTCGTCGACTCAGGAGCAGATCAAAATGTCATTCAATAAGGACTCGTCCCCTCAAAGTATTTTGAGAAAACGAAGGAGTCCCGGAGTGGAGCCAACGGAGGTCCGCTCAACATCCAGTTCAAGTTGTCCAAGGTACACATTTGCAAGGGAAATGTGTGTCTCATCAATACGTTCATTTTGGTTAAGAACTTTAATGAAGGGATCATCTTAGGAACGTCGTTCCTAACCCAGATATATCATTTCCATGTCTCCAACAAGGGTATAGTTTCAAGGAAGTTCGCCAAGAGACTACTAATTTATTAGCCCAATAATTCCTAAGTACATCAACAACGTTGAAGGAGAAATTCAACAGTTCATCAACCGCATCGCCAGGAAGGAAAAGCAGATTGAATTCCTTCAAGACGAGGTCAAAGCCAGCAAGGTGGCTTCCCAGATCAACAAGCCATCCGTTCAACTCAAAATCTGAAACTTTCAACAAAAGATTGAAAGGGATGTTTGTTCAAGCCTTCCAAATGCGTTTTGGAACAGGAAGAAGCATATGGTGACCCTACCATATGTTGACGAATTCAAGGAAGCCCAAATCCCTACCAAGGCCTGGCCCATTCAGATGAATAGGGATTTAGTCAAAGTTTGCTCTGAAGAAATAGCAGATCTACTCAACGAAGGACTCATAAGCCCATCCAAAAGTCCGTGGTCATGAGCGACCTTTTACGTCAACCAGTATCAAGAGTTCACGATCGTCTACATTGACGATGTCTTGGTATTTCCAAGTTCAGTCGACCAACATTTCAAGCACCTCCAAGTGTTCGTAAATGTTATCAAGTCATTGGTCAAAAGCATCCCATGCTTATCCCTAGTGGATGAACAGGCCAATCTCATCATCGACACAGATGCCTCTGATATTGGTTACGGCGGCATCCTCAAGCAGGAACTTAACGGCAATATCTCGGTTGTCCGTTACCATTCCGGAGTCTGAAATAGTGCACAGAAGAACTATTCCACCGTAAAAAAGGAAGTATTAGCAATAGTACTTTGTGTCCAAAAGTTCCAAGGCGACCTTATCAACAAGGACTTCGTCATCAGAACTGATTCGAAAGGGTCCAAATTTATCTTCGAAAAGGACGTCAAGAATCTTATCTCCAAGCAGATCTTTGCCAGGTGGCAAGCGATCTTATCCTGTTTCGACTTCAAGATCGTGCCTATAAAAGGCAGCGAGAACTCATTAGCTGATTACCTCTCAAGGGAGCACCTCTTGAGAAACCCCCAATCAGCCTCTCATGCAACCACCGCAACCTCCTCCTGGCCCGCAGCGACCGAGTAGTTCTCAAAACTAATTCTCTCAATCGGTAGCTTCCTCCTAAGGAACTACTCCTCCTTCTAAGGAAAACCAACCCTTAGGTCAATCATCTGCACCAGCTCCAATGAGTGCAGACAATTACGCCATGGACTTGCAGTTCGAGCAAGTGTCCAGACGTCGTCAAGGTTCCTCTCCAAGGACTTTGACTATTCAAACAGACCCTTCTGGTCTTCCCCCTATTCCTTCAACTACGTTGTTGCGCCCTTCTGGTGTTTCAACTCCTAACAAGCGTGTTGTCTCTCCAGCCGCTTCTTCCTCAAGATCTCCAATTCCGAGGAATCCTTTCTCGTTCTCTCAAATCGTCAGGCCCAAGGTTTTCCAGCCTAGACCTCCAATTCAAGGTTATTTCACCAAAACAACCATGGTGGATTTAACCATTGAAACAGAGTTCGATGGACCTTCTGTCCAAGATGTCTGTAATCAAGTATTTCCTCATGGCTTCCATTTCCTGCCAGAGGATCTGTCCAAGTCTCGGACCTTCTATGAGTATATTTTAGTCGACTCCAAGTCTGCTGAAATTACTCATATTCCAGACCGAAATGATCCCTCCAGGATCATTTACTCCAAGCTGAGAATCTTCCGAGTTCTCACCCCGTCTTCCTTGAAACAGGGGATGTTCGTCGGAAGAAAGTTCTCCCGTCCTTTCAAACCTCCTTCTTACAATTACCGTGACTATACCAAGGCATGATATTTTGTTTTTTGGCTGACCCTTCAACCATTCATGGTTTGTGACATTCTGTAAGCAAGCTTACAAAATGCACTTCCCTAACTGGTTTCAAAACTGGTGGATGTATTTTGGACTCTCCGAGGAAATCTTCCCCGTTGAAGTTCAACATTCATACCATCATTTCCAACAAAGTATCTATTCGTCTCCTCTTTCCAAGACGTTTAGATTTGCTTTGTATTTCCAAATATCGTGGATCTTTTGCTGGAATTTCCATCTAGGACCCTTAGGTAACTTCAAGTCCCTCAGCAAATCGCTCAGAATCAAATGGTGCGAAAAGTTCTATTTTTCTCATCTCGAGGTCAACAAGATGAAGGATTGGTTCAAGGCCAATATTCATCTCCAGGATATGACGAGGCAAGAAGATGAAAGCTTCCTCCTTGCCAAAAACACTATCATGTCCTCACTTGTCGGAGCCGGATCCCAAGCCGATTTCAACTCCGTCGTCAATACAGTTGTTGTTCATCTCCTCGACGTAGAAGACAACGAAGATGAAGTAGCATATCAATCTTCGGTCAACGATGACATCGACACCTTCGATCCTTACGAAGGTTACGACATCAACGACCCAAATTTGGACACACAACCTTATTAGTCCAAATTTTTCAAGTGTTTAATTTAAATTTAATTCAAGTGTTTTTAGTTTTTAGTTTTGATTCTGTAAATTTATGTAAATTAATTTGTTTAAATTTCATGCATTTATTTAGATAAGATCATTGTATTCCGATCTTATCCTTGTTTTATCAGTCTGCTAAAGTTCTGGATTCCACTGAAGAACATTTGAAAGAGAAGACTCCATGCTAGAGATGGCACACTTCTGATGAGGATTCACAAACCTCAGGCGGCGCGAGTAGCTTAAAGGACTGACTCAGTGCATGAGAAGATTCAAATATCTCATTAGGCAGAATTCATGTTCCAAAGATGGGGGGCTCTTGGAGCGGCAATAAGGCGGGGTAGCCGAAGTAAGACAGCTGACCAGTGGAGCCGTGTATTCCGAAGAACATGAACCATGCCTATACGATCGATATAAGAGGAATCAACAGTCCAAGCCAATCAGAAGACAGTCGGGTGACGTCATTATCTTCTCCAACAAGTTTTCAGAAGGAAGAATCCGAGAGTAGCAGACATATCCAATCTATCTTATTGTTTTTCTACTTTCAACTGTATTTGTGTATTTTTGTATTTTTTGTATCTTTGATAAGAATTAAGTGGGGGTCCTGTCCCACAAATCTTATCATTTTATTTTCAAAAAAAGTAATCATCAGAAAAGGTCAAACAGGGGTCCTGTCCTGTCGGCCATTCTGACGATCCTGTATCAATTTGTTGGAACTACTGTGAAGACAATAGTAAAAATTAATAATTGGGGCAAAGTGCTGCAATTATTGATTTTTCCTATAAATAGCAGTTGCATCCGACCCTCAATTTTTGATGACCTATCTGTAGTGATCTCAAGTATAAATCACCAATATATTGGTAATATAGTGGAAATTGTAAATATATATCACATATACCATGGTTTATTTTTAGTTTAATAATATTTTTTTTATTTTTTTCGTTTGTCAATTTAACCCGAATACTTATGACTTATTTGGATTGACTTAAGAAAAAAGTGTTTTTTTATATAAAAAAAATCATTTTTATTTAAATTATTTTGATAAAAGTGGCTTAAAATACATTTGTATGTGTATTGTAGGAAGACAACCATAACCATGGTTAGATGTACAACTATTTGACTTTCGCTTTTGTATGACTCTTTTGGTTATGCTTATTTTGAAATCTATTAGACTCTTTCTAATGTTGCAACTGGAGTTTGGAACTTTCATAAATCTCATCCGATTACATGACTCCTTATATTCTGTGAATGATTTTTAATATTCTTAATTAGACCATATTCATATTAATGCAACTGTAATCAAAAGTATCGTTATTGACTGTTAAAATTTCTCGTTTTTATATTATTGTCATAAAAATCAAGAGTCGAGAATTTGAATTTGAGGTACAAAATATGAAGAAAAAAAATTGATACGTGATAAATTTAGAATGTACAATACACATAAAAAAAAAAATTAAACAGATTAGCTAAACTCATGAATTCAAAAGCAGCATCCCCAAACACAAGCATAAAAAAAATCTAGATTTTCAAATCCTGCACCCCAAACACAGACATCTGTATTTTCCAAGCATCAAAACTACATCAAATAAGCTCACATGCATTTAATTTTCAGACATTTGATTTCGAACCTACGCGCCAAACGTCCCCTAAGGGTTGATATCTTTAATACACATGACAAAGGAATTGGATGTGGAGGAGAATGACACATGACAATGGACAAAAGAATGTGGGTGCCTACTAATTTATAATAATACAATTATATAATTACAGGGAAATTGTAAAAAATGACAAATTTGACAAAATATTTATAAAAATATCAAAAATTCAGATTCTATCAATAATAAACATTGATAAAGACACTAGTGATAGAAGTCTATCATTAATAAAATCCAAAATTTTGTTATATGTTATAAATATTTTAGTTTATTTTGCTATATTTAAAAATGTTTCGTAATTATATATTTTTAATTTTTTTTTCAATAACAATTATAGATTCGTTAAACAAAGACATCCAAAATTGGCATTGACAGTGGTGGTAAAATAATTAAGGTATTATAAAAATTAAAAATTGAAAAATTGAAAATCCAAAAATGTAAAAATGAATATTGAAGTTATAAATATTTAGGGTGGATTGTCTTAATAAAAATGTTTTTTTTTAAAAAAAAAAAAACTTATTTTTGTTTAAATTCGTTTGATAATAACTCTTTAAAATACATTTTAAATGCTATTTAACTCATAAATTGTTTTGAACTTTCTCGATCCATCTCACTATATTACTACTCAGATTTGCTAAAAAAAATTATATGGAATCTTCCTAAATCCAATGCCAAATCATATCTTTTTTAAATTTCTTAAAATTGAATTATCTTATCTTTACTCAATCCTATAATAAATTATAATGTAATTTTTTAAATCTTTATCAAATTTATGTTTTAAAAAAATTATATGAATTTTCAAAATTTCAAATGAGTTTTTCAATTATCAAAATAGATTTTCAGAATTGATTCAACATTTAATTTTGCAAAAAAAGTGGATAAATTTGAAATATGTAAAGAGTAATCTTGGTGTTAATTTTCTCAGCTTTCGCCGAAAAAGTTCAAACATATCAAATTTTGATATTAAATATGCACGAGATTTCACCAAGAAAGTCCAAATATATAGAATCTTGGTGTTATTTCTTGAGATTAACACCGAGATTCACCAGATTTTTTTTTCAAATAAAAAATTGTGATGACTTGGATGTCATTTGTAGCAATGGTGTGACTGAATTTGGATATGCAAAAGTTCGTAATTTGGGATTTAGAATTTAAAAAAAAAATAAATTAGGATAAAGATTTAAAAAAACTATAAAAATTTGATAAAGATTGTTAAATTTATGAAGGTTTAAAAAATTAGCTATTGCTCTATGATTTGAAATAATTATATAAATTTTTCAATAATTATAGAATCTTGGGAATACTGGTCAAGATGTCAACAACAAAGTTAAACAAATCGATAACATTTAAAAAATTAAATTTTCAGTAAATCTCGGTGATCAATCTCAGACAAGAGGAGATCCTAGTTTTTTAAGATGAAAACTTAACTGTGTTATTTTTTATAATTTTCCGTTGTTATGAAACTTGTTGAGTAAGACCATTGTATTTTAAATTTTATTAAGATATAAATATAAAAATAATATAATAATATTTTAGAGATTGAGGACAATTTCGTCAAATTATATTTCTGTTAGAAACCCTAATCGTGCACGAATTGTGGGCTATTCGAATTATATAGAACAATATGATTTTAGCCGAGAAAAAGCACTCCAACGAACTTTAAAAACAGTGTGCTATCCTAAACTTAAAGTGTGTTATTTTGGACATTTTTTTTTTATTTTATTAAAAAAAAAATCTACTTGTGTCATTTTAGCATATATGTGGACAACCTTTTTGATCTAGTTAGATTTTCGTGCTTTAATTCGTTAATGTTGAAGAACCAATTACATTCATTCTCCAAAAACTTAAGGGGCATTTGGAGAACAAAGTAGGTTATTTTAGTATGTGGGTTATAATTACATGTGAATTATAATATGTGTTTGAAGTGTAGACTAATATAGTATAGTTTGTAATAGTTTATGTATGAGGTGCATACTATTATAGTCTAGTTTATAATAATCTATGTTCGGTATGTTGATTATTTTAGTTTGTGTTATAATAGAATGCAATTAATGTAGTATGAATTATAAGAATATGTAAATTAAATGTAGTTATTTTAGATGGTGTATAAATTTTTTTATATTATTCTTTATCATCCAAATAATTATGTACCAGAACTATTCTTTTTTGAAAAATAGTAAAAGCTACATGTTCTATCGATTAATATAAAATTAATTGGATTTTAATATATGTTAAAAAAACTATCAATATTTTGTTTGTTATTTTGGGAGATATATTAGTTAACATGAAATTGTTAAAAGTCATGTCTTTCATTCATAAAGCTCAATTTATTGTAGGGACAAAATTGGTTCTAAAATAAAACATATAACTCATAACTACTCAACATTTCTCCCGTTAATTTGTTTAATATTTTGAAAATTTGATTTTGCCCCATTTGAAAACAAATTCTATGAACTTGTGTCACTTTAACTAATTTTAAAAACATCACCATCTAACTCCAAATTGAAATAACTAGTATTTTATTATTAAATTCAATTATTAAAAAATTATAATTTGTTTATTAAAATATATTTGAGGATTTTTTTTTAAATTTTTATTTGTTTTCTAAATTTTTTTCCAAAGTTGTATTCTTTTTAAGTTTAAAAGATAATTTTAAGTTTCAATCAAAATATTATTAAACTAAATTAGAGATTTCTACATGGAACCTAAACTAATAAGCTATTATTTTACACAATTTTTTTTCAACTCTCTATATAATGCACTATCTCCTAAAATGAAAGAAACGATAATTTTAAACAAATAAAAAAAATGAGAAAAATGAGAAAATATATTTTAAAAATACATTTTAATTTAAACTTCTATGCTAATTACTTCTTAAAATAAAAATACGAATGTGATTGGTAACATCTAAAAGTTGGTTGGCGACAATCATCGAAATAAGTTGATAGAAGTTGATCGATAGAGTCACTAAAGTGGTGATTGAAGATTGATCGATGATGATTACAAAAAATAACGTATGAAAATTGACTGACAAATTTTTTATTTCTCGAAACAAACTGAATTTAAGGATTGTAACAAAAGTTATTTGAAATTGTAATCCTAAAATTAAACCTTACCCGCTAACCTAGAGTTAGTAGGGAAACGCATGTAAAGTTCATTTTTCTTAATTTAATAAGGTAGAAAGGGTGAAAAAGTAATTTAACAGGTTCGAACAGAAAGTTAGAGTGAATCCGCCTCGACACCTTCGTCAGAACAGAAGCGGTGGTTGATTCCATCCTTGAAGCTTCAAAGATTCTCTGTCCGTTGGGCGGGGATTCACTTCTTTGTAGAACGACGCAGCTATCGAATGTCTAGAGGATGAAGAATGGATTCTTTTGAGTGGATCGAAAGTAGTGGACAACAGGTATGTACTCCTGTAAGAATGAAAAGGAAAATTAGATCCAAGAGATATGAATTCGTTGGTTGGGGCTCAAGACCACTTATTGAATTTCTTGAATCAGTTGGTAAGGATATCAAAGAGAAGATTTCTCGACATGACGTTACCTCCATTATAAATGAATATGTCAATATTAACAATCTTCTTCATCCCTCTAAGAAGAAACGAATCCTTTGCGATGATAGGCTCCATTCCATTTTTGGAAGGAAAACAATTGGCCGTATTAAAATCCATGATATGCTAGAACCACACTTTGCCGAGAATCAAGACGAGTCAGATGATGATTTTTCTTACAGCTCCGATGAGACGGAAAATCTTTTCAGTGTCCTCAAACGGGACAATGGTATAACCCCAGGAAGAAAGCTCAGTCAGAAGACGAGAGTGCATGTGAATCCCAACAGCTCTTTTGCTGCCGTGGTTCCTGGAAATATTAACCTTGTCTACTTGAGAAAGAGTTTAGTAGTGGATCTGCTTAAAGATCATGAAACCTTTGAGAGCAAGTTGATTGGTAGCTTTGTCAGGATTAAATCTGATCCTCATGACTATCTTCAGAAAAATACTCATCAGCTCGTTCAAGTTATAGGTAAGTAAACCATCTTTGTTTATTCATGAAGAGGAAAAACGCTTCCTTGTTTAATTTATTTATCTCTACAGATATAAACTTTGATGTAATCTGAATTGTCTTCGTTTTATTTACATACTTCTTGGAGATAACTTTAAATGGTTGTCATGAAAAAATTTAAAATAATGTTACTAAAGTTAAATCGGTCCTACTATGAATGCTTCTAAAACTTCGCTTGGTTAGTTGTTATGGTAGAATTAGAACAGAAGAAAATAAAGAGAACTCAAGAATTTGAAATGAGATGTCTAGCAGATGGTCTACTTCAAGTTGGCAAATTTGATTACAGATACTTTGAAGACAGCCCCTTTATTCAACGGATTAATTGTAATTGGTTTTCCCTTAGTTGTCTTAGTGCATCTGTTATTCAAACGGTAGCTCTATATATGAGATTAGTACGATTACAGATGAGGAATATTATTCTGATATTTCTCTCGTACTCAGTGTCTCTCCTCTCTCTCTATTACACTTCTTATTTGGATGTACTTTTTTTCTCTTTAGTTTCCATTGTTGTTTTAATGACCCAGAGTCATTTTTCAAGTTTAAATCGTGCTTGGAATAGTAATCTACCATTGGAGAAGTTCAATTAATGAAACGACAGTCAGCCTCTTGGCTCTTGAAGCCATCCTTGAAGTGTATTGCTTAAGTTTCTTCTTTTTCTTCTTTCAAGGTTCCTCCTCCACGCCTTCTGTTTCGTCTATCTCTACAAATTGTTTTATGCTTCCCATCCAACCATATGTCATATCAGATAATCAATTCAATGATCTTATTTTTTGATATACTTTAGGGGTGAAGAAAATTTCTATATCTGGTGATTTGGGTCCAGGATTCCTTCTTCATGTTTCCAATGTGATGAAAGACGTCAGCATTTCAATGCTTTCAGATGAAAATTTTTCTGAGGTAATTTCTCCCTTATTATTATTATTATTATAGATCAATATACTTTTTTCTCCCTCTAGGCATCTTTGTTCTTGTTGGACCCCTTCCTTATTAGGGTCTTGCTCAATACCTCTAAACTCTTTGTTGTTCTTGTCACCAAAGATCCCACGGCCACATCGAAGTACACATCCCAACACAAAGAACGATCTCTCTGTTTAAAAGATGGATGGAGGAGGAACTCCCCGATTGTCACACATATATCCCTCTGATGAGCATGAGCTAACACAAGATCAAACACCTCAAAGAAGCAATTGCAAATAGACCTTGCAAACTGACAGTTCTAGGGAATGTGATCCCCAAAAAGTTCAATGCAAGGCTTGCTATTGCCGATTGAAGAACTTTGGAGATATGGAACGTTTAATGACTTCCATGGCAGCCTAGCTAGAGTGGATCGAACTGTTGGGGCAACCACAAGTAAGAGATCATTAATCAACTCCTTCTACCAAGATAAGATCAAAGAAGGGCGATAAATCAAGAATTTGATTCTTTCAGTGGAGAAGAAGATTTTCTGCATAATCGTTGATTACCAGCTTTAGAAAATCAAGTGATCTGCAGGAAAGCAGATTTTGTACCCTATCACTGTCAAAATTGGAACACAAATGAGTACTAGATGAAGATCGATTTGCTGAGCTTTTATGGAAATTTGAATGTTGAAGATCTGCTCAATTGGATCAAGAATAGGAGTTTCTCTCTTTCACTCTTTATCTCTCTCTTTCTCTTTTCTTTTCCATTATATCGATACTCCTAAAGAAAAGAAGGTCAAGTTAGTATCATTTGGGGGAGTATCTGCTTGGTGGGATCAACTCCAAAGACAAGATTGCAGGAAGAGAGCTATCAAGACCTGACCAAGAGTGTTGTAGCTCTTAAAAGAAAACTAAGGTAGCCTAAGTATTCTTAAGGAATAGTCCCCCAAGAATCAAAATTGTAGATCTTTTATTAGAATGATAATAATTGTTTCATACCAGAGGGGATTACTCCTATTAATAGAATTTTATTACAAGTCGGGTGCAAAGGAGATTAACTAGAATAATACTCAATTACCCATTTAACCCCTAAACTTCTTATATCATTCTATCCCTCCAAAAAGAAAACCCGTCCTTGACTTTTAAAAAGAAAAAAATTATGAAGCAAACAAGGAATGAAATAAACTTGTTCAATGGACTATGACTAAACCAACCTCCTATATCTGAAACAAAAATATTATGATCAAAGAGATGAATTCGAGACAAACAATCCAACATTGATATGCTACCAAAAGGAACATCTCCATGAACCCCAAGCCCAAAAAAGAAGTTTCAATCAAGCTCATTCAAAACCATAATCGGACCAATCACAAAAGAATTAGCTTCTAAAGAGATCCCTTCAAGAATCAATTATTCTTATCATTTGCTTCAAGTTCTTTGACACTGGTAATCAATTTCCAACGCAATTGGTGTGTTGTTCTTGCTCTAATTTTTTATTTCTGCCTCAACATCTAGAGTGTTGATGTTTGATACCTCTTTTCAATATTTTTCGTTGGATTTTTCTTTTTCACTTGAGACTGCTTCCGAATCAACATCTTCAAATTCTTGTTTTGTTCAATTTTATCTTCAAAATTTTCAAATCGAAAATTTTCCAATTGTGATTCACTTGTTTTTACTTCAGTATATGAAATCAATCCAGTCCTGAACTCTTGCTAATGACTTGATAATTGATAGATATGTTGAGTCGCTTTCCCCAATGATAGTTGGATTTCTTTTTTTGTTTTCTTTGTTTACTCCAGTGCTACAGGATCAATGTAGTCATTTTGTTGGGTTTTTTTTTTGAAAAGGATACTGAACTCTTTATTAAATAGTTAAATAATAACAAAGAGATAAAGCATAGTGAGTATAGGACTCATCCATTGATTCTCTTGAATCAACCCTCTTCATCATGTTTCATAACCAAAAGAGTAATTTCAAGCCTTGAACGTTTTTCTTAGGTTGTAAGGATCCATTCATGATGATTCATTAATTCATCTAACTCCCAATGTTTATGTTGTTTTCTCGAAAAATGGGTTTGATTGGACCGTTGAGCCATTTTCGATATTATCACATTCTTATTCCATCCCAAACTGAATTAGAAACACCATTGAAGCCACTAGAATCATTAGAATCAAATTTTCAATATGGATAATAATAGGTTCATTGAGAAAATAAGGCAGGGGCAAAATTAGTATGTTGGAATTCTTCTTTTGAATCACTCAAGTCAGAATTCCAGCATTGCTTGGAAGTAAAATTGATTTTCTTGCATGTGCCAATTGTTGTATTTTTTTTTTGGACATCTTTGATCAGTAATAGTCCATTCTTGCAAAATCTTTGGTTTATTCTTATTCTTCTTGGAATTTGAAGGGTTCCCCCTAATTTGCTTTTTCATGTTATTTTACTTTTGTTCTAAGTTTTGTACTTTGAGCAGTAGTCTCATTGCGTTAATGATTAATTCAATGGAGAAGTTCGTTTCCATTTTAAAAAATTAGGGGTTCCCCTGAATTAGATTTGTGTTGTACGTATCCTTTTCAATCTTTACCATCACTGCAAGCAAGGGTAAAGAACATTGGGAGATCAAACTGAAGAATTCAACTGCCTGGGCGACCAACTCAACCTTGCTGAAGGAGGACAGCTCCAAATAGCTTGATCTACCTTTGGACCAAGGTAAGATATTCAAGAAAAGGTGGAAGGCCAACCTTGAGTACAATTCACAGAGGTAGTATCATGCGCAAAAGGAAAAGAAAATAGGGGCAAATGAAGAGCAATTGGATAAGAGAACTGCGGGAGACATTTCACCTATCTCAGACATTTTCCTTTGCTCTCTCTCTCACTCTCAATAAAGCTTTCTCTTTTCTTAAGTATACTCTTTGTAGGGTTTTTCTAAACGGAAACAAGGATTCTCATTGATGAAATGAAAAGAGACTAATGCTCAAATGAGACAAAAAGCAAATAAAGCAATTACAACCAAATCAAGCCCATTGATGGCTTTGTCCAGAAAAATAATGCAAATACAAACATAAACAACCCAAAATGGAACAAAATGGCTCTTTGAACGACACTATAAACACCACTGCCACTGAAGCTTTGAAGAAGCACCATATGATGAGGACAACTATAAACTGCAACTTCGGCCATCTGATAATAAAAACAACCAACCATAAATCCAAAGCCATAAGATCAACTAGATCAAATGGAGAAAAACGAGGCCTTAAAAAGCGACCAATCCAATTGATTGAAAGCCACCAAGAACTATAAGAGAGGAAAACCAAAACCCGAAACATCCATCCTTGAAATTTGCCAACTTTGTAACAGAGCCACCTTAAAATCTTACTTAAGGCACGTTGAAACTTTTGCACCTTTTTCTCAAAAAGCTCCAATGCTTGAAAATGTGAACAAAACCTTTGCACTTCTTGCAGGCCTGAAGATCTATTTTGCCAAGTGCTTCCAATGCTTGACTGACTTACCACGCCCGAGTCTTCAAACAAATCAACACATTCCTTTGAAACAAAGAATCAGCCCTTTGTTACTCTTTTAGTAGAAATCCATGAAATGATCTTCAATGAGAATTAGGGGTTCTCTCATACATTGATGTATTAATTCTAAATTTTTAGGGGTTCTTTTACATCTTTTATACCTGCCTGATTATTAATAAATTATTGTTTCCTTTTCAAAAAAAGAAAAAAGGTTGTTGCCACGTCGCATTAATTCTAAATTTTCTTTATTGAACGAGGGAGAGTATCACCATCCATCTACCATTTATTAAATCTTCACCACCCAGATTATCAATAAGAAAAACATTTTACTTCTATCAAGATTGTCACTAAGAAAAAATTTCTGAACTTATTTATTTCTAGAGCTTTTTTTCTCCTACAAGCCAAAATGTACCCTTTATGTTGAATTGAAATGTTTCGCATAGGGCATAGGTGTCTACTTGATACTTGTATCTGTTGGATGGGAGTTATCTTATTATGATTATTACTGGAAGTTTTATTGCCCTTGCAATGTTGCAGGAGGAATGCAAAGATCTGGATCTGAGAATAAAAAACGGCTTGGTCAAGAGATTAACTATCGTAAGTTTTTCTTTTGTTGGTCAGATGGTGCTCTTGTTTATCATAATTGTCAAAGTTAGTTCTTTATTGCAAATTTCAATATGATAATTGCAATTCCCCCCACCTTCTTTTGTTTTTCTTTTTTGGAGAAGGAAACAATAGTATCATTAATAAACAGAAGATACAGATAGATAAAAACGGTCAAGCTTTACTAAAACAAACTAAAACAGAAGCAAACGAAAAAAGGGGAAATTGTTAGAAACGGTGTTTAATAGGTTTTGTCTCGAATGTTGTTTTTTGGATGTGATGAGGGCGCTAAGCGGATGTCAACCTAGTTGAGATGCCCGGGTGCGCCTGTTGATCCTCCCTCCCCCTGTTACTCTTTGTATATCCCTCATGTACTTTGAACTTTGTCTAATTATTTTGCAATATTAATAATAGTGAGACTCTGTCCTTTTAAAACAAAATAGGTTTTGTCTCGTAACTAGCACTCTTTTTGAAAAATCGTTTAAACTTATTTTTTCGATCCATCTTGGATGAGATCGACTACCGAGATTTCCCTAAAATATAAAAAAATTTCAATTTACCGATTGTTTTGAGTTTTTCCGGTGCATCTCACTAGATATTAGATCGAGATGTACCGAGATTGTAGCAATTTTTCAAAATTTCTCAAATCTTAACTGATTTTTTTATATGGAGAAAATTTAAAACTGAGATTTATGCCAAAATTTCAAATTTGAATACAACTAATTTTTCTTCTATAATCTTCCCAATCTTTTACCAAATCTGAACTAATTTTCTCCAAATCTTAAATAATTTTTTATACAATTTCTCAAATCTTTTATTTTGATTTATGTGTTCCATAATTAAGTTGACAGGATTACAATAGAAATCTTATTTACAACAATTTTAAATAAAAATTGGCAAGATTATAATAGAAAATTTGACAAGAGTTAGCAGTTGGTAAAAGATTTGGTTGATCTCGGTTCATCCCGATAAAATTGTATGGAGGAAGTCCAAAATTATCAACTTTTTAGGCTTTCTAGGCACAATTTTTCTCGGGATGAACCGAAGATCATCAAGTTTTCAAGCTTTCTTGGTACAACTTCTCCCGGGATGAATCGAGATTTATAATTTTTTTTTTCAATGCGTGAGGGAGGCCCATTCAGATATTTTCTCATCTTTGAGGTTTCTTCTAAAATTCGAAACCCAAGAAGCATTAACCTCATTCCAGAATTCAGCAACGGATGCTTCTTTGGTGACAGCAATGTCAAAAGATATTGGGTAGGTCAGATTAAGAGGACTTTCACCAATCCATTGATCAGTCTAAAATTCAAAACTCTTGAAGGATTAACCTCATTCCAGACTTCAGCCACAGATGCTTCTCTTTTTCCGCTCAAAAGGTGCATTTAGATGAAATAAGATGTGATTTGGACAAAGGGAACGGGAAGAGTCAAGAAGCTATAAATGAAGTTTCTATTGCCGAGAAACCAGCCGGCAGCATTTCCTTTGGTTTTAAACGAGAGAAAAATTAAAGGCCCTCTCTCCTCTAAGGAACCCTTCGAAAACCCTCATGAGTTTCATTTTTGGCTACCAAATGCCTAGATCATCCCTCAACATCATCAACCACCTTCTCTTTGCTGACGACACTCTTCTTTTCCCCACCAACAATGAGAGGAAGGTAGAAAATCTTGTCAATCTGATTGGCCTTCTTGAAGAAGCGTCTGGACTGAATATTAATAGGCGCAATCAGAGTTATTGGCTGCTAATTGCGATGAGTCTTGGGTTGAATCTATTGCTGCAAAGTTTGAATACAAAGTGGATCAGTTGCAAACTACGTACTTGGGTCTTCCCTTGTATGGAAAACCATCCTCTCCTTTTTGGCAGCCTATTATGACAAAGATTGATAAAAGATTGAGCATATGACAGCACAGTTTTCTCTCCAAAGGTGGCCGTTTGACTATTCTAAATGCCTCTCTATCCAATCAGCCCATTATTATCTATCCCTCTTCTGTGCCTCTTCAGAAATTACCGATGGCATCAAACGCTTGTTCAGGAACTTCTTATGGTCTGACCAGGGATACAATCATAACTCACCTTTTGAGATGGGACTGCCTCAAGAAACCCTTGGAAGGCGGCGGATTGGGAATCGTTGACGTCAATCAGCACAAAGAAACCCTCCTTGCCAAATGGCTTTGGCGCTTTCATCTTGAAAAGGACTCTCTTCGGTGTAAAATTGATAAAGGCCAGTTATGGCTCTCAACATTTTTACCTTAAGGCATTACTGGCAAACCATCAACATCTAGAAGCATTTGGAAATACATTCTGCAGCAAAAAGACCTTGTTATGAGAATATTCGCTATAAATTTGGTCTACATCCTTCTGGCATGAAATTTGATTTGGCAATTTCCCCCCCTCAAAACAGTCATTCCTAAACTCTTCAATTGACTGACACTAAGGATGCATCTGTGAAGGATGTCTGGAGTTTTGGCATTAGGAGGATGAAATTTAGAAGACTCTTAAAGGATGATGAAATTGATGAATGGGCTGTATTCACCCATGTCATCCCTAATCTGCCCCTTACTGACCATGAAGATGTATAGTTTTGGAAGCTTGAGCCTAAAGGTTTCTCTACCAAATCCTTACACACTCATCTCACCACCAGCATGACACATCATATGGATAATTTAATCAAGGCTATTTGGAGATGGCCCTGTCCGAAAAGTCAAAAGAGTGAAATTCCTCCTTTGGGAAGTGACCCACTCTTGTCTCAATACAATGGATAGACTTCAAAAACTTTGCCCTTGGATCGACCTCCTTCTCCATCTTGTATAATCCTCTTGTACGTCAAGTTTGTGTCTCGTTTTACATATCAATAAAGAGACTTGTTTCCTTTTCAAAAAAAAAAAAAAAAAAACTCTCTCCATCATGGTGCTGCCTCTGCCAGAAAAACAATGAAACTGTACAGCATGGTTCGGGATTATTGACTGTCCCTTCTCTAGAGAGATGGTTCGGGATTATTGAGGCTTTTAGTTGGTTGATTGTTCTCCGTCATGATATGCAAAGTTGGGTATGATTGCTGTGTACGTCCCACCCTTTCAAAGAGTCAAAGGGGTGTTTATGGTTAAGCATCATCAGTGCTGTTTTGTGGAAGATCTGGGTGAAAGGGACTCAAGAATCTTCCAGGGAAATTATAAAGTGACAAAGGACATCGTCGACAACTGTATCCATTCTGCTTTTTCTCGGTGTACTGATTTACTGGCTATTAAGTCAGCTTTTCATTTCTCATTCCAAACTGGATATTTCATTCAATCAATGAAATTGTTTCTTATAGAAAAAATTCTGGATAACATTGGACCTGAAAACAATAACAAAAGCCCAACTAAGAATAGAAAAGGAGAAAATCCTCCAAAATTTTATTGAGAACCAACATTTAAAGAAAATATGTGTAGGGTCTTCAATAACTGCCAAACGAATATGACAAATTGAAGCCGAGAGTGATTTTAAAAGAATCTGAGCAATTATGCTCTGCAAGATGAAAACCCAATAATAAAGTTCACTCTCCTTGAAAAGCAAGAAATTCACAATGCTTTGAGCTGCAGTTATCCATGGGAGGAAATGCCACCAAGAGCTTTAAACAGAAAATGATTTCGAAGAATCCAAATATGCAAACCATATCTCCAAAAAATGTTCCTTGAAAATCATGATCTGGATCCCAATTGTAAACACACATCAAACCTCAGTTCCTTGAAAATCATGATCTGGATCCCAATTGTAAACACACATCAAACCTCATAAACATGCCACCAAAATCTGAAGATGGAAGCCCAAAAAAACAAACTAACCAAAATGATGCTTAGTCGATTTCCAGTTTTTATTTTGAGTCTATATTGTATTTGTTTAATCATCTTGTTCACAGTTTTGTGAAGGGTTTTGCACTTTTGGTTGTGTTTTATGTTGTAATACTTCGACTCTTAAAACCAAGAGAACAACCCAAAAGGTAAGTTTTCTCTCTCCCTTCTCTCCTCTCTCCTCTTTCCATCCCACTCCCTCCGATCTCCCCTCTCCGGCAGCCAGGTTTTTCAGCAGTCCTCTCTGTTAAGTCTCAGAGATCACCATGGAGGTGGTTAGCTATAAAGTTGACCAGTCACACTACTGCATTTGGCAAGAAAGAGATCGTTGCTTTATTGAAGATGTAGAAGCCGGCAGAAGCACCTCTCTATCTGTTTGCTAACTTAGATGGATCTGGTCAGCGTTAACTGATTTTATTAGTTTTCCGGTAGATAGACATTTTAGGAAACATGGGGATATCGACAGAGGCAGATTGAGAATTTCAAAGTTTCATGCTAAGTTGGTTGGATACTGAGCTGTGATCACTGGCCATATTCAGGGGGTATCTTCAATATCACAGTGTGCTTAGGTAGTGAGAAGCAAGGTTGGAAGTTGTTTTGCTCGATGTTGGATAAGTTTGTCGAAAATCTGGATTATGCTAGATGGTTTTCTGATAATTCCCTCAAGATTCCTCCGATGAATTTGAATAGGAAACTAAGTTATGTTGAAATGGCAAAATCAAGTCTTTCCAGTTCTCCTGTTCCAAGATCTAAATTTAAGGTATCTGATCAAACTCCTAATCGAAAAAGGAAGATTCAAAAGTTAGTCCATCTTCCCCCTTCAAAACAAAAGCATTGGCTGATTAAGAATCATGAAGTTGTGAAGGTCAATTTCGAAAATTTATGGATTATAACAACGTTATTTGCCTCAGATGACTGAAAATTGATTCGTAAGAGGTTGGAAGCTCTTTTCCAATAAAAAATTGTAATGAATCCTTTATATGATGAGAATGCCCTCATTAGCATTGACCAAGGGTCAATTTTAGATCTCATCCATGTGGAAGGAATATGACAAGCTTGGGGAATTTTCATCTCAAATTCGAAAGATGGGGTAACTTTAAACACAGTCGGCCACTTGTTCAAAAAGACTATGGCGATTGGCTCAAAAGTTAAAACCTTCCCTTGGATTATTGGTGTAGAAGTACCTTTGAGGTCATTGGGGATCATTTTGGAGGTCTCTTAGATATAGCCTCCGAAACTCTGAATTTAATTAATGTTTAGTGAAGCTCAGATTCAAGTTAAGATGAATTTTTGTGGTTTTGTGCCGTCCACGATTGAAATCACTGATCTAAAGAGGGGAAATATATATCTTTATTTTGGAGATTTTGAATTCCTAAACCCTAATATTCCCCTCAAAGCCCCTAACTTACGAGATGATTTTAATAACTCTTGATTGTTTGAGGATTAGAGAAGTTATGATTGATGAAGACTTTGATCCCTCCTTTCCATTAGTCTAGAATATCCCAAAATCGGTGTTTGCAACTCTCCCTAGAAGCAGAAATCCTTTTGAAATTCTGAAGAATTTTCCGACCATTCCACCGGCGCCAAAGATGAAGACAATGGCCGACAATCAGGTTGAAGACGAATTGAATGTATGGGCAACTGAACAGGCCCCTTTTTTGAATTTTGCTGAACCCAAGTCGTACAGCAGCTGCAAAAAGGCAGTGGGGTCCACTTCTAATGATCATGTCTTTAATATTCCAGTAGCCAAAGAGTCCTCATTTGAATCTTTAAATGAAAGAAATAAAGGAAAAGGGGCCCCACTTCAATAAATCTTTGAGTTATAACGAATTTTGCCCAAGCATTTTGGAGGTCAACTCATCAGATTTATTGCAAAAAACGTTACAAAATGTCTGTTTTTAATATTTTAGTAGCCGAAGAGCCCTCTTTTGAATCTTTAAATGAAAGAAATAAAGGAAAGGGGGCCCACTTCAATAAATCTTTGAGCGATAACGAATTTTGCTCAAACATTTCAGAGAACAACTCAGCAGATTTATTGCAAAAAACGTTACAAAACACTTTAGATTCTGATTCTCCCTTCCTGTTACAGGGGGCCAACTATCATGAGAAGTGGGTGTTTTCAACCGTTCCAAGTGTGTCAAAGGCAGTAAGTCCTTTCATATTCCAAAAATTCTTAAGCACTATATCTGTAAGCAAACCTCCTTCAACCATGTATGGACTGCCCTTCAAAAATCTGAATTAAATGGGGTTTACGACCTAAAAATTCCCCCTTTGGACTCTTTTCGGAATAACACCACCAAGCATTCAGTTTCTGCCAATAAATCGGATCTTTTGGAAGTTTACAACTCTAAAATCCAGGTCCCTTAGCGTTTTTTCAAGTCAGTAAATAGCACTTCTCCTTCAAAGTTTCTCAATATTTCAAATTCCTCCACCTCCATTGCAAAGACATCTTGTCAGCAAGGCTCCCCATGCAAAGCTGATTTAACTCCTAAAGACCAGTCCGAAATTTTCTCACCTTTCATCGTTAGTAGTGAAGAATCAGTTGATCTTAGTGAAGTTGACCCTAAATTAGATTCAGAAATTGAAGGGACGGACTTAAATGTTTTGTTTAATGAGGAGGGTTCTCTCCCAAATATTTTTCCACCAGATTTTCCTAAAGAGTTGATGTCAATAGCCCGGGATTGTGGAATTATTTTGGCCTAATTTAGAAGTGCAGCCATCCCTATCCTTCTCTCAGCCATAATGAAATCGTCTCATGGAACACTAGGGGCTTAACTGATTCCTCTAAATGTGCAGCACTCAAAAAGTTCATCATAAACTGTAATCCAGATGTGGTTTCCACCAAGAACCGGGCAGATATGGAGATAGACTCATCCTTCTGTGTTACTAGTGAAGAGTCAACAGACTTGAGGTGCCCTTCTGATCACAGGGCTGTTATGGAGATTGAAGGGATGGATTTAAGCGCTCTTTTTGAAGCTGATTGTGCCCCGCTAGTCAATGTCCATTGGTCCTCCCCGCTAAAATCCTCAGATTTTTCAAAGGACTTGGTGTCCATAGTCAATGATTGTGGTATTATTCTGGGCTGAGCAATTTAGGAAGTATTTCTGTAACAACAATTTTGTTACTGCCTCCTTTGAAGGAATCTAAAATGGAAAGATTTAATAATGCTTTTATAAATCACTTCGGAGCTCTAGGGTCATTGGCTGGTCTCTTTGTGGTATCGATAGGTTTTTCTCCGGGGTTGCTTACCATGTGGGTTAGAAGAAGGATCTTTCTGGTGCTTTTTATGTCTGGTATCTGAAGATTACTCTTTTCAAGTTTTATCGTTTAAACTGGGCTGTCTTCCTCCCTGTTTTATGATTAATCTGCTGCTGATCCTCTGCATCTTCCACATTCCCAAGTTCTGCCGATCTGCTGTTTTGGTTCTTTTCTTGTATAGTTTTTTCTTCAGTTTTATTTCTTACTTTTTGGCTGCTTTGCACTGTTGTAGTTGTTGTACTTGGCTTTTCTTTTGGTCTTTAGATTTTCCTTGGTGCCCCTCCCCCTCATTTTGGCTTCTCTATTTTTCTCTTGTACTTTGAGTTTTACATTAATAAAGAAGCTTGTCTTTGTTTCAAAAAAAACAAATACTTCGTCTGTTTGATTTTGTTGGCTTTTCGTATAGGCTATGTTTTAGCCTTGAATTTATTTAGAATGAGTGTATTTTGTTCAGAAATGATTAGTGCACTAAGGGATGTCAACCTAGTTGAGATGCTCGGGTGTGTCCTAATCCTTACGCCTAATTGTTTTTGCTTAGTTTGTTTTTTTTTTTTTATTCGTTTTATTAATGAGGCTGGTTTCCTTAAAAAAGGGAAAAGAAAAAAAAAGCTAATCTCCTTGGACTTCAACAGATGTGTAAAGCTCTACACTACTCATGTTAACCATTGAGTCATCAACTGAGTCATTATGTATTAATAGACCTTTTTTTTAGGAGAACACACCAGAATTGGAATACCCCTGATAAATTGACATTTTGACTTCAGAAGAGAGAATCGAGAATTTGAAATGGGAGGGAGGGATGTAGAGGTTGTTATTGCAAAGGGATCCATCCAAAAATAACTATGAAAAGCAAAAATGCTTAAGGAATGGTGCGATGGTACAGAGGCAGCCAATTCCTCACGTTTTTCTCTCTCCTTTACAAGTGCCAACATATCCTAGAGATGGCTCCTGAATTGTGTTTTCATGGCCTGAAGATTATCAGAAAGGTATTGATGCTTCATGGAAAAGGTTCATGGCCTGCTTCAGACATTGAATGTGCATATCAAGAATCTCCCTTGGAAGTTGATTCAAAGTCTCCTTCACATCAATATTATAGTACGGATCGTTGCCATAATTATGAGGTGTTGGGTGAGTGGCAGTGCTTTCATGCGATGACGAGTGAACTAGTTCTTCTTTGGATCGAAGAAGGACCACAAAAGGGACACCATTTTGATCTCTCTTTCATTCCTCTGCAAAAACTGCTCTTTGATTTCTCTGCGCACTTTCTCCTGTTTTTCAACATACCTTTTTTGGGTTAATTCTGGGAAAGCCTTGCTATCAAATTTATGGTTGGAAAGAAATCTGAGAATTTTAGCCAAGACATTCTTGTCTCAGCTTCTGGTCAATGCCTCTCCACTCAACTAGCCAACCTTTCTATTTCCTAATAAATTCGACTTTCGTTCGCTATGTTAATATCTTTTTTGGCTCATGGGTCATTTCATTTATGTTTCTCAGATGATTTGTCTTTTATTTACTTCTTTCCCCTATTGAGTTTTGTATCTATTGAGCATTAGTCTCTTTTTTCATTTAATCAATCAAAAATTATCTCTTGTTGAAAAAAAAAAGAAAAAGACTTCTTTTTTTTTTTGAAAGAGGAAACAAGCCTGAACAAATATAGTACATTGAAGAGATATGATCTAAGCTCAAAGAATCATCAAGTGCACCTGGACACCCCTCTTAGCACTCTCATCACATCTGAACTTATTCTGACAAAGAGACACGGTACAAGAGCAAGTACAATGTAATGCAAAATACAAACACAAAGAAACAGCTTAACTCTAAAACTTAAGAACTAAAAGAATAAAAGGCTCAACAAATACCAGAATAATTCCTTAACGGCTGGACCATCAACCAGGCGTGGTTAGAAATAAAGAACCACCTGGAAACAAGAAAATACAAGAAAGCCAACATTTAGCAAGGAAAGAGAAAGATTGATACAAACTAATGAGGTCCTACATCACAGACGCTCCACAAAACAACAAAACAAGAATACCAGTGGATTATGACCTTATCAAGGGGGAGGATTCAAAAGAACTTACTCCATGCTATAGGGTATTTGGTGATCCAGTTGAGTTATCAAAGTCTTGATCAGACTATTTGAGTGAGTCTCAAAGCTAATGGTTTTCACTATTGGAGAAGGATATCAGCAACTGATCACCTTTACTTCTTTAGTATGAAAGAAATGCACTTTTCTCAAATGGTGGGTGACATACTCATTGTTGATCTTTCCAAGTATTTTAAAACTTTTGCTATGGTATTGAACTTATTACCAATGATTTTTGTACAACTTCCATTCTTGTCAAGGTTTTCAACATGTGAATGATATAATAGCAGTGATGTTTACTGTTAATAATAAGTTTTCCTTCTATCTTCTTCTGGTAGTGGTTGCAATTATGGAATGCCAATATTTTTCCTAAATTTAGTATGGAGATGCTCTTTATTTCTCTCTTACCAGTTGTAGATTATTTCTCTCTGACCTGCTGTAGATGATTTCTCTTATATGCGCTCATTTTTCATTTTGGTAGGCAGAGGTTCAACGAAAAGTTGAGGTCTTGCATGTGGATATTACCAAGCATGTACGTATGATGATAGCTTCAAATTTTTTCATTGCCCTGAAGGGTGCCTTGCATTTTTCTTTAATTTTGTTTCCTCTAGCAGTTTTTGTTATTTAAAATTTTACTTATTAGTGAACTTTTAAATTTTAATATATCTGAGTGACCAGTGACATCAAAAGGAAAACGAGTAATAACACAAAGTTGTGAAGTAGTAATTAGCTGTGCCAGCCATGAAAATTATGTTAAAAGTGTACTAAATGATGCAAATCCTTAGGAAGAATTCTGTTATTTATTTATTTTTAATTATCTTATTAAGGGTTATCTTATTAGAGTCTATTCAGCCTATACTGAGTGTTGAAAGTTTGGGTAAGAAAAGCTTTGCAGAAATCGTTTAGAAGGATACTTCCATTCTATCAACCTTGATTTCTTCTACTCCAAGAGTTTCTTTGGATAAGTCACGTGTTAAAAAATTCTCAGTTTGGGTTCGAAAAGAGAACAAGGTGAACTTATAACTTGGTAGTTACTAGAATGAAAACTTACTCTTGGATGAAGATAAAATTGGTTCTTGAAGAGTTTTTTCAAACTCCCCTGTCAATTAATCCATTCATGGATGATAAGGCCTTGATCAAGGGACCCAAAGATCTAGAGTCTCATATTTTCCTTGGAAAATGGAATGCTTTTGAGATTTAGACCTTAAGATGAGAGTTGGTCCAATCGACTTCACTCCAAAATAGAAGTTGTTTTGTGTTATGGTGGCTGGATAAAAACAGAAAACCTTCCATTACCTTATTGGAATAAAATAAGTATTTAAAGCCTTTGGCAAACAATTAGGTCTTTTGGCCATTTTTCTTCAAACTCTCAATGGCCTTGATTATTCTTCAACATTAATTAAGAAAAAATATAATTAGTGTGGATTCATTCCAGCTTCTGTGAATATTCAAGATCTTAATCTCGGTGTTCTCTATCACCTTTGAAGATTTGTTGAGCAAAGCCCAAAGGTCAGAAATTTTCCAGTTTTGAGAATTTTGAGTTTGAAAATTTCTCAAATTCCTTAGATATTTCCCGAGCTGAATTAATCCTCTAGGATATGGGGGTTTTCTGCATTAATGGGCCGTTCAAACGTTTCCCTACTGCAAGAAAAGGGCATTAATTCTGAAGATAAAGTCTTGGAGGCCAATCTCTCTCTCCCCTGCATTAATGGTCAAATTTCCCATCCTTCTCAAAGTCGCGTGTTGAAACTGAAGGCATTAATTTGGCTCGAACGAATCATATTGCTATCTCTTGGTGTGATCGATATTGCTATCATCCGTCTCTTCAACAACAAAGCCCAACACTTTTTCCTAGTCCGTGTGATCGATGTTGCTATGTGTTGGTGTTAATTGTCCAAGCATTTCAATTCTCATAGTTTCAATACACTTTTGACCAGTTGGAGATGTCTGTTTAACTCCTTTGGTCCGAGGCCTCTTTCCTCCTCTTATTTTGTAATTTCATCCATCACGGATAGAGGTTCGATTCCCAACCCACACTTTAACGGCAATACCTTTGCAAAAGAAATTTGTTTTATTCATCAATGAAATTGTTTCTCATCCAAAAAAAAAAAGAAAAATTAAAGGTATTAATGCTGAGGCCGAAGTTATGGCTGTCAATCTCCCAGATTCTCCCCTCGTTGCTGTTAACCTTTTTCTCTCATCAGTTCCCAAGGAGGAATTAATTCCTTCCTTTTCAGATTTAGCAAAGGACAAAGTGGAAGTTGAAAGGTCCCCAAGTTCTCTCTCCAATAGTCGAGCAAATTCTCGAGGACGACGTTAATGCTAAGTTATCGCAGCCATCTCTTTCCAATGGTATTAAAGGAGTAGATTTATCATCAACTTTTACTTTTGCGGCAAAAAACATTGAAAATTCGTTCGAAAAATTGAAAAGGTCGGTTTTCCCAAGCCTCCACAACTCCACCTTCTCCTGCCGTTAAAATATAGCAAGGTGGATTGTTCCAGGATTAGAACTATTATTGTTGAATTCTTGTGTTTTTGGGACGTAGCCTTACTATTTTGCCCTTGAGAAGTTGCCATATTTTTCCTAGCGGTAGTTAATATATTGGTTTGTTTTGTGGTTTAGTCCTATCAATTTAGGTCTTACACGACTCATTTCTACGTTTGCTCCATGATCTTAAGTACCTAAAAGGTCATCAGATCAAACGCACTCTGGAATATATACATGCATGCTAATCACCATCCTCATCTAGTTTAGTATTTCAATTCCTCACTGCTAAATTCATCGTTTGGCATACAATTTTCTGGTCTCATAAGATTTGTTGAACAATTTGATGTCGAGTATGCAATTCTTGTCGTCTCATGACTGGAATGCTATATCTTTTTTCACATCTTTATTTTGATTAACTTGGTCTGTCAACTCAGTGCTATGTTTCTTTTCCAGTGGCTTTCAAGAGAAATTTCTTTGCTGCAAAATCTCATTGATCAAGCGAATGAAAAGGGGTGGCGCAAGGAATATCCTTTTGTGATTTCTTTTTATTGTAGATGTTATTTTTTCAAGAGTAGGTTATTTCTCGTATATTTCATTCAAATTTACATTCCTAGATTTAAAGGTTGAAGAAACTTTAAAGCAGGTAATAATTTAATGATAGCAAGGAATAATAGCATCAAGGAGAAAATTTTGACAAAGCAGGAAAAAATATTAGATGAAATACAAAATTACAGCAAAGGAAAGATAATCATGGAACTTTAACTTTCCTTTATTGGACGGTAGACTCCTAACAAATCTAACAGTGTTGTATTCAAATCACTGTAGTTAGTGTATGTGTTATATTTACTGTATTAACAGTATTACTCTTAAGTTGATGCTATGGTTAGATAATTATTATTCATGACGATCTATAGAGGATGCATCTGTAATCAATAGTTTATGGTTGTTTGTAAAACTTAAGATTCGAGAGAATCAAAATTCATATAAATATATACATACAAGTGTACTAACTAGGAATAGGAAGACAATAATAAAAAACAACATAACAAAGATCATTGTAATAGGACTTTTTTTTTAAATGAGATTTATATGAATATCTCAGAGTACAACATGGAAACTGAGAGCAAAATTGTCTCCTTATTTCAACTAGGTTCATACCCCATCTCCAAATACCATATTATATCCAGTACATAATTTACTGCAACTAACTACAGGAATTAATTCATTTAAGTTCTGTGAACTACCGGACAAAATATAACATAAAGCCTTCAATGAGCCGACAAGATCTACAGAAAACAGTCAACAAAGAACTACAAAATATCTAAGAATTCTCATTGATTTCTTTGGAACCAAATTTCAGTGAAAACTTTCATGGTATTACTCCACTGCAATTTGGCACTCTTTTTTTGAGAACCCATGAAAGACATTTCCAAAGGCCCAATTTAAATTAAACGAATGAAACAGCCACAGCCAACGATTTCTCCTACAACTGCAATCAAAGAACAATGTTGAAGCTCCTCCAATCAGCCGTACAAAGTGGGCAAATCAAGTTACCAAATGGCATAATTGACACTGGTAATTAACATGGTGAGGGCTTTTGGTTTTCCAAAGAGATTTTTCCCGTTGTTTGTTCAAAGGAGAAGCAAATGATAAGTGTTTAACTAGGGATTTAACTGAGAAAATTCCACTGCCTTCTAAAGACCAAATCTTCTTTTCTGTAACAAGGCCAAGCAAACTCATAAAATCAGCCATCTCTTCCCCCTCCAAATGCCTACGAATGGACCAAGTTCAGGAGGAATGAAAACAATGGTCTGCAACTGAGCCTTTTGGTTTGATAGCTATCCTATATAAACCTGGAAAGCATTCATATCGGCAATTCTGCCTCCACTGCGGAGTTTGAAGACTGCCAAACTTCAATTTTCATCAAAGATCTAGAAATGCCGATCCAAGGACTAAGCCACTTAGAGTACATTTGCCTGCTGTATGCCATTTGGACAAGCTACTGCCATGAACACTCTTTATTACTTGGACCCAACGAGTGTTATCTTCACTGAAAAAGGCCATCCCGACTTTGCCAACAGTGCCGAATTTCTATTTTGGAGGCCTCCAATGCCGATACATGATACATCCATCCTCTTGGGTCCTTGTGACAACCTCCCATTTAATTGAATGATTCATTTTCTCTATTGTAGTGTTATAATACTAATGTTAGAGCTTTATAAGTTATAACAACCCCACCCTCCCTTCCTTAAGTTTGAGCATATATGTTAATCATTGCCTGATTTGTTACATAAATAATCTTAACGCTTTCTTGAAGATATCTCCTGAATGTCTCCTACCACATTATTGTACTATACAAAAGATCTTTAAGAGAAGTGATTGGTGAATGGAATGAGCTTCAGGAGTTCAGTTCAACGATTTATTACTTTTAGATCCTGTAATTTTGAATTTTTATAAATACGACTTTGGAGCTTTTTTTTCCCTTTCGGAGTTGGCATATTATGTGTATCACAGGGCTGGTATGCTTTTTTTTCCTTTCTTTCGGAGTTGGCATATTAGTAAAATTTTGCATAAAGGTTAAAACAGTACAATTGAGCCTTAACTGACTTGATGTACGCTTGATCAATATCTGGAGAAAAAGCAGCTCCTTCAGTCTGCTGCAGAACAGTCACGTATATTGCGTGAGATTCCACAAGTGATTGCAGATGAAACAGAATTTGGAGGCATTCATGCCAGTGCAGATCAAGCAGATAATGTCACCAAGGAAGGAGATGAAACAAAGTTGCTAGATATAAGGGAGGCTTCAGATGATAGAAAGCAAGGACAAACTGTATTTAGTTCAAACTCAAATGTTGATACTTATGGTGCAGAAAACCCAACTACAGCTTTGATGTTCAACCTGAATGAAAATACAGGTGTGTCTGTCTTTAGGTTAATTGAATCGTATTGTACATACTGTTTGCAGTTCCTCTCAATTTCGAAATAGTATTAAAGTTACTTCGTTTGTATCTTTCCCATTGTTTTAAAAAAAATGGATTGCAAGACCAGAGTTTGTTTTACTGATCAACAATGGGTTTGGTTACAGAAAATTTCATCAGAGATCCTAAGGTCAAATGGTTTATTGGCAGAACACGAGCTATATGACACGTGAACTGATTATTCTTTTTATGATATTGCTGCAGAATCCAGACAGATTTTTCTTGATGAACAGGCCGCACAACCAGTAGAATGTTCTTACAATTACGTTATAGAGTCAGAACCAATAAATGCTGTGGATAAAGGCTGTCAAGCGAATGAGCAGATTAAAGAATCTACAGTGATTGATTTGAGCGATGACGATGAACCACCAAGAGCTGAAGAGCATGATTGGAATAACAAACTAAAAAGTTTGATTTGGTATTATTTAGATCCTCAGGGGGACGTTCAAGGCCCCTTTTGTCTTGCCTCATTGAAAAACTGGAAGGATGCTAACTATTTTCCTTCAGATTTCAAAGTCTGGAAGACGGGTCAGACTCAAGATCAAGCTGTTTTATTAAACGACATTCTTTCCCCCTTTTTCTCATAACTAATACTGTTAAATTTTGATTGATATTCCGCATATTCTTAATTTCTATATCAATTAGATGCATTACTACATGAAGAGGTAAGCTCCCTAACTTTCTCGTTTCACCATAATCTTTATTAATGTCTAACAAATTTGATCTGGTTGGTGGAGTTGAACTGCTGCTAGTCGTTATAATTATGTTGAGGAGATCTAGGCTCTATTGGGTTTTAAGAACTTTTAAACAAAGTGATTCAATTTCATTGGGTAAAATTAATCGTTTAGGTCCAGTTTGGTAAATATTTAATTTTTATGACTAATTTGTTTTTTAGAAATTAAGTCCTATAAACATTCAATTTCAAGTTGCTTTCTATCTTTTAACCATGTTTTAATAAAAATGAGTTTTAGAAGGGTAAAATATATTTATTCTATCAGATTTGAGTTTAGTATCTATTTGTTTGCAATTATCTTATATTATTTAATGTATATAACTAGCAGATTTAGACTCTCTATATGACCATCAAACAATCTAGTCGTGACTGTCTTTGTAAACGGTAAAACCAATGTTTTGCTCTGAAGCGATCTTGGTAACAATTACGTCCTCTCTTTGCAGAATCTCGTCTCTGGTGATGCTTCCCCTCTTTGCAGAATCTCGTCTCTGGTGATGCTTCAACCTTTTGTGTTTTTCTCGTTTATAGTCACAAGGCTCTTTAGATTTGGCTATTGCTACAATATAGAGTGATGAACAAGAATGTTTGTTTGAAACAACTTTCAAATCATGCAACAACGTTCAACAAAATACAAGAGGTTTAAGAAGACACCAATTCCAACAAATTTTACAACGAAAATTTTTATGTGAAGACTTAGCACTCTCCTCTAAAATTGAATTGATTTTCTTGTTTGATAGTTTTTGCTTGACCACTAACCTACAAGTGATAATTAGGTTTTTTTTAGCAGTGACCTGCCTGTTATGGGGTGAGATTTCTCCAAGAATTCTCCAATCTTCGTCGATGCAGGGAGTGGAGGAATTTTTTAAAGTCCCACCCGAGTAGTCTCTTTTTAATTTATTATAATAATTATCGTTATATGATTATTTTATATAAATATTATTTAATTGTCATGATAATGAATATGTTTGAATGAACATTTAAATTTAGATTACAAATATAAATAGTTTAATAGGTAATCATTTCCTTCTATAAGAAAATTTGGACAACCTTTTTAAATAAAAATGGTATATATGTGTTGTTGCACTTCGCCCTTTATCTTGCGTAATGTAATGTTCTTAGTGTAGTCAAATCACGTACTGATTATCTCGCCAAGTTGATGAAACGCCTAATGATCAAAATGCAAAGCTTCAAAACAAAAATTAGTTAAAAGATCGATGAGTTGTGGATCACGCTCTCTTTAAGACGTTTCGCGACTCTGCTTTTTTTGTGCAAACAGAATGGTAGCCTCGTCGTATTCAGGGTAAAACAACTTTCATTCTTCAATTGATTTTGCACCGAAATCAATTGGAATCTCAACACTCAGATAAAAACTCACAAATGCTCGGTAAGCTCAAAAGAAGAAGATTTTGAGAGAATTTTCTTGCTAGTGAAATTTTCTAGCACGCCCCAAATGAAAGAACGAGGAAAGTATATATAGTATGAGGAAATCAATAGACCGTTGGAAATTAATTTTGAAAAATTAATTTGTAACCTTTTTAATTATGGAGGGGTTATGTTGACTTGTTAAACTAAACAGTAATAAAACGTTTGATTCCTTTAATCATGTAATAAAGATCATGACTTTAATGTTTTTCATCATGTTTGACCATCTCGCCTAGAATGTCAACATATGCAATGAGATGTTATAACATTTCACATAGCTATCTCGTATAGCTCAAGTTATCGCATATTCATGCTCAATATTACATAGTTTTAAAAACTAAAACACGAAAGACTCTCAAGTTTTTAATCACATAGCGTTTGAAATATAGCTTAGTCTTCTTGCATCACATAAAGAATTAACGTTTTAAAACGCATTTAAATCACAGTTATATCGCATAGCTTTGTTTTCTCGCATAAATAATTTTTCGTTCAACAATCCCCCACTTGAAAAAAATTTACTATCAATCACCCACTTGAAAATTTTGAAAACATTTTCATCGAGCAGTGTCTATTTTTATAATGTTATGCTTAAGTAGAGGTGTCTATTGACTTGAACCTTTACATAGTGACAATTGTGTAGATTATTGTAAAATAACTTGTGCTTTATAGCCTTACACGTGTATCCGAGTTTAGTGAATGCTCTAGGAATTTGTCTAAGATTTCATAGGAAGCGACACTCACTTCCACATTCACAAAGGGGAATCTATCAAGAGTACTATTGTAGTTAGGTACCCTACTTGATATCAAGTATAGATTTCATTAAGAACAAAGTTCATCCTTCTCATATGCTTCAGGATGTTATGTTAGCCACTGAATCATAAAAATAAAACTCTTAATAATTTAACATGATTCTCGTCATATTACTTGTGATCAATTATTACTCATTGAACTTGTTTCTTGGGATCTTCAGTCTTGCAAGTTGGGTTTACTTCACAGTAATTCAATTTTCAATAGGCTTGAGTCCCATTCTTTCTGAGGTTTAAAAACCTTCTCTCTTGCTAGTCCTTTTGTCAAAGGATCAACCAGGTTGTCATCAGACCATACACAGTCCACTATCACTGCACCAGTAGTGAGAAATTCTCTAATGGTACTATGCTTACAACTTATCTGTCGCCTTTTACCGTTATAGTAACGGTTCTGAATTTTTTTGATAGTTGCAGTATTGTCACAATGGATTAGTATGGCCAGTACCGGTCTATGCCATGTGGGAATCTCTGATAGCAAGCTTCGAAGCCAACTTGCTTCTTTACTAGTAGTAGCTAGCGCTATCATTTCTGACTCCATCGTTGACTGGGCTAAAATTGTCTGTTTCTTGGATTTCCAAGCAACAACTCCTCCTGCTATATTAAAAATATAGCCACTTGTAGTCTTTGAGTCATCTGAGAGGGAATTCCAATCAGCATTGTTGTAACCTTCAAGTACAGCGGGAAACTTTTTATAATGTAATTCTAGATTTTGTATTTTTTTAAGATATGTCATTACTCGTTTTGTAGCATTCTAGTGTTCTAGACTAGGTCTGCTAGTAAAGCTACATAGTAATCCTACAACATAAGCTATGTCTGGTCTAGTGCAAATCGACAACATACCTTAGACTACCTATGATACTAGCATACACAATTGGTTAACACTATAACCCATGTTTTTAAATAATTTAACACTAGAGTCATAAGGACTACAAACTGGTTTACTATCAAAGTAATTATACTTCTTTATAATCTTTTCTATGTAATGAGATTGATCTAAGAAAATTTCATTTTCAGTTTTTGTAATCTTGATTCCTAGGATTACATCAGCTTCTCCTAAGTCTTTCATGTCAAAATTTGCACTCAACATAGATTTTTCATCATTTATGACGGGTAAGTTTGATCCAAAGATTAACATGTCATCTATGTATAGTCATATGATAGTACATAACCTATCTTCAGTCTCATAGTAGATACATTTGTCACTCTCATTCACTTTGAATCCTTTGGACATGATTAAGTTGTCAAACTTTTCGTGCCATTGCTTAGGAGCTTGTTTTAGACCATAAAGGGATTTATCTAGTTTACAAACTTTGGATTCTTGACCGTGAACTATGAAGCCTTCAGGTTGTTCCATATAATTCTTTTATTCTAAATCACCATTTAGAAAAGCAGTTTTAACATCCATTTGATGGATTAAGAGATTGTTCAGGGTAGCTATAAATATCAACCCTCTAATTGAGGTGATTCTAGTGACCGAGGAAAAATTATCAAAGAAATCTATGTTTTCTCTTTGCCTAAAACCTTTAGCTACTAATCTAGCCTTATATTTATCTTATGATCCATCAGGTTTGAGTTTCTTCCTTAAAACCCATTTACAACCTATTGATTTGCAGCCAGAGGGTAAATCAACTAGATGCCAAGTTCTATTAGATTCAAGAGAGTCAATTTCATCATTGATGGCTTCTTGCCATAAGTTGGCATCTACTGAGGATAAAGCTTCTATTAGATCTTTCAGATATTCTATATTATACATTTCGAAGTCTTCTCCAAAGTCCTTATTGATTCTAGCTCTTGCTTCTTCTAGGTTCGGGATTTACTTCATTTTCTTGATTTTGAATCCTAATTGAAGGTAGAATACTTGAACTTGAGCCCCTACTAGTTTGAATATTTGAGCCTCCACTATTTCTAGATTTCAAAGGAAATCTATCCTTGAAAAAATCTACGCCATTTGATTATATGATTACTTTGTTTTCTAAGTCATAGAACCTATAGACTTTACTGTTTTCAACATATCCTATGAAAACACATTCATAGGCTCTACTGGCTAATTTTTTCTTCTCTTTGGATCATAGATAGTCCCAAATTCTAAGATAAGACAAGTTTGATGTTTTATTCTTAAGAACTTCTTATGGTGAAAATTTACTGTTTGATTTAGGAATTCTATTAAGAACATAATTAACAGTCTTAATTATTTCACTCCACCAAGACGGTGCTGCTCCTGATTCAAGTAGGATAGCAACTACTAACTCCGTTAGTGTTCTATTCTTCCTTTATGCTTTTCCATTCATTTCATGAGAATATGGTACAGTAGTTTCATGTATTATTCCTTTTGAGTTATAAAACTCATTGAAGGCAACTGAATCATATTCAGTTCCTCTATCACTACGAAGTCTCTTAATTCTTTTGTTAAACTGATTCTCTATTTCAGTTACATACACCTTGAACATGTCAAAAGACATCACTTTTATTTTTAAGCAGATAAATAAAAGTGTAGTCGGAACCGTCATCTATAAATTAAAGGTTATTACATACCTTTTACTGTTCCCAGTTAATGTGCATCAAATTCACATAAGTCAGAATGAATTAATTATAAAGGCTATGTTACCCTTGTTACAGACTTATTCGAGGTTTTTGTTATCTTAGCTTGACTACAACATGCACATTATTTTTCAAATTCATGTATAGATAACTTAGGTATAAGATTTAACCTACTCATGTTGCTAATTAGTCTTTTATTAACATGACAAAGTCTAGCATGCCAAACATTAAGAGAAGACAACATGTAAGCAGAAATTAAATTCTTATTCCTATCTAAATTTAGTTTAAACATGCCTTTTGTCATATAGCCCTTTCCCACAAAAACATTGTTCTTAGTTAAAGTAAATAAATACGATCCTATAGTTTGCGAGAAGCCAACTTTGTTGAGGAGATATCCAGAGACCAAATTCTTTCGAATTTCAGGCGTGTGAAGAACTTCCTTCAGTACAAGTGTTTTTCCAGATGTGAATTTCAAAATCTACTTCTCTAACGCCTGTCACCTTAGCGTGTGATGATCTCTTAGAAGGATATTTTTATCCTTTATCTCATTATACTTTCTAAATAAACTAAGGTCGTGACAGATATGACGAGATGCACCTGTGTCTAGCCACCAACCTTCAGACCCTCCAATTACATTTACTTTAGATATCATTGCTACATATTCGTCTTTTATCAGGTTCGCCTGCGCAACAAGGCGATTCCTGTTTATACAATTCCTAGCTAAATGACCATGCTTATTACAATTGTAGCAAACAATTTGTATCGTACTTCTGGACTGAGGTATTTGCAAATTGCTTTGCTTGTTGGATCCACATTTCATTTTATTTCCTTTAGGCTTCAGATCCGGTTTCATCACTGCATTTGACTTCTTTCTAGGAATTGCGTTCACCTCTTCCTTTGGTCATGTCTTCTCGCCTCTTCCTCAATCCTTAATCGCGTGATGAAACTTTTCAGGGAGAACTCCTTGATTTTGTGCCTTAGAGTATTTTTGAAATCCTTCAACAAAGGAGGTAATTTATCAATGATAATCGCAACTTGAAATTGATCGTCAAGCGACATACCTTCGCTTATGATTCATGTGCTATCTTCTGAATCTAATTCGATTGAGCCTCCACTGATCTGTCTTCAATCATTTGATAACGCAAGTATCGGCTTACAACATACTTCTTAGATGCAACTTCCTCAGTGATATACTTCTTTTGTAACGCATTCCAAACTTCTTTCGCGGTAGACATTATGCTGTAATAATCATACAGCTCATCAGTAAGACCATTAAATATTAAATTCTTACATATGAAATTAGTCTTTGTCCATGCGGTATGAATTGTGATTTGCTCCTCAATTGGATTGGACGCTAGGAGTTTTTGCTCTTTAAAAGTACACAAGGTAGCCACCTTCTTCAAAGTAAGGAAGAACAATATCTTTTGTTTCCACCTCTTGAAGTTTGCTCCTTCAAAGCAAAAAGGACGGTTGAGGTTAGATGAACTTAAGTCGCTTTGGAATAATCCGACCATTGCAGTAGATTGGATACGTCTTAAAATTGATGTTGCACTTTGCCCTTTTTCTCGCTTAATGTATCGTTTCTAGCGTAATCAAATAGCGTACCGATTATCTCGCCAAGTTGATGAAACGCCTAATGGTCAAAATGCAAAGCTTCAAAACAGAAATTAGTTAGAAGATGCCCAAGTCGGGGATCACGCTCTCTTTAAAACGTTTTGCAGTTGTGTTCTTTTGTGAAAACATAATTGTAGCCTCGTCGTCCTCAGGGTAAAACAACTTTCACTCTTCAATTGATTTTGCACCGAAATCAATTGAAATCTCAACACTCAGATAAACACTCACAAATGCTCGGTAAGCTCAAAAGAAGAAGATTTTGAGAGAATTTTCTTGCTAGTGAAATTTTCTCGCACGCCCCAAATGAAAGAATGAGGAAAGTATATATAATATGAGGAAATTAATAGATTGTTGAAAATTAAAATGGAGAAATTAATTTGTAACCTTTTTATTTATGGAGGGGTTATGTTGACTTATTAAATACTAAACGGTAATAAAACATTTGATTATTTTAATCACGTAACAAAGATCATAACTTTAATAGTTCTCATCATGTTTGACCATCTCGCCTAGGATGTCATCATATGCTATGGGATGTTATAACGTTTCGCATAGTTATCTCACATAGCTCATGTTATCGCATATTCATGATCAATATTACATAGTTTGAAAAACTAAAACATGAAAGACTTTCAAGTTTTCAATCACATAGCGTTTGAAACATAGCTTAGTCTTATCGCATCGCATAAAGAATTAGTGTTTTAAAACACGTTTAAATCACATCTATATCGCATAGCTTTGTTTTCTGGCATAAATAATTTTTCATTCGAACATATATGAAACTAATCATATCTAAAAAAATTAGTGAGAATTTTCACCATTTAATTAAAATATTTAAATAATATTTGTTTAAGTTAATTGATGAAATTTTTTCTCAACCCAATCCTCGTAAATGGTATAGAATCTGTCCCATTTTTTTGCAGAATGAAATGGAATTCTGATTCATTTTTTTCGCGAATGATTCATATTCTGGAAGTGAATCAAAAGTGACCCTTTGTTTGCATCATAACTTGTTCCCTGTTACACGTATTGTTTTATCTTGTGGGATCTCAAAAGGTTAGAGAAAATATTAGCTTTGGAATGTCAGATTTTGGTAAAATAACATAAAAGGCACACACTTGTTTAGGGTCGATGAGATATTTGTAAATTGCAATAATTCATTCTTTATAGATGTTTGGTCTGCACTCTGCACGTTGCTATTCGTGGATACTGTATAGTTATATATATACATATATCCACTTGCATTGGGTTGGATAAAGAGGAAGAGGAAATGGCGTACGCTCTTGCTCCCGTGATTAACATACGTCCATGGAGTTTCGGATTTGTAACTACGGCTTCAAGTATTCGTTACCTATCCCGATCACTAAACTTGAGCACATTTCGGAGATATGTACCACATTCCTCCGTTGGAAAATTGACCAAGGCCACTGGTGAGGCCAGCTTCCGGAGGGTTGAGGACGAAGATGAAGAGGAAGAAGTATTTCAAGTCTTGACCGCAGTAACTAGCGACTACAATGACATTGTAATTGTAGACACTCCCAAATCCAGAATGTTGCTTCTCGATTCTTCTTGTACCACTGCTCCTGCTCTCCCTTATCCTCAATTTTTTTCTTCCTTCAAAAGGGGAATCCAGACATTCTAAACTATGCCCCCACATTGTTGACGCAGATAATGTCCACAGCATTCTTTATAAGGAGCAGATGTGGACAGGTTCTTATTGGGTCAGTAAACTCGGTCTCTTCGCCGAACCTAAAAGGGAAAATAAAAAACAATATGTTTTTGTTAAGGTTTATATGTTCTATCTATTTGATTTGATGCGTTTTGAATCCCTTTGTTTTGAGGAGTTTTGGTTCTCCATTGTCTTTATTTAACTACATATTCTCGGTCCATATAAAGTTGTTGTTGTTGCCCTTTCTTAGTCTTCGGAGTGGTTTTGCCTCGGTCAAAGATTCCAGCCTGGGTGTTTTGTTGGTTTCGTTTGCTGTCTTAGAGGGCTGTGTTAATTTCCGTTTCAACTTTGCTTACAGTCTTTGGTTTAAAGTAGCTTTTAGCGTTGTTTAGTAGCTTTGTTCTTCTTGCAGGACTAGAGCATTTCTTCCTTTTAGCATTCTCTTTGTTGCAGCTGTTTTGTATGATTGTTGGTCTGTGTGTCTAGCTCATCTGGAAGATTGTATCTCTAAACAACTCTCTTCCTTTTCATCGATCAATTAAAGTTTTGTTTTTTTATTAAAAAAGAAAAAAGTTTAAGCTTTGCATTTCCAACTTCTATTTCTTATTTCCTTGTATCTAGAGATTTATTCTCTTTTTATTACATCAATCAAAAGTTCTGTTTTCGTTTAAAGAAAAATCCATTTGCTAAAAAATTATTTACACGTGAAATCATTGTAAAAAATTATTGATATTTAGTTACTTCATCTTTTTGTAATTTCCTTTTATGAGCATAGTAATTAAAAGGTTCTGTTTCAAATCCAATGATTCTCGTCTGCCTTTGTTATATTTTTTGGGGGCTAAAAAACGTTAACTACCAACCGTTTTTGTATTATTTTTTATATTGTGAATTTATTTTTACTACCGACTGCTGTGTTTTTTTGCATCTTGTAGGATGAGTTTGCTAGCCTGCCAGCTATAATTCCGGAAGGGCCAATTGCTATACTTGGATTGGTACATCACTTTATACTGCAATAGTTGACGTACCTTTTTATATCAAATTACTGATTTCATTTCTGGAGTTCTATACTATTTAAACAGGGAGGGGGAACTACTGCTCATTTGATGCTTGCTTCATGGCCCTCGTTGCAGCTTGAAGGTTGGGAGATTGATGGAATCGTAAGCTAGATTTGGTTTCTTTACCTATCAGTTTCTGAAAGTTCTGAAGTTGAGTAACGATGTAGATCATCTATAGGACTTCCCATTCTTGTCTTTCTCCTCTGGGGTCATTTAATGCACGGGAAAGAAGGGAATAGGTATCCTTAACTCATGTTAGTATTTGAAGTTGATATCTTAGACCACCAAAAATTATTAGAATAAAGATTTGGATTTAACTGTAGCATGAAGATGTGCAATTTGCACAAGTGATAGAGATTCATTTCTCATATTTAAAATTTGATTGAGAAGTGTTGCTCTGTTACCATATTTTCCACTTGAGCCTTAAACCTTGTTCCAACAAGAGAAGTGGAACCCATACCCATTACCATCATCGCTCCCGTCCTCTTTACCTTGGTCTAAACACCTCTAAATGGATGGTGAATGCAGACCTGTGTGAATCAACTTCCTTGTTCAAACTTATAATCGAGTGATCAAGCGAGCTAGTCTCAGGTTTATCCCATTTGATCTGTTTCGCTCCTTGTTTCAACTTTCATTTCTTTTAGCTTATAAGTATTTTAAGTGATTTCTAGTCAATAGTACTTTCAAACAATATACTGATTCTGGCTATCCTAGTGTGAAATTTCTTTTAAAATGGTTTTGTTTTTACGTAGGGGTGGAGATTCAAACATCCTTAACTCTTGGTAGAAGTTATAATGCTTTAACCATATGAGCTATGTTTTGGTTTGCATTTTTAAAATGGTTACATTTGAAAGTTAAAACTACATCAATCTTTTCTACCCTGTGACTTCATCTTAACAGCTAATTGACAAAGCAAGAAATTTTTTCGGGCTATCTGATCTTGAGAAGCATTCTGCTGATGGCGGGATACTTAACATTCACATCGGAGATGCTCTTGATCCATCAGTCCGAATCTCTGGGGGTTATGCTGGTAAAGTTCTACTTTTCTCGGTTCTTATGGAATAAATGTGAAATCTGTAGTGTAAAACTTATTCTCTTGTGTGGTAGTTAGAGCAAAATATGAAATAACTCCTCACTTCATTTTATACAATAGATTTCAATATATATAGACATACATGGAAACCCTAAATAGAGATTAATAAATTACAATAAAGGACAAAAGATTAATAAGCTCCTATGTTCCTATCCTATGCTCCTATCGTTACACATATACTATAACATCTTGGACCCAATCTTGGAGAAATCTTGTATTATTCTTCGAACTAATGCCTTTTACAACTTGGAATCTCTATTTAAAGGCTCAGGCTACAAACCAGCCTTGCAAACTAAAACTAAAACGTAACTCAACTTTTAGAAGTTAGGTACGAAAAAATAAAACAGAACAACATGAAAATGGGGAAAACAGAAAAATAGAATCACGGTAACATGAAATTTAAATCGAGAGTTAAGTAAGAACAAGCTTTAAACTAACCTAGTCTATTTGGTAGGCAATTCAGATTTTGGTTTATGTTTTCAAAATTAATTCAACGACTATGGATTTGGTAGGCAATGTGAATAATATTCTCGAAATCTGTTTCCGAATTTTGTGATCTAATCATCTAAATAGTGCAAATTCTAAAAATACATATTTATGAGAAAAGTTAAAAACAATAATAAATATAGTATTTCATGTTATAAACTCAATTATTTTTGTTAAATTAAAATATGTGTTATATAGTATATAACATTACAAAATAATAATTATAGAAAAATTTAACCTAAAACAAGATCATAAATTAATTAGTCATATTTTATATTCAACCGAATATTTAGTAACTATCATTCAGTTTTGTAGTTTATAAATATATTATCAACAACATTTTGAAATTTTTTTAAATTGGAATTTAATTTTCAAATCCGCACCAAACACATATATGAAAGCATGACATACTACTTTTTCTTGTTTTCAAAATTCTATTTTCAGATTGCTACTAAACATGCCCTTGATTACACCCCATTTGTGCCATTCCCCTCATTTAATTTTTCTTAGCACAATTTTTTTTTCTGGGGAGAAGAGTTCCATGGAAAAGGTTGGGCAGCATACATTTAAATCTACATCATCCAGTCATCCATCCATTATGATCACATACAATATTTTTGGTATGTGTATCTGTATAATAGGAATCAGGACTTCCATTTGAAGAAGTACCAGATGCTGCTAAGATGGGGAACTCGAACCCAAAAGAAGCACCCACTAGAAAGGAGGTCCCAAAAGCTACAGATACCCATAGACTAGCTACACAAGCTTTACAACTGACCCTCATTGTCTCAAATTTAGAAAGGGAGGGAGGAAGGGAAACATCTTGTATGTGGGAGAGTTTTTTATTTTTATTTATTTTTTTTAAGAAAAGGATACACAACTTTTCATGACGAGGATAAAAAAAGGCTAATGCTGAGATTCAAAAGAAACTTACAAGAGATTAATGCTCAGGAATACAACAAATCTTAGAAGCATATAAAAAAGACTTAGAACATCAGCAAAACTTAAAAGGGAACATAATTATGAAGGAGCAATGAAAGCTCGCCAATTGCCATAAATGTCTTGAATCAAGAAACCTTGAAATTTTTTTGATAAGATGCTCCAAGCCTACTTAAGATGAGTCGGGTCATAAATAAACCATGGATTTTGAAAAAAAAATTCTAAAAAATATGATGACTCATAAAAGTAGTGCTTTGACAAGCATTAACCTACAATAAGTAAGCTTTAGAGGTCCATCTAATGCCACAGAAGCTGGAAATGTTGTCCTCGAATGATTCAAGAGCACCCAATTAATGTTACAAGCATTGAGCATCAGGAGGCAACAACTTTGAGAAAAAGTACATTCGAAGAGAATGTGGAACGTTGTCCTCCCAATGATCCAAGAACACCCAATTAATGTTAAAGGTATTGAGCGTCAGGAGCCAACAACCTTTAGAAAAGGTACATTTAAAGAGAACGTGATTTAAAGATTTCCCGGACTTGTAACATAGAGGGCATACTGCAGGCATGAGAGCTTGAGAGGAAGCTTTTTTTCTGAAGACTGTTGAGAATATAGAATGCTCATATTATTTATGAGAATTTGAAGGTTTATAGGAATTAAATTGATTTGTGACTTTAGGTTTTTATATTAAATTGTGTCCATTGAGTTCTTTGAGAGCTTTTAACAATTATGAGAGTTAAAATATTTATGGTTTCTTAATCATTGAAATTCCATTGTTACTTTTTGTAAGCCTATATAAGACATGTTTAGTTGAATGAAAAATTACTCTCCGCCCTTGTGTCATCCACACCCTTTCTCTTCTAACAAAGACCATCGGCTGAATTATGGCTCCCATTAAGTACAATCCAAATAAAATAATGTTCGTTTTCTTTGGATTCTTTGTCTTCTAAATTGCCTTAAATAAACAACTATTCATGGTATTTGAGAAGTCTAGAAAACTTATCAATGACGTGACTGAAAAGAAACCAGAAGGCTCCAAAGGCCACGGTCTCACATCCTAGAGTTCAAAGATGTAGTTGAAAGAGGGTGTAAAAGGTTCTGGAAATCTATTACCCATTCATGTATCATATTAGAGAGTTGAAACTTATAATTGAAATAAACTAAGATTACTCATATTCTACGTCTTCGAATTTGCACTCCAACCAAATAATCCAAACTACCCATTTAACAACCTCTGCTGAAGGATCTTTTTCTTGCCAGAGAATAGTGCCCGTACGTTTCCTCCAAGAAATTCTCCTGTCAGCTATCAAGGTGGTTTTACACGTTTGGGCACCAAATAGTGTATGATATAACCAATATTTCACCAAAAGATGCGCAAATCTAATTCTGAGTGTGAAACACCCCAAGGGAGTTGAAACATGGATGCATGTCCCTTCACTACATGAGATTCCTGAGAATTCAATCATCTCATTTGTCATAAATTCATTAGTCACCTGGCAGTTACTACAACTAAAAAATACTATTGTACAAGGGATATTTGACTACTTAGTATGAATTGGGCATATCTCATACTAGAACCATCTCAAGTTTATTCAATAGCAGTTTTGTTTTACATCTTTTTATATTAACTAACTTTATCTTTATTCTGTATAGGAAACTAGAAGCTATACTTTCCTTTTATATATGTTGACACTAGCATAGGGTCAGAAAGGTTTATAGGAAGGGGAAAATTGTACATGGAACTTTTTATATATGAAAATCTCTGTTCTGAAAATTTAGGAAGAGGGAATTTCAGTAAGAACATTTTAAAATCTTAATTATTATGTATATATCTTTTTAATCTATGACAAATCAAGGGGTGAGAACTGCCCCCTTCTTTCCTCTTTTCTCCCGCTTAGAGCTGATGTGTATTTGTAACATTCAGGAATTGTTATTGACTTGTTTTCTAATGGAAAGGTTTTGCCTCAGTTGCAACAGGTACGTACCTTGTGCGTGTAAATGTAATTGTGGTTATTGTGTTTGATTTTTTGTGTCCCGCCCCAGTAATATTTTTAAATTTCTGAATCTAGTTTGGAATTACCTAATTTCTTCCTTCTGATCTTTTCTGTCTGAGAATTTGGTTCAATCATTTCTTTTATCTTTTATCTTTTCCTTTTCCCTTTCTTTTGAACTAGAAAGAACTTCTCATTGATATAATGAAAGGGAATAAATGTCCAGAGAAGCAAACTCCTAAAAAAAGTGAAAAAGGAAAATACAAACAGCAAATACAGCCAATGTAGATTAGCCATATAAATAAATAAACATTTAAAGCACCAACAACTTTTCCAAAATATTCATCTGAAGGACTTGGAGAGTTTGTGAATGAATGATGAAACTATGAAGAAGGCCTCCACCAAATACTGAAAACCAATATCTACTTCAGATCTTCCAAAGAAAACCAAGAATCGGTCACCAACCAACAACAACAAAAAACCTTCCAAAGCTCCACATAAAGCAACCAAATGCCTACATAAAATGGGAAGTTTCTTTATACCAAAAAGATAAAATTTTATCAAGCTCCCAAACTTCAAGCCATTTCTGCCATGACCCCTACACAAACTCTTCAGTTTTGCAAGAACTATTAACCCATTGAGAATAGTTTCGGAAGAACCATCACCGGCAAAGGAATGAAAGATCTCCTCATGCAAGTCGATCTAAATAACTCAAAGAAGACAAATCAAAACTTTGCAAAGCTAAACCATGACACTTTTCTCGTGCATTTCATTTCTATCATAGGTTGGACTCTGGTTGGATCTGAAAGATAGATTGATGGTTGGTGGTCGGATCATGATTAACTGTGGAGGGAATGTAGTCCATGTTACTGAAAATGGTATGTGTAGTGAAGTATCCTCAACCGATTGCTTCTTGCCACATATTTCTGTGATTGAGGCTCTTTCCGAAGTATTTCCTAAACAGGTATGTCATGATATTAAGTTATACTTAGAAAAGCCAGAACTATTATGCACTAGCTCGTCATGTGAAAATTAAAAAGCTCCAATATTTTGGTATATTTAAATTGTAGTATAAGGTGTGATTTAGCCCTAAATTATTACAATGTTTGTTTGAGGTTATCCTATGGTAGTGGTGATGAAAGTTGGTTAAAATACAATTTTGGTCTATGTGGGGTTTGTTTTATTTTAGTTTTTGTAATTTCAAATGTGAGTCGGCTAAAAAGAAGGATAAAGTTTCTTCTCTCCCCGATTGCCCACCCTTCTCGAAACCCTAGCTGTTTGCCTTAGATTGTTCCAATTGCTACTGACCACCACTAAACACTTTTGGCCGACGCCGAACATCGTCGGCCTTTGTCGTCTGTCCTCCGCCTTCCACCTTCAATCTCATGACATCTTCCCTTGCCTTCTTGAATCTCTTCATCAATTCCTCTCTCCTCGTCCTCTCTCTCTCTCTTCTCAAACCAAGACCCTAGCTTAGAGGCTTCCAAAGTTACAATTTGACCATTTGGAAATGGAAAGTATCTTATAACAATCTAACCAATTTGAGGGAAAGGGGGAGTATTGGTTTGTGCTTTAATGTATCTTTTGTATACAATACCAACCACAGCATATTTTGTTAGTATTATTAGATAGTATATGAGCATGCCAAATGAATATCGTCTTGGCGGCTATAGATAGGATCCTGAGAATCTTGAAAGGTACACTAGGTCATGGTAGTTTTTTCATAAGTCCTCTAAAAGATTATTAGAACTCTATAAAGATGTCAATTGGGTGGAGAATTAACTAATAAAAAATATTAGTAGAACTCTATAAAGTTTTTCTATATGAGATTTTGTCGGAAAGGAATCAGAGAATGTTTCACAATGAGTCTCTTCCTTGGATTGATTATTTTGGTTCAAATCGCCTCAAAGTCTTCATGGTTTTCTTTCTCAAGCATTTTGCGGATTATTCTATTCAAGATCTTGGTCTTAACTAGAATGCCTTTTTTTTGCCTGCACAGTTTCTGTTGCATTGATTCTTGGTTGTCTTTGTTTTTTTCTCTTTTAAGAAATCATTTTCAATGAAACGTTTCATTTCCTTAGAAAGAGGTAAGTTATGGAGAATTCAACTTCTAGCTTGGGTTGAGGAGGAAGTGTCAAATATGTTTTATTGAAATCTGAATATTATTTTTATTTAAATTAAATTTTAATTAAATTTTATATTTTTTAGTTAGATTCTTAGTTACGCATGAATTTTTCTTCGTTATGATTCGTTTCAGGTAGTCCAAGTTCTCACTTTGTACTCTTAATTGCAGGTGTGTTGGAAAAAATTGCCGAAAGAGAAGGGTGAGAACTATCTTGCTTTGACTGGACCATTTCCCGAATTGCAGTCCTGGTCTGCTGTTGTTCCAGAGCCATTAAGAGGGAGTGTGAAGCAGTGGAGTCCATATGAGCGTCTTTCATGATCTACAACAACATGCTCTTTGAGATTTGTTTGATGGTTGAAGATGACGGACACTAACCGTGTTTTCAAATATCCTTGTGAGCTTTTGAGTTGTTTCGTATAATATGTTCGCAGCTCCCAATTGCATTTGTTAGTTGTCATTCACCTAGTTTTGGTCATATCTACTATAAGCTACTATTGTGTATGTATGGGATATGGGTAGTATTGAAAAGGTTGGATTTGATCTTTTGATTTTGATTGCTATTGTTAGTCTCCTTGATAAACTCATTATATCCATTTCATGAAATTTGAACTATATTCCTAGACAAACTGCACAATTAGAAAACATAGGGACAAGGCTTTACTATTTTACCTTTTTTTTTAATCTATACGTTCAATTTCTCACAAATAAATGTTCAAAATTAGTTAAAAGAATATTGAAGTATAGAAAATGCTCACAATTTTATACTTTATACTTCCTTTCAAAAATATTGGTGAACTTTCAATAGTTTTGATAATATTTTTTAATTTAAAAATATATATTTAAAAAAAACCCCTTACCATTAGTTTTTAGAGGTAAACTATTATTCACTAATATCTGTCAAGTTAAAAAAAGGTTAGAAAATATCTTTACTATTAGTGTATGGGCGAAAATGGTAGGATTACATTTCAAAATTTTAAAGTAAATACAATATGATTCAATCTCATTCAATCTTCTGATTTTTTATTCTAGCTGAATGTGTACACTTGAGGTAGGAAAGAGAACACATTATGTTGGAAAGCGATGTAGGATGGTTCAGTCTTTCATGGTTTAGGAAAATTATTTCTAGGCAGAGTATAAATGTTTTTATCTCTGAAATGAAAAAAATTTGTAGAGTTTTCTTATGAGGTTGAACTTGGTTGATCCATAAACCTGTTGTATTTGGGTTGCATTGTTGGTGCTAAATTAAGGTTTTTTTCATTTCAGAGATATATTTATTTATAATTGTAATTGATGATATTTTATGAATAATAACGAAGTGTATAACAATATTTTGAAAAAATTACAAATATAGCAAAATCTATCACCGATACACTTGTATCGCTGATAGACTCGTATGGTCTATCGGTGACTTCTATCATTGATAAAATTTTAAAAATTTTGCTATATTTGCAAATTTTTTAAAATGTCGTTGCTATATACTTACTTATTTTAAATCTAATTGCTAAATTTGTAACTATCCCTTTTGTTTTTTTTTTTTTGTTTTTTTTTTTTGCTTTAGTAGACTTTCCAAATAATATCAAATTAAGTCAAATTATTTTATTTAATCTGATGGTCATAATGAAAACATTTGATTTGGGGCATCTTTAATTGATCTCGAATTCAATTATTTGTAATTTTGTCATTAATTTTTTTTTGGTAAATGAACGTGATAATGTGTGATCGAGTAGTTGTGTTAATTCCTTTTAATCTTTTATTTTTTTTTCTTTAAAAGGAGTTCTTATTAGTTTATTGACATAAAACCATTTATCAACACTTCATAGACCAACTCCATTGATCAACAGTTACTTCATACATCAACTACCTCCTCAATTTTCTCTCTTGTGCTCTCCAATCTATATATTGGATTAACACTTCTGTTTTTTTTTTTCTATCACTCTTCAATACTTTCTTTTAATTCCATTCTTTTACTCTTCAATCTCTAAAACCTCCCCAATTTGTTTTTTTGTCTTTTTTTTTTCTCTTCTTAAATATCAAAACCTTAAATAAACAGGAGGAGTTTATCTTTTTCTAAACATATTGAAGCGTAAATATAAGAAATTTCTAAACATCCAAATAGTCAATTTCTTTTGAAATTATATTGAGTTGAGACAACCCATTTCAAACACAACTCATATAATTAATTATACACAGTCTCTCCTTCCCATAGGCACTCATTTGTCTCACAATTCTCCAATTTTATATGCATTTTCTCGTCAACCGAACAAGATCCAAAACTTCAATTGAAGTATAAAATATAATGCAAGTCTCAAAATCAAAATCTCCCTATCAAAACAATGAATCACAAAATAAATAAAGTTAACAAAAGAATATCATCTTCAAACCCTTTTAAACTTACCACAGGTAAATTAATTTGAATTTTAAAATTGATCATTTAAAATCTTCATTTGCTACAAATTTGGTAACACATGTTTTCTTCTTTTTCTGTCCTCAAAATTATGACTTAATTTTTACCGTGCCTCTTTTTGTATGTTGAAATCAAAATGATGTATTAACTCACTCAACTACAACTTTGTTAATACATTTAAGTCTCCACATCCTGATGGTTCCATTGTCCTTTCTTTCTATAGCCTATAACGTAACCTTTATTTAAGGAGTAATTTTTGAGAGATTGGGGAAAACGGAAGAAAAAGAGTATTAAAGGGAAGAAAAAAAGAAAAGAAAAGAAAAGTAGCCTAATGTTAGGTCATATGTTAAAGGAGATCAGAAGAGTTAATGAGTAAGAAAATGGAAGGATGAAGTTGATCAAGTGAAAAAACAGTTTAATTTGCAACCACATGTTAACGGAACGGACACTTTTTGAGTTGTTTATATTTTAGGTTAAGGTCAGGGTATTAGTGCAATTAATTTTGAAAGGTTAAGAATCGTGAACTTGGAAATGAGAGACAGAGCAAGCGGACATTATTCTATTTTGTAGAAAGACGTCAATTATCTTCGGGTCACTATTGCATGAACACAGCAGTTGCATGCCTATATGATATGATCATTAACGGAATTGGATATAGACAAATTCACGGCTGAGGCTAAGAATGCATCTGATTTAATCAACACCCCAATATATTATCTACTTTCTAATTCTTTTTAAAAAAACTACACATAATACGCTTCTAAGTTGTCATGTTAGTTTCTATAAATTATATATAGAATAGAGAGTATATCATGCCCGCATGCAGCAGCTGATGAGGGCGGGAGATGAGATGATATTGGGTATGGTGATGCAGCGAGAAGCAGTTGAGTGGAGCAAACATAGCATAGCAAATTAATCCAAAGGTTCCTTCACTGCAGTTGCATTTGCATGTGCATAGAATGCAAAATTCAAGGTTTCCATATTGCCTCAAATCTATGTACAGTTAGAGACAGCTACAGAGGGACGTTGTTGGAATAATAATGTGATTAACTCCGATCCGGTCCAGACTCGAAGGGATTCCCACGCAATCGCTTTCCGGGTCAAAGTGCCACACCTACACCATTTTTGTAAATATTTAATTACCTCGCCTTATCTACTTTGTCCTTTTGTGGCCAAAACCAAAAATGATATTATATTATTCATTTTTATTTTAGGGTAGCGTGGCAGAAACGGAGGTTAATGCTTCTAATTATAACTTTGCTTAAATTGTGCATGTGGTTTTCTGGACCTACGAGGTAACGTTTACTATATGGAACTAACTTTTACTTCTTGTGTATGAATTATGATTCACAATAATATAATGGTTAGGGTTTCGGGCAGGCCTAGCCCGAATGTGTATAATTTTTTGACAAAATGTAATTAAACACCTCCCTTGAGAAATTGTAATTATAAACCTTTCATTTAAACATTTAGAAACTCAATCCAAATGCATTCTAAATCTGTCATGATATTAGCTAGATGAAATTCTAGTCCATTTCAATTTCTTCACACAAATACACAATATCTTTGAGATTCAAAATCTCTTTTCAACTACATTTTTATATAAAATATACCGTATTTGATTGTGTTATCTAATTATTTCTAGAGATATATAAATTTATGAAAAGATGTATTTGACATACTGAGGTTTGAAAACTGTTATGGGTTGTTTTGGATTGTAACTTTAAAGGGCTATGCATGATACAAGGCTAGTTAAACTCATAATATAACAAACAACGTGAGGATCCAAAGAGTGCAGGAAAATACAGTTCAAGAAAATAGTAAAGAAAGAAGAGGAAATTGGAGATGAGCAGACCAATAAGCTTGAGCTATCTCTAAATCTTATTGTCCTTAATTTCACTCGTTTGTAATATTAATGTGTTTATATGTCTAAATTTGTAATATCTGGATCAAATCGTGCATTTTGGAGTATTACCGGCTATCCGAAGTTAATATAAAGCAATTAGAAACCTAACTAATAGAAGAATACCGTTGTTGAAAATTGCCTAGAAGGAGAGATGCGTTGAAAATTAGCCTTAACGCCTAGACGGAATGTGTGCTTCCTTGCTTTGTATCTCGTGTAATGTGTTGGTATCTCCCTGGTCAGAACACCTTCTTTAGTCAGCTCGCGCAATGGTTAAGTCGCCAAATGATCACCTTGCCTACTGATGAAAACGCCAAGTGATCAACTCATCTACTAGTCAAAACACCTAGTGATCACCTCGCCTGTCGCTTGGTCAAAACGTGTACAGCAAAACAGAAACAAGTTAGAAGAAGGTCTGAGTCGCAAATCTCGCTTTCTTTAAAACGTTTCGCGGCTCTGCTTTTTTTGTGCAAACAAATTTGTGTTGCTCCATTGTCCCTAGGATAAAACAATCGTGTTCTTCAATTAGTTTTGCATTGAAACTAATTGAAATTCCAACACTCAAATAGACACTCTAATGCTCAGTATTCTAAATGAAAGAGAACTTTGAGAGAAAAATCATTGATTGTTTTTCTATTTTTTTAAGAGGAGAAGAATGAGACCAATAGAGGCTCCAACTCTCAAATGATTAGTGACAAAAAGAAAAACCGTTGATTGACAATTACCATTTAATTTGAAATGGTTTTTGAATTTGGAAAGTTTACGTTACAAAAACATTTATATAATATAAGAAACAGTTTTGAAAATTAAAGATAGTTTTAGCAAAAATATATTATATTATTCCACTTCTCGACCGACGGCGGCACGCGCGTGTGGATATATCGACAAACCTACTTTTTCCTATCTCCTCACCCCTTCCAAAACTTAGGTGCCTTTAGGGTCCAAACCCATGAATGAATGTATGGGTTTATATTAAAGGAGACTTACACATTGCTCATCATTGTGGGTATGCATGTTTACAATAAAATAATAATAAATATTTGCTAACTCAAAATTTTCATTTAACAATCCCCTACTTGAAATTTTTTTTACTATTAGTCCCCACTTGAAAATTTTTAAAAACATTTTCATCCAACAGTGTCTATCTTAATAATATTGTGCTTAAGTAAAGGTGTCTAATGACTTGAACCTTTACATAGTGACAATAGTTTAGAGTATTATATTGTAAAGTAACTCGTAGTTTTGAACTTTACTTCTAATAAAATTTCACACACAACATTATTCAAGTGAAGTTCTAAATTTGCTCGTGCTTTAAGGCCTTGCATGTATATCCCAATTTAGTGAACACTCTAGAAATTTGCCTAGGATTCCATAGGAAGCGACCTTCTCACTTCTACATCCACAAAGGTGAATCTATCAAGAGTACTCCTGTAGCTAGGTACCTTACTTGATATCAAGTACATGATTCATTAAGAACTAAGTTCAACCTTTTCATACGCTTCAGGATGTCATGCTAATTTCTCAATCGTAAGAATGAAACTTCTTCGTATATTTAGCATGATTCTCATCATATCACTTGTGATCAGTTATTACCCATTGAACTTATTTCTTGAATCTTCTGTCTTTTAAGTTGGGTTTACCTCATAAGCGATTCAGTTTTCAATAGGCTTAAATCTCATTCTTTTTGAGGTTTCAAAAACCGTTTCTCTTACTAATCATTTCGTCAAAGGATCAGCCAAGTTGTCATCAGACCATACAAAATCCAATATCACTGCACCAGTAGTGAGAAATTTTTTAATGGTACTGTGTTTACGACGTATTTTTCGTCTCTTACCGTAAACGATTTTGAACTTTTGCGATAACAACAATACTATTTCAATGAATTAGTATGGTTGGTGCTGGTCTTTCCCATCTGGGAATCTTTGATAGTAAGCTTCAAAGCTAGCTTGCTTCTTCACTAACAGTAGCTAGTGCTATCATTTCTGACTCCATCATTGACTGGGCTAGGATGGTCTGTCTCTTGGATTTCCAAGCAACAGCTCCTCCTGCTATATTAAAAATATAGTCACTTGTAGCCTTTGGGTCATCTGAGAAGGAGTTCCAATCAGCATCGCTGTAACCCTCAACTACAGTGGGAAACTTTTGATAATGTAATCCTAGGTTTTGTGTTTTCTTTAGATATCTCATTACTTTTTCTACAGTATTCCAGTGTTCTAGACTAGGTTTGCTCGTAAACCTACATAGTAAGCTTACAACATAAGCTATGTATGGTTTAGTGCAATCAACAAGATACCTCAAACTACTTATGATACTAGCGTACTCAAATTGTTTAACATTGTCACCTATGTTTTTGAACAACTTAACACTACAATCATAAGGTGTACAGGCTAGTTTGCTTTCAAAATAGTTGTACTTCTTTAGAATCTTCTCTATGTAATGAGATTGATCTAAGAAAATTTCATTTTCAGTTCTAGTTATTTTAATTCCTAGGATTACATTCCCTTCTTTTAAGTCTTTCATGTCGAAATTTGCACTCACCATTGATTTTACATTGTTTATGACGTGCAAGTTTGATCCAAAGATTAACATGTCATCTACATACAAGCATATGATAGTGTATAAGCCATTCTTAGTCTTATAGTATATGCATTTACCACTCTCATTTACTTTGAATCTTTTAGACATGATTAGATTGTCAACTTTTCATGCCATTATTTAGGAGCTTGATTTAAACCATAGAGGGATTTATCTAGTTTATAGACTTTAGATTCTTGACCATGAACTATGAAACCTTTTGGTTGTTCCATATATATCTCTTCTTCTAAGTTACTGTTTAGGAAGGCAGTCTTTACATCCATATGATGTATTAAGAGATTCTTCAGGGCAGTTATAGAAATCAGTACTTTAACTGAGGTGATTCTTGTAACTAGGGAGAATGTGTCAAAGAAACCTATGTTTGCCCTCTGTCTAAAACCTTTTGCTACTAGTCTACCCTTATACTTATCTACTGATCCATCGGGTTTGAGTTTCTTCCTCAAAACCCATTTACAACCTATTGCTTTGCAACCAAGGGATAGGTCAACTAGGTGCCAAGTTCTATTAGATTCAAGAGAGCCTATTTCATCACTGATTGTTTCTTGCCATAAGTTGGCATCTATTGAGGATAAGGCTTCTGTTAGATTTTTTGGATCTTCTACGTTGTACATTTGGAAGTCTTCTCCAAAGTCTTTTATTGTTCTTGCTCTCTTTCTTCTTTTAGGTTCAATATTTACTTCCTTTTCTTGAGTTTGAATCCTAACTGAAGGCAGACTACTTAAACTTGAGTCCCCACTAGTTTGACTATTTAAGCCCCCTTTCTTTTTAGATTTAAAAGGAAATCTATCCTTGAAAAAATGTACATCGTTTAATTCTATGATTACCTTATTTTCTAAGTCATAGAATCTGTAGGCTTTACTGTTTTCAACATATCCTATGGAGAAACATTCATAGGCTCTACTGACTAGTTTTCTTATTTTAATATCAGGTATTCTAACATAAGCTAGACAACCCCAAGTTCTGAGATAAGACAGGTTTGGTGTTTTATTCTTAAGGACTTCGTATGATGAAGTTTTACTGTTTGATTTAGGAATCCTATTAAGGACATAATTAACAGTCTTGATTATTTCACCCACCAAAATGGTGCTGCTCCTGAATCAAGCAAGATAGCAACTACTAACTCAGTTATAGTTCTATTCTTTATTTCAGCTTTTCCATTCATTTCAGGAGAATATGGTGCAGTTGTTTAGTCTATTATTCCTTTTAAAGTTATGAAATTCATTAAAAGCAACTGAATCATGTCCAGTTCCTGTATCACTATGAAGTCTCTTAATTCTTTTATTAAATCGATTCTCTATTTCAGTTACAAACACCTTAAACATGTCAAAGACATCACTTTTATTTTTAAGCAGATAAATAAAAGTAAAGTCGGAACAATTATCTATAAAGGCTATACAATACCTTTTATTATTCCTAGTTAACATGCTATCAAATTCACATAGATTAAAATGAATTAATTCTAGAGGATCAGTTAACCTAGTTAAAGATTTATGCGAAGTCTTGGTTATCTTTGCTTGATTACAACATGCACATTTTTCAAATTCATGCAAAGATAACTTAGGAATAAGATTCAACCTACTCATGTTGCTAATTAGTCTTTTATTAACATTACAAAGTCTAGCATGCCAAATACTAAAAGTAGAAAACATGTAGGTAGAAGACATTTTATTTATTTATTTCCAAATTCAACTTAAACATGCCATCAGTTGCATAGTCCTTTTCCGTAAATACATTATTCTTGGTTAATGTAAAAAGATATGATCCTATTTGAGTAAACTCGGCTTTGTTGAGGAGATATCCTAAGACCAGATTCTTCCAAATTTCAGGAGTATGCAGAACTTTCTTAAGCACTAGTGTCTTGCCAGATGTGAATTTCAATTCTACTACTCCAATGCCAACCAATTTGGTGGTGTGATGATCCCCCAGAAGAATATTCTTCCTTAGTCTCATTATATTTTCTAAATAAGTTAATAAGGTCGTGACAGACGTGGCAAGATGCACCAGTGTCTAGCCACCAACCTTCAGACCCCCAATCACATTAACTTCGGTGATCATAGCTATTAAATCCACTTCTACCAAATTCGGTTGCGCAACAGGACAATTTCCGTTTCTAGAGTTTCTACCTAAGTGTCTACGCTACAATTATAATAAACAATTTGTACCATACTTTTGGACTAGGATTTTGAGTGTTTTTTTTTTGCTGGAACCTCGTTTCATTTTGTTCTCTTTAGGCTTCAAGCCTGGTTTCAGAACTGTGGTAGACTGCTTTCTAGGAATTGCATTCACCTCATCCTTTTGGTCATGTCTTCTAGCCTCCCCTTCTATTTTAAATGTGTAATGAATCTTTCCACTGGGAACTCCTTTGTTTTGTGCCTTAAAGTGTTCTTGATGTCTTTCCACAAAGAAGGTAACTTGTCAATAATAATAGCAACTTGAATTGATCATCAAGTAGCATACCTTTGCCGATAATTTTATGTGCAAGCTTTTGTATCTCTTGTGATTGAGCCTCCATAGATCTATCATCAGTCATTTAATATCGCAAGTATCTCCTTACCGCATACTTTTTGGACCCAACTTTCTTAGGATCATATTTCTTCTGTAACACGTCCCTAACTTCTTTCGCGGTTGACATAATACTGTAATAATCATACAACTCATCAGTCAAACCATTTAGAATTAAATTCTTATAGATGAAGTTTTTCTAATTTGTCCACATGATAAGATTGTTGATTTGCTCGTCCTTTGGATTGCACCTCAGTGGAATATCCGGTGACAACTTTCATCAAGGTGAGGAAGAACATCTTTTGTTTCCATCTCTTAAAGTGTCCTCCTTCAAAGCCAAAAGCATGGCTGAGGTTATAGGACTTCAAATCGCCTTGGAATGGTTCGACCATTGCACCATAATGGATAGTCTTAAAATTTTTATGCAAATTGCCTAGAAGGAGTGGTGCATTGAGAAGCCTTAAAGCCTAGTCAGAACGCATGCTTCCTTGCTTTGTATCATCGTAATGTGTTGGTATCTCGCTTGGTTAAAACCCCTTCTTTAGTCAGCTCATGCAATGGTTAAGTCACCAAATGATCACTTGGCATACTAATTAAAATGCCAAGTGATCAACTCGTCTACTGGTCAAAAAGCCTAGTGATCACCTCGCGTGTCACCTGGTCAAAACGCGTACTGCAAAAGAAAAATAGTCGTGGCTCTGCTCTCTTTGTGCAAATAGATTTGTGTTGCCTCGTCGTCCATAAGATAAAACAGTCTCGTTCTTCAATTAGTTTTGCACTCAAACTAATTGGAATTCTAACACTCAAATAGACACTCTAATGTCTAGAAGAGAGAACTTTGATAGAAAGAAATTGTTGATTGTTTTTCTATTTTTTTAAGAAGAGAAGAATGAGAACCATATATAGCAAGCGGGGAGAGAGGCTCAAATCGTTGAATGATTAGTGACAAAAAGAAAAATCATTGATTGATAATTACCATTTAATTTGAAACGTTTTGGTTTTGAAAAGTTTAATTTACAAAAGTATTTCTAATATAAGAAACAGTTTTGAAAATTAAAGATAGTTATAGCAAAAATATATTATACTATTATTTTTTATTCCTCTCCTTGCCACAATCGACTGACGGCAACGAACTTGTGGAGATATCGGCAAACCTTCTTTTGCCTAACTCCTCAGCCCTTTCAAAACTTGGGTGTCTTTAGGGCCCAAATCATAGCAATGTGGGAATGCATGTTTACAATAAAATAAAATGAGTATTTGCTAACTCAAAATTTTCATTTAACAAATACAATTTCAATGAGATGGAGAAAAAGAGAAAAGTATCCACAAAGAGGCCTAGTGCCATACGTGGTACACACATTAGAGTTGTAGGTAGCACCGTCGAGGTTTAGCACAATATATATGCTACGCTACGACAATGGACATTGAGTATTGTGGTGTTTTGACACACATTGTATTATATAAACCCCTGTTTCGATCTTAGGTTTTTATAATCACACACTTGGGCCTCCAGCTCTTTCAACCCCTTTCTCTCCCATTTTCATTGACGTTTTAGCTTTTTCTTAGTTTTTCTTCTTGAAATTGATAGCAACGATGCTAAAGTTTTTAGCTTCTCCACATGGAAAGGTAAGATTTCTGGGTTTTTCATGGCTGGTTTGATAACTATTTCTTATTTTTCTTTTCATACATTATTTTTCTTCATATTTTACAGTTTAAATATAGAACAATTATCCGGAATAGCAAAAGATCGAAACAATTTTCATATATAGATAAAAAATTAAATGAGCAGTTATAGAAAGTTTGATAGATTTTGATATATTTTATAAATAGTTTAAATTTTGAAATTTTTTAGAAAATATAACAAAGCGGCAAAATATTTACACTGTATAGAAAAATTTCAAAAACGAAAAAAACACACAAGCCCACAATGAAAAATACCAAAAATGCCTATGTGATTAATTGGCATTCAACGGACATAATATATTTGGTAAACAATCGTTTAAATTTGGCTATTCTATGCAACACGATCGTTTAGATTTGATTGTTTAAATTACGATCGTTTAGATTTGATTGTTTAAATTTGGGTAGCTAGCCAAATCTAAAAGTTTTTTTTCAAATTTTTTGGTACACGATCATTTAGATTTGGTACACGATCGTAGATTTGGTGCACGATCGTTTAGATTTTATCGTTTAAATTTGGATAGACAAATCTAAACAATTTTTTTTCAAGATTCTTTGGTATACTATTGTTGAGATTTGGTATACGACCGTTTAGATTTGATGCACGGTCGTTTAGATTTGACACGATTCTTTTATACACAATCGTTTTGATTTGGCTATTTTTGATATTTAAATTTGGCTACCCAATATCCCAATGAGTTTGTTTTACGATCTTTTATATTTGACACACGATTTTGCACAACCAAATAACAGGTTAAAAAAAAATTGCAGAAGAAGAAGAGAAAAAGACGATGGAAAGAAAAAGAAAAAGAAAAAATTACAGAAGAAAGAAGATGGAAAGGAAGGGCAAACTTGGAATATTGAAAAAGTGATGTTTTAGTGACAAATTGTTGAACGTTAATATGTGACCATTACAAAGATCTTTTGCGACATATTGAAGTCAATATTTAGCACCACTAAAAATTACTACTATTTTTTCGTTTAGAAAACCAATGTTTTTGCAACGTTATTGAAAATGCTGGTAAAAGTATTTTTTTAAATAAAAAAATAAGATTCAATTTACTATATAAACATGTTATAAAATGTAAAATATAATAATCTTAGGAACTATCACTAGGTAACATGCAATAACACTAACAATAGGTTCAACACTTTTGAAATTGTGGACTTTTTCCATTTTTGAAATTGTTCTATACAGTATAAATATTTTGACGGTTTGTTATATTTTTTAAAAAACCCCAATATTGAAACTATTTATAAAATATAACAAAATTTATCAACTTCTCTATAGCCCATTTAAATTTTTTGATTTATTTTGTAAATAGTTTCATTTTCTGTGGTATTCATAACAATTTTTTCCTTTTAAAAATTATATAAACGTAATTCAAACATTAAAATTAAAATAATATAAATATAAATATATCTTGTAATTAAAAAAAACTAAAAAATATAATTTTAAAATTTGAAAGAAGAAAAGATAAATATAAATATTGAAAATTTAATTTCAAAATTAAAGCAACATATATGAATTAATATAAAAAAATTAATAAAGGAAAATAAAAATATATAATATTTAAAAAAATAAAATAAAAACCAGATTAATTAAAAAAATAATAATGCATTTAGAAACTTATTCCAAAAAAATAGGTTCAACACTAAATATATAACCAATTTAGTGTGAGGAGGGAAACTTATGTACCAAAATAGGTACCAAAATCGTGGACCTGGTCCACGAGTTCAACAAGTCAAACATGGATATCTCGTAAGCATACCATGTCAGCCAGGTAGTCGTGGACCTGGTCCACATTTTCAGTCTAAATCATGGACGGGGTCTACAATTATCAAGTAACTCATGAACTCGATCCATGATTTACTTAAGCTCAAGTCCACGAGTTCTTAAGTGATTTTTTTTCCTTCAAAATTTCATGTAAAATTTATTGGATGTTTGTATATTAATTGTTTACATGTAAATTTATTTGGATGGATTCTTTTAGTTTACTTAAACTAAAAAACAAACCATCTATTAATATTTTTTAGGTTTGTGTGAACTGAAAATCATATTTAAGTCAAGACTAAACGACATGTTTAAAAAAGTCGAATACATATTGAATTGAATACAACAGAAAGTCATGTGCCAGAAAGTGGTCTTCTTTCCTCACGCCTTCCAACGACGAGACACAAGAACCGCAAAGTCTTGTTGATGATGAATTACATCATCATAATCTTGTTGGGTGACGATAGATGGCAATTCATCAGGAAAAAAATCATTCTGATAACCAGAACTAGATATAATATCTAGAAGAAGCTTGAGTGGAGTCATGAGTTGTGTTAGGTTATAGTTCAATTGGTTGCTCTAAAATATCACTAGCTTGTTGTCGTTGGCATCTACAATGTACATGTCTTCTATCAGTGTCGTGAACATTAAGTTGACATGTTTGTTGAATGATTTCTTCAACATTGACAATTTATTGGTCACACATTGAACCAAGTTCTAGTAAATTGTGTTGCACTGAATATTTTTTGTACATCTTGGACAAAATTATTATGTATATATAAAGAACATGATCAATGTAAGTAATATTCGAAGAAGCTAATAAAGATAAAACAAAATAATGAACTAGCAATATTATCATGCAATAGTAATGCGCGCCATCAACTGTGTTACATCTAGTAACTGAGTAGTACTTACCAAGGAAGATAGTTATTTGAGACAACCAGACCATCTATTACTTCATCAAGTGTGTTACATCTACTACTTCCATGACGTGTTTGTGATCATAACGATAAATAGTTGGTGTGTATTTGTTGCCAGTCTTGATCATGTTTTCCACGAAGATCGATTGTATATAGTTCATAGACCGTGTAACAAAATCGATCTTCGTGGAAAACATGATCATGACTGACAACTATGAAAACATATTAAGGGGACTCGCCATCAACCAAATGTCTTATCCATTGAGACAGTAATCAGACAATACTGACATAATATCATATGTATACGACATCCAATTTATCTAAAAAATAAGAAATAGATCATTAACATACTTGTTGTATAGAATACTTTGATATTACTAAAATGTAATATGCGGATCATAAAATAAAGATACCTAATTATGCATTAGTCCATCAAAGGATAATTGGTACACTAGTAACATGTTCGCTGAATGCTCAGATACAGTTACAACACAGCTCCATCTACACAAGCATGTAATGCAGTTAAATATTTTATGTGTGTGTAGAATACTTTACGTAAAACAATATTGAAAAATGTAAGTTAAAAAAAGTATCTGACAATGAGTGGTTGTCTAAAGAAGGCAACTGAATTGATGGTGCAATAGTGCAAAACCGCTCATAGTTGTAGTAGTATTAATAGGTCGGCTATCTCTAAAAGTTGTTGCATGACTCGCTCAACATATAAAACTCTCTATATAGCTAAGCAAGACATGCACTGCCCCACAAATATGTACCCATCTACTTGAACATAACGACCCTAACAATGGAAGGAACATTAGGTGCACAAACATGTTTGACTTATTAGCAAACAAGAATCCATGAATGAGCTAGTTGCATGATGTACGCCCGTCCATCCTACTGTATAGTGATATCATCACCATCAGAAGGCAATTCAGCAAACTGTGTGGCTAACCAAGGGATGCTCAACCTTGACCCCTTTAATTCTAGAGGTCGAAAACCCAAAAGATTCTCACAAACTTGCTTCTAGTCATATACAAACAAACCAGTCACTGGCTCTCTGTCAATGGGTATAATCCAAATAGTATTCCAATATCTTGCAATGTTATTGTGCATTCTCCACTAGACATGTGAAAAGTGTGAGCTTCTAGTCTCCATTGTTAAACTAGAGCTGTGATTAGGTGCCAATTCAATTGGATGAACCCAATTTGTATAACCCCAATAAAACCAGCTTGTCGTAGATATGATATAATCTACTGGTCCAAAATTATATTTCCATCAACTACGTTTTCCCTTCTATGCCACCCTAAAACAATGGTAGATTGGACATCCCATACTAACTGTGAACGAAGAGTTAGTCGTAGGTATAATTGTATTGTGTATTAGACGGTCCATGATCCATTATGGCATTAAAAGAAAATTTATTGATATTCAATTAAACATACAATCTATTATAAGTAAGTTAACATAATCACTAATAACAAACATTTTCAATTTCCACTGCAATAAGAACCTGACAATTCAAATTAATAAATGGATACATTACACAATATCTAAAAGACAAATACAAACCCATTAAAAGTTCATTTTAAATGTCCATTACAATACAAAAGAAAAAAAAAAGAACATTCATGTCCCTTACAATCCATTAAAAGATCATAAGTCATGGCTCGAAGAGGAAACACCAGAAAGTCATATTGGACAAGTACGTTTGTTATGACCTTCTTTGTGTAGAGTACATCAAACTTTTGCACTCCCCTTCACACCAATCCATCTCATTTAAAAACATAAAGTAACACATTCTTAAGGATACAAAAAAAAAAGAAAAAAAAAACAGTATACCAACCATTACATATCTATAAAAATTAATTGAAAAATTAGGTATATAAATCTATAAAAAAAAATCCCTAGATCTACATTTAAAAACCTAAACTAACACATTCTTTAAGGTAAAAAAACAAAAAAAAATGTATATCAACCTTTATAGATCTATAAAAAAAAATTCCATGAAAATTTGTGTAAATCTATACATCCACATTTACAAACATAAAATAACACATTCTTAAGGTAAAAACTAAAAAAAAAAAAGGTGTATACCTATGTAGATCTAACAGTGGAGGCGGTAGTGGACACTACAAAAATTTTTGGATCTCCCAACGCAGCGTCACGCAGTCGAGAGATCCAGTATCAAGGGATAGGGTTTCTCTTGAAGAAAAAAATTACAGCGTCGAGAATTATAGTAACTCCCGACACATCCAAAAGAGCGTAAGGAATTGTTAAGTATCTCTCAACGCCTACACAACTTAGTGTCGAGAGATGCTCAACAACTCCAGATGCTCTCTTTATGTGTCGGGAGTTGGTGGTGGAACCGCTGAGGCTACCAATAATGCGTCTCCAGTTTTCATTTAAAATCCCTTTTCTAATCTGTTTCACATATCTACAAAGAGGGGTTAAAGAGAGAATGAAGGGCTTGAGAATTGGAAAACGAACGACGTGGCCCACCATCGTTGCTTGTGCCATCGTCGTCCTCGTTGCCTGCCTCATCTCTTCCGATGCCGATGTCGATGCCGCCCCTATCTCTTCTAGTAAGTTTAAGTTATATTTAAATTTTGCCCTAATTTTTCTTGGGTCATTCTTGCAGATTTGATGTTTTTTCTTTGTTCGATCGTTGAAGAGTTTGTCATTCTTAGGTTTTATAGATCGACATTCTTACAACAATTACTAAAATCATGCAAGGTAATTCTTTTTTGATATATGGAGAAAATATTTGACCTTAAGAAGTTTTAGATCATTATTCTTATAGGCTCTAAATTATGCAATGTAATTATTAGTCTATTAGAAGAATATGCTACTAATTGTACAGTTTTATGGCTTCGAGAGTTCGTCGTATGTAGCATCACGAGTTCTATGATCTCTCAAAGCTTTATTTCACGCCTTCAGGAATTCCTCTCTTGACGCATTACTTCTGACACATTTTCGTATTATCTTCCAACAGTTTTATGCTTTGGGAGATCTCCCATTTCTTGTAGTATGATGGACGACAACCGGTGGCCAGAGAGGCTGGCAGCAACAACCAATGGTCGACAGTGGAAGGTTCTAGTTGAGAGAGAGGTGGTGATAGGGAGGCTTTTTGGGTAAGGGTTCTCAAGTGAAGAAGAGAAAGGGGACAACAAACAAACTAAAAATTTTGGAATTTGGGGACCATGATTAATTTATGGCCATTGGATCTTTCACATCTCTCTAGAACATTTGGAGCCATTGGATCATACACATCTATCATAAACAAATTAGAGCCATTGGATTTTTTTTTATCATAGGACAATTAATCAACCTTTTTCCATAAATACGACGCTAGCTATAATACTACGACATAACCTTCAATCCAAGTTTGCTCCCAACATCACAACACCGTGGCGCTTTTGTCCAGTGCCTAGGCGTTGGACCAATGCTGCACATATTCTTCATTTTTTGTTTGTTTAATTTCTCCATTTCTTCCTCTTTTCAATGTTTTCCTCTAGTTTAACTTTCTTGGTTTTAGTTAGGTCATTTTTAGCTCGTTTTGACATTGAATCACGATCTCGTATGTAATCCTAAAAATTACTAACAAGCAATATCAAATCTAATAAAATCATATAAAAAACTATTCTAATTAAACCGGTTTGAAATAACATCATTTAAGTGTGTTTCAAAAGTCAATAGTGAGTAATGAAATTTTTTTTAATAATAGAGATTCAATTAGTCGTTAAGTTTGAAATAAATTTAGAAATATAATATTAAAACATGTTTATTTTATTTCAATAAATGTATGAGAATTATGATGATTGAATATTCAACACCCTTCTTTTTTTCTTTTCCCTTGTATCTTGAGACATTTTCTGAACTCAATATTATCTGTTTTTCTAATATGTTGGGTGAGAAACCCAACTTCTAATTTAAAGATCAATTATTGCTTTATTCAAGTTGTGTTAAGCCAGTTAGTTGAATGATACCTCTCTTCTGGATTTTGGGGTATGGTGAATACGTTAAGAATGCGTGTCAACCTAGCTAGTTGAAATATTTGAGTACGTCCACTAATTTTTCTCAACTATTAGTAGCTTGATCTTTTAGATAATATAGATACATTACATACCGAGTCAATAAATGCATCAATGGATTTCAATTCGATCGACATCATTGGAGGATTCTCATAATGTCCAGGTTCGTTCATATAAAATAGCTAGGAGAGTACAAATCAAGAAGCTAAAGTACAATAGATGGAGAAGAAGGGGTCAAATGAAAAGCCAGAGAGAGAGAGAGAAGCGAGAGAAGATTGCATAAAGGCATTTGAGGTTAAGGAAATCTAGGTATGGCACCCAGGTTCCAAAAAAGAAAAGGCAGTTTCATTTTAGCACATTATTTGTTCTTAGTTTCTTATGGTTTTGTTTGGTCAACATTTTTATTTTTATTTTCTAAAATTTAAAAACTAAGCCTACAAACATACATTATTCCATCTCTAGATTATTTTTCTTTGTTATTTACTTGTCAATGATGTTTTAAATCGAAGCCTAAGATTTTAAAACCTAATGTACAAAATCTTTATAACTTGTTTTATTTCAAAATTGAAAAATTGCATTAGATGACAAAAAAATTTAGAAAAAAACTGTTCATTTTGCATATTGCAAATTTGGTAAATATGACGGTAATCAGACAGTAATCTACTTTTAAATTTGTTATTTTTGCAATGTAAATTACATAGACTCTATTATCATAATTTTTTTTTCTATTTTTGTGAACTCCTCGATAGATTTAATTAAAAAAAATGATTTATCAACTTAATTAAAAAAAATGATTTATCAACTAAATAGACAGTGTTGGAAACAATATTCCGGTTGAGGTAAAAAGATCACTAAAAGAAAGAATTCATTAGGCTTATTTTTTTAATATTTTCTATTTTTGACAATTTAGTGGGAAGATTAACATATTTATTTACTTTAATTAAAAAAAAGTAGAGATATCCATATGGGGGAAGAAATTAAAAGAGAAACAAAAAGTATTAAAATGACAGCTGTGCAGATTTTCTTCATGTATTTTGGGTTAAGGTCTCCCGTTCAACAGACATTTTACGAAAAGCCGGCTTCTTCCTACTCTAATCTTATTACTATTGCATCCTAAACGATTGAATAATGAATCAAATATTAAATATTAAATAATAATTGGGAAGCATAAATTTTGTATGATTAATTAATTAATTAATTAACCTTTATTTCTGTGCCCATCCTCTTTGATCGGTTGTCAGTCAATCTTAACCTTTGCGCTTATCACATTTCTCTCTCTCCCTCACTCTCTTTTTAAATTCACGTCGTGCCGTTGAAGGCAACTTCACAATTCATTCTCAATACCAATCCTATATTACTACTTTTACCCTTTTCCCCTTTCACTTTTGTCTTCTAATTATTAACTTCTAGTAGTACTACTCCATCATCATCTAATTTTCTTCTTTCTCCCCACACACGGAGAGAGAGTTAGCTAGTACACCTCCAGGTTTGCCCTGATTTTCTCATCTCTTTTTCCGCTTTCTTCCTTCTTTTTCACTTGCCTTTATGCATGCAAACGTACGTCTTAATTAACTGACCGGCTGGTTCATGATTTGTTTGCAAATTTGCATAGACAGACAAAGATATCACAACGGACATACGAGATACAAGAGATCATAATAATGATGCCTGAAAATGAACAACAATTAGTAAGTGTTCCACCAGGTTTTCGATTCCATCCAACAGATGAGGAGCTTCTTTATTACTACCTTAGGAAGAAGGTTTCTTATGAAGCCATTGAGCTTGATGTTATCAGGGAAGTGGATCTAAACAAACTGGAGCCTTGGGATCTCAAAGGTATACTTATCTATTGTTAATTAATTCATTATTTATATTCTTTTTAACATTATATATATATATATATGTAGTTAATTAGTTTTAAAAAACTTAATGTTATCATAATAATTAACGATTAATTATATACAAAATCGTTACTTTTTTTTTTTTTTTCCAGATAAATGTAGAATTGGATCTGGGCATCAAAACGAGTGGTATTTCTTTAGCCATAAGGACAAAAAATATCCAACTGGAACTCGAACAAATAGAGCAACCAGTGCTGGATTTTGGAAGGCAACAGGGAGGGACAAAACCATTCACATGAGCAGTTCCAATTCCAACTCCAAAAGGATTATTGGGATGAGGAAGACATTGGTTTTCTACACAGGTCGTGCTCCTCATGGCCAAAAGACTGATTGGATCATGCATGAATACCGTCTTGAACATCACAATCCCGAGGTGGTTCACACATTTAGTAATAATTCATTATATTAATTAATTACCCACTTTTTCCTTCCCTAAATTTATTAGATTTTAGTTACGTTCGTATATTTTATATTTATATAGCTAGGCTGCTCAGCCAAAAGACTCCATCACAATGTTACACAAGTATGATCACGATAATAAATTTGATAATTTATAACCTGTTTGTCAGTATTAATTAATTTTTGTAAGAATTTGTCTTTTTAACACAAATGAAAACTACAATAGAGTAACTTGGAGGAAATAAACATAACTTAGGAACTACTAAAAGGAAAATTAATACCAAACAAGATCTTAATAAAACCTATATATTATTATTAAAGCTAGTTGTCATATTAAACTACAATTAATAACAAATTAGATAAGTTTCAAGAAGACGACCACTAAAAAGAAAAAAAAAAAGAGGGTTATTATTAAACTTCCCGATCTAGCTGTAATGGAAGGAAAGAGGTGATCTACGTTGCATTATATATTTAACTTGTGAAGTTGTTTTTTCTTCTTCTTAATTCAATAGGTGCAGGAAGATGGGTGGGTGGTGTGCAGAGTTTTCAAGAAAAAAAGTCAGAAGCCAGAGGTTCCGGAAGAGCAGCAGTTAGATTACTATGCGCATACGAAGCTAGGTGGCAGTTCTGGTTCGGCCGTGGGTACAGAAATGGGAGAGCCAAAAAACAATAATAATCATATGCAAGAACCACATAATAATAATGATTATAGCTTTGATGGTTGCATGCAACTGCCCCAGCTGTTTAGTCCAGAGTCATCGACAGTTCCAACGCTACCGGCTATCTCCTTAAACGCCGCCGGTGCTGCTGTAGAGTGTCCTCAAAATATATGGAGGTTAAGTTGCGGGGTGGTGCAACATGAGCGGTTGAACACTACTGATTGGTCATTCTTGAATAGGCTTCTTGCTTTGGATCAACAATCCCGTTCCAAATCTACCCTTTCGGATGACCTTACTATTTCCAGAAACTTTTCATTTCCGTTTCCCTATCCTTATCACCTTCCCTCTGGTCCCGACTTTATCAAATTCTCCAAGTAGCGGCCTACCTGATATTTCTCTTATTTACTTTTTTTTTTCTTTTCAATGTTTAAGAATATGTGAAGTTATTCCATACCTTCATCGAGGATCCCTGGAATTTCGTAAATTTTATTTTCAATACTTAACGGATTGTTTTTTAATGGTCAATTTAGTGATCTTTAATACACTATTGAAAAACAATGGGGCAATGGCAAAAATAGGGAACAACAATCTTAAATTTATAAATACACCAATAGTTTTTCAAAATTTGTAAATATAGACAAAAAAAAATAATAATAATAACAAAATAACAAAAACAAAAAACAAAACATTGAAGCAAATTTCCATTTTTATTATTCCAAATTTACTTATATTGGTGTGTCAACGTGTGTCTATCAATAATATATCTAATATACTTCATACCTTTTAATTTTTTTTTAAAGATAATATACTTTATGTATCTTGTATATCGCTCATCTGATTTCTTTTATATTTACCTACCTTCACCACTCAACCTCCTTGCTTGTTTAATGAGTGACATTTTTAAGAAAATCTTTGAAAAATGCAATTACATGCATAAATTCATTTTACAAATGTACTTCATAGTGCCTCTTCATATGCAAAAACATAAACACACATTGGTCTCTATTTATTCCTTTCTCCAAAACACTGAACCATTCTCATGCATAAACTACTGTGAAGACCGTATCATCATCAGCATCCCTTGGAAAAATCCAGGTTCAATTTCTAAAATACGGACATCTCAACGCATCTGCCACTTTCTCATTGCCATGTGGTTCTTTCACCGCATTGTTGTCCTTGATTCTTAAGTGCACATAATAGCTAGCTTGTGATAGGAATAAAGCTATTGGTTTACTCGCATACAAACAAATATCATGGAAATGAAAATACATTTAACTTAGTAATATTTCAACTTGTAAAACATTCTTCAAAATAGTCATACTTTTCAAATAATCATAAGATTACATCACATAATACACTATACACATTACACAACATGACACGACTTGAAAGAAACTTGGAAGAACTTTATCATTTTACGAAGCTTAGCCTTCTTTACTATTTCCTCTTTGTTAACACTAGTCCTTCTTTCTCCTTGTCGCATGATCTTCTTTTTCTTTCTTCTTCTTTTTCTTTCTTCTTCTTAATGCTTAACTTCAGGAACTTTTCTTCTCGCCTGATACTCTTTCGATAAAGCTTCAACACTTAGAGCTTCCTTAACACTTCCTTTGAAAGATTAGTCATCACTAAGCTCATTTTAGCATGTCAGCTCCTTCTTAGTGCTTTACACGTGTACGTTTATCATCTTCTTTTAAGCATGCTTAACCCTAATCCAACATATGTAAGACGCTGAGTTATTGGAAATTTAAAATAAAGTTACTAATCTAGATAAGAAAATCACTTACTAAACTTAGTTGCTTTGGAATCAAAATGCTCCTATACTTCCTCTTCTCGCATAGTCCTTTTACCACAACAACTTAGCACTTAGTTTTTCCTCTTCAAATTTCTAGAGTGAAGTCAATTAATAATGTGACCTCTTCCTCTATTTATACTAATCCCAAAATGAATTAGTCACCCTTAACCTCTTAATAACTTGCTAGCTTCTGCTCTTAGTGGTGCATGTGTAAGCTTAATTTTTCTCATACTCATGCTTAAACTTAAACTCGACACCTAACCTACTGATTCAACACTAAGAGGAAATTTCTTAGAAAATTTCTCCTTTCATCACATAGCCTTTGCTCGTGATGAGTTCCAGATCACCTAGCTTCAATTTGTGAGGAAACTCAGCCCGCGTTCTTAGGTTTCCTCACCTTCTCTTCATCTTACAATGAACTCCAAACGCCTGCTTCTTATCGCCTAATTCTATTTAAAACGCCTTCTTCAAACACTTAGTCAACTTTTAGCTCCCTAATTTAGGTATAGGTCTCACAAAATTAACCATAAATTAATCAAATGAGGATCCTAATTAAGAAGATTTAATAATATCAGTTTAGGAATTACTTGTTTTCATGTATCATATATGTGTATGGCAAAAAAGAGTTGTGAAAACATTAATTAAAGGTAAGTTTATCAAATAAAGATCAAAGTTAACAAGATTTAAGGAAAAAGAATTAAGAAAAAAAATATGTATTTATGCATGAAAAAAGAAAAGAGAGTAGTGAAAAAGTGTGATTGAAGTTAAATTTATGAAATGAACATCCGAAAAAAAAAAAGAGTAATGAAAACCAAGTTTATGCATGACAAAAAAAAGTGGAAAACCAAGTTTGAAACTAAATTTATTAAATGAAGATCATAATTAACAAGATTTAATAAAATTAATTTAATAAAAATGTTTATTTCATGTACAATATACATGTAAAGGAAAAAAGAGTATTGAAAAATCCAGATTATAATAGTCTCCACCTGAAACACAACTTGTAATAACACAAACTATAATAGTATGCACCACAAACACAGACTATAATAGTCTACACCTCAAGCGCAGATTATGAATACACAAACTATAATAGTCTGCACCCTATTATAATCACCATATTATTATAGTACCAGACTATTATAAGTTACTCTTCACCCCAAACACCCCCTAAGTTGTTAGGCTTATGTTTTAAGTTTCTACTTCCCCAAGTAAGCAAGTAACAGAGTCGCGTGGTGAAGGTAGGTTTTGTTGTTGTGTTGAACCAGGCGATAAAAGTTGTTGCTATTGGGATTTATGTCCTAAAACTCGTAGATAGTAAATATAATTTATTAACCGTTATTTATTAATAAAATGTTATTATTATTATTTCAATAAGCGTTATTGATTATATTATTAGTTTTTCCTTAATAACCTAAATCCAATAAACTAACATCCTAAGATGTTTGATGAGTTTTGAACAGTATGTAGAGACATACAGGAATAAATGTTCGAGGTCAGCTAAAAGAGTTTATAGTATAGGGATAAAGTTGTGTACCTTATCTTGGTAACATTATGGATACGACTCACTTTGTATTTGATACAAACGCAATGATCCAACGCATTCGTGTAGGTGACATACAAGTTAGGGTATCCTATGCAATGAGTTTGCATAAGACCGGACCACGAAATAGTAACCTCTTGATGTAACTTCGTTAACTAGTTGGATTTCTATTTCATTAGGATAACCTAGGTAACTTAGTCTTAATTCTGAGTGTATTATGAACTCCTGTTCGCGAGAGATTGTCATTTGATTTGTACGGGTGAGAGAGGCTAGATTTTCAAATCAATATGCTTATCATTTTTGGGACAAGACCGAGTGGGGAGCTGAAAATATAATTACACAAGATGAAATTCACTCCTTCCAAACTTTAGGGTAAGTAGATTAGTGTTCCCTTAAATGGTGTCTTCGAGACTTGAACAAAGGACCCTACACTCTCTATGGCACGAGAGATGTTTCTGTTTATTGGTTGGACCATAAACACAGGTTGTTCATTAGAGGAACACTGGTATTTAAATACTAAAAGTAATTAGGGATAAAACTGTAATTTGACCCAATTGGTCTATATCCGTGAACACAAAAATATATCTACAGTGAGAATATTCAATAGTGAGTCTTTAGTGAAGTGTACACACAGTTAACGAATATTGATTAATGTGGTTAATGAGTTTAGCCAATTAATCTCATATCGTTGTAGCTTCTGATCTGTAGATCCATTAGGTTCCCTTTCTAGCTCGTAAAGGATAATGAGATTTATTTATATTGGTTGTAATTTGAAAAGTTCAAATTCACTTTGAGAATTAGTATAATATATGGTGATACATTATAATATAAAGTTTATATTTTAATTAAACTTTATTATATAAATTTAATTTTGGATATGATTCAAAATTAATTTATGATATATGAAATATTTGAATGAGTTCAAATATTAATTTAATGTGAATTGGATTTATATTTAAACTATAGGTTAAAGTTTAATTCATATATGATACACATTAAAACTATAGGTTAAAGTTTAATTCATATATGATACACATTAAAACTATAGGTTATGAGAAGAATTTATATTTGAATATGATTCAAATTTCAATTAAATTAAATATAAGATATTTAATTTAGCAATTAATTAATTAATAATTTAGTTTAATTTTATTTAATTAAATTAAAACTATAAGATATGTGAGAGATATTCATTAAATATGATTTAAATGAAATATTAATTTAATGTGATTTAATTAATCAAATAATTAGTTAATTTAATCTTTTTTAAATTAATAGAATCTCATAATTCTCTCCAACTTTCTAAAGAAAAAGAAGTTATAAATACACATAAGAAAACAAGTTTTTTAAGCTATTTTGCCTCTCTACAAATTCTCTTAAAATATTTTTTCATTCCAATTGGTTCCCACAAACTCATCTTATCCTAGAGGATAGAAAGGTCTCCGACGGGTGATGTCCCTGATTTGTAGATTCAGAGACGCCAACGAGAGTAACTTACTCTCGAGAGTAAGTTACTCTATGATGTCAACGAGAGTAAGTTACTCTATAATGTTATTCTCTGTATCTTTTAATTTAAAAGCATGCTTAACCTTTAAAAAAATTAGTTTTTGTATTATATTGCCAATGTACTGTATTTTTAAGTTTCCAATTAAATTAAACCTAAGATCTCTGTAAAATCTTCCGCTACCAAGGGCTTTAATCCCTTCAATTGGTATCAGAGCTATCTCAATCTTAATTGCGAATTTTAATAATTTGCATTGGTTTTGGTGGAATTTATGCATTATGAATGAGGTTTTGCAATTGAATGTTTTCTGTAATTTTGGCCAAATATTTCCAATTTTTGATGATATGATCATGTAAAAGCTCTGGTGTTTTTGGGCAATTTTAATTGTAAATCTTGTAATTTAGAGTCTAATTTTGGATTTGTGGTATCTATTGAGAAAAACAGTACCAAATTTGCCCATAATGGACCACCAAAAAGCCTCCAATGGGAGGTTTTACGCAACTGCACGAAAATCGAGATGAAAAAAAATTTGCGCAGCGCGTCTGAGGAGGAAGAAAGGCTGATGTCGGCAATCACTGAGGAAGGCGCGGTTAGTGGGTCGGGTGCGACTTGACTTTGGTTCAGATGGTTAGCTACAGTTTGGCTCGCAGTCGGCTCGGTTCATCTCGGTCGGCTCCAATTCGGCGCGGTCGGCTCCAGTTCATCACCAGGCGCATGGTTTGGCATCAGTTCAGTTTATTTTAGGAGCCAAAAGATAAATAACGCAGAGAACACAAAAAAATTTGTTAACCCAGTTCGGTGAACCCACGTACATCTGGAGAACTTTTTCTAGCTCAGATAAGCATATTTTTATTAAGATTCAAACGAGTATAAGACTTTAATAATCTAAAAGACACTCTTTCTAGATCTAGTATTCTTTTTAGTTATAAGGAGAAACTAAAAGTAATCAGACGCCTCCTTAAGAAGTGATTGATCTTATATCAAATTACTAAGTCTTCTTTAAATCTCTTATCTCGGATACATCTTGATTTGTATGTCTCTGAAGATATAACAAACAATCTTCATATATATAATATCTAAAAAGGTAATAACTTACCTTTACAAAGATTTTTCACAAACTGAAGAATGCACTAAATAGAAAACACGTCCTCCTTTTATAATGAGGAGAAAGATAATCAGCATATGTGAAACTTTCTTCTTGAAAATGCACAGAACAAATATTTTTAAAAAATAAAATATATTTAGAAAATATATCTAAAATTAAGAAAGATACTTTATCTTTATTTAAATAAAAGGAAACTAATTCCATATCTGTTAAAAAATATGTAACATGCTTTACACAATTTTTTTTGTTCAGATTAATCTCAAGAAGCTTCTACATAAGAGACAAATTATTATATAAATAGACCAATCCATATAAATATTTGTAAGTATAAAATTACGTATAAAATTATACATTTAAGTTAAATTGAATGATCATACTCATAATATATGTGGATTATATTTTATTGTGTAAGTACTTAGCCTTGTAGTTAATTATATCATTTCGTATTTGTTCTTGTAACTAGGGGATACTACCTTGTATTATATAGATTATTTTGTTAATTTTGAGCATGTGTTATAGGTGGTTCATGTGAAATGCAATACATGACACTAATTTTTATGCTTAATAGTTTCTTTGAATATTTTTAGGTCAATTATTTTGAGGGACAAAAGTTGGAAAGAAAAATCCAGAGTCAGTAAATAATATTTATATGGAGTAAACAATTTTTTAAAAATTTGCTTTTGAGAAAGGTTGTCAAGATGGAAAAATTTTATGTCCATGCAAAAAATATGTGTGAATACAATATGGATGAACAAAAAAAAGATATCTTAGTACATTTAGTATGCAATGGATTTGTATGAGGATATACTTGTTGGGTGTTTCATGGTGAATTCAAGATTGAAGAATTCATATAATTACAAAGGCCAACCCTTCAAGTGTGCCTCATGCATGAACGTGGAAGTGAAGTTACACATGAACAAGATAATATGCATGAAATGTTACACGATATTTATGGACATGCAGAGGTATAGAGGATTTACCAAGGAATTTTGAGCATGTCGACCATTAATAGGAGAAAGATCAAATGAAAGAAGAATCAAATTGTGAGTTATATATCCAGGCCTGATATATACCAAGTAATCATAAAATTTTCTCACTATATTAATGATATGTTGCCCATTGGTATCTATACAAAAGTGGAGAAGGGTAAAAAAAGCGTTAAATATACTAACAAAGTTAATAAGAGTTTCTAACAAACTAAATAAAAAGTAACCTCTTAATTAAATTTCTAATAAGAGATTAGCAGGGAAGATCTTAATTAATGGTGGTGTTGTATTCGTGATTGAAGAGATCGTGATCACATTTAGAGAATTTGAAGAAGTAGTCTTCAAAGGTAATTTCTTCTCCTGCTTGAATTTTTCTCTGTTTAAAGCATGCATGCTTAGTTAAAATATATGATTGAACTTCACTCTTTATATTTTTGTAAAATTCAAAACAACTTTAAAGGAACAGACAATCAACCAATCAATCACTTCCGCACAAGAATTGGATTAATTCAAGCCCATCATGGGAGTTTGCATGTTTTTAAACCAAAAAAGTGGTGAGTGAAAGTCTTAGGAAAAGCTATGGCAGGTTGGTCTCTAGCTGAGTTAGAAAGACTGTTACAAGAGCTGAATCCTCTCTAATTCCTGGAAGGTGGTTAGGTTTTGATTTGTCTGTAGTTTATTTTTTTCTCTTAGACTTCGCTTCTTCCGTGTGAATATCTATCATTTTTGTAAGTGCCACAGAGAAGAGAACAAATAGGTCACAGCTTTAGCTTATTTAACTTCCTCTTCCGAGTGTCATGGGGAAACTATTTAATTATATGGTTTCCATCTTTGTTCCAAGTGTTGTTTGGGTTAGTGAATTCTGTTTTAAGAAATCTTGAAATACTGTAGTTTTAGAAAATAAAACACACAATACACTTTTCTTTAAAAGAAAAGAAATAAAAAAAAAGTTTGAGTTATTAAATACACAAAAGAGTGGGAAAGAAAAAGAAAAAAGGAAAATGTAAAAAGTTGTTAATGTAATCTCGCGTTTCATATTTATACGTAATTATTTGTTGGTTGAAGTGCGTTGCTGTTCCTCAGCCACCCGCCGCCGAAGAGAGAAGAGCAAGGGAGGGAGGCAGGAGAGGGAAGGGCCTTCAGGGGGCCGTTGGGAAAATTAAGATACGCCTATTTGAACAATTATCTTTAATCTTCTTCGTTTAGAATTTGAAGAAGACTCCTGTCCTATCCATCTACCTGCCGGGCGCCAGCTTTTGTGCTTATCCCATTCCTAGGTTGATTCATCATTTCAGGATAATCCAAAATAATATATATTTTTTTTCAGCAAGACTTTAGATACAGTCTATAAAGAGTTTCAACAGTTCCAGAAAGTTTTCTGGAGAGAAAGAAAATGCACGAGCAAAATAAGAATGCGGTAACGAGCCCGGCTGGAACTTTGTAAAGATCGTCACTGTGAACGAGGTCGATTTCTCGTTAATCTCTCCGTTCCATCTTAACCTAGTTATATGTCTCTAATATCAATATTTCCTCACCCTTTATATCCTTCCTTCTGTTCTTCGACTTCCTCCCAACTACTTACTCCAACTATCGGATTTTAAGGTCCTCAGGAATATGAAGTACGTACTGGTTACGGGAGGTGTTGTTAGTGGACTGGGCAAAGGGGTCACTGCTAGTAGTATCGGTGTCCTCCTTAAAGCTTGCGGTCTTCGAGTTACTTCCATTAAGATTGGTATATTAGATGTCAGAAATGTTTTGTCAGTTTGCGGTTGCATCTGCATTGTCTTCTTACGCTTAATTTAATGTTTGTACTTAATATTTTTGCTCATATCTGCAGATCCTTATTTAAACACAGATGCTGGTACCATGTCTCCTTTTGAGCACGGTGAAGTGTTTGTCTTGGATGATGGTGGCGAGGTAAATTGATGGATTTATCTGTTTCAGCATGCATGTGTATGACTGTCCAATGATTATTTTTCATGTAATGTCTTTCTATATATATAAAGCCGACCCTCGTGAGATCTTGCCCTGTTTTTCTTTTCGTTTTTTTTTTTTTTTAATTTTTTGGGTATATTTCAGCCAACAGTCTTGCTTTGTTCTTCTATGCGTGAGTTGGGGGACACTTTTTTCTTATTTTACTTCTATTTTAATGTTATCAAGTAGAGTACGTAGTTGAACTTTTGGCGGCTTGATGATCTATTTGAATTCTTTTTGTACATATAATTAATCATGGTTGGATTCCCAACCTAGCCTGCATATTGTAATCTCTGCGCTTCACGAATGGCTATCTTATTAAGGTTGACCTGGATCTTGGAAACTATGAACGATTTTGTGATATCACGCTAACTCGTGATAACAACATCACAACTGGAAAAATATTTCAGGTACATCGTCTTTTTGTATTCAATCACCTTTGTGCTTGTCGAGGAATTCCTAAAGCTATATCATTATTAACTTTACTTTCTCCCCTAATATTTTGACAGTCTGTGATTGACAAGGAGAGAAGGGGTGATTACTTAGGAAAGACTGTTCAGGTCTGCTACAACTTTGTTTTGTCGTTGTTTGAGGTTCTATGACCAAATGTCATTGGTACGTCAATTTCATTTCTATTTTTATTAGGTTGTTCCACACATTACAGACGCAATCCAAGAATGGATTGAGCGTGTGGCAATGATACCAGTGGATGGTAAAGAAGGTCCAGCAGATGTGTGTGTAATTGAATTGGGTGGCACCATAGGTATAAGTTCAAATAATGTTTCTTGAGAAATGTACTCCATTTTTTTATTGGGAGAAAACCAGAGCCTCTAGCCTCTATGTTGCTTTACTTCATGCAGGAGATATTGAATCGATGCCATTTATTGAAGCACTTGGCCAATTTTCGTACCACGTAGGTCAGAGTTGTTTATCTATCAATTTGTTTAATGAACCAAGTTAATATTCTTTAGATTTTGTTTGAGGAACCTGCTTCTTTGTCAGTTTGTCTAACATGTCTCGTTTTAGGTCCTGGAAATTTCTGCCTGGTCCATGTTAGCCTTGTTCCGGTCCTCAATGTGGTTGGTGAACAGGTAAGCATGGAAAATGTGCTGTTCTAGACTCATATTTGTACCCACATTGTACTATCTGTGAAACAAAAGAGAGAAAAATGAATCACAAGCTTATGCTTATTTTTTAATGATTGTTGATTTTCCTGACTATTTTTGTTAATTTTAAACCATAGAAAACTAAGCCTACTCAACATAGTGTTCGAGGTCTAAGAGGCCTGGGTTTGGTTCCAAATATTTTAGCTTGCCGCAGTACAAAGGTTTTCTCTTTCCCTTCTTGCTTTTGGGGCTTGAAACTGCAACTATTTCATGATCTGACTTTATTTGGCTCTAACAGGAACTCGATGAAAATGTTAAGGAAAAACTTGCTCAATTTTGTCATGTGCCGGTACTGTATGATGATGCCCTTCAACATGGTCATCTGATGCTTTGCATTTGTTTCTAATGAGTTGGGTTCTTGACAGGCAGATAATATAATCACCCTCTATGATGTGCCAAATATCTGGCATATTCCTCTGCTATTAAGAGTAAGTGGTTTCTTTCGTCATATTTCTTTTTATGCGAGGAAAGACTAAAATGTTTTTCTTCAACAGGATCAGAAGGCTCATACTGCACTCTTAAAAGGACTGAACCTTCACAGGTTGGTATTACAAGTGTCATTAACGACATAATATCTTTATGTACTGTCAATGCATTCAATCTGTCTGAATCTCTTGAACGCACTTCCATTAAAGACGTTGGTCTACTAAAATTTACAAATTTCCAGTGTAGCAGGAGAACCTGATTTAGATGGATGGACGACTAGGACAAGGTTATATGATAAATTACATGATTCCGTGGGTCTTGAGCACTTATCTCATTTGTTGAACATTATCATATGCATCCATTTTTTTATTTTAAGAAAAAAAATATTCATTCAAAAATTTCTGTGAATCTGTAGGTCAAAGTTGCTATGGTTGGTAAATACACAGGGCTGTCAGATTCGTACCTCTCTGTATTAAAGGTAGGTCCCGTAACATGAAACATTTCCAGCGTCCCGTGGGCTTGGGATCCTACTTTTGGGTTTCTTGAAATTTAAAATAATTAATGGATTTTGGATGCTAAGCTTTCTGCTAAATTTCATATATAATTATTGTTAATGAACACCTTTTTTGTAAATAATATATCATACTCTACTTTGATTTTTTTGCTTTTGTAATCTCAGCAATTGTATAGTAGTACAATGATAAATTTCTCCATCTGATCTAATGGTCTATAAAATTTTGAACAATTAAGATAAAGTTTAAGGGGAAATTGCTCTTTTTTCCTCTAATTGTTCCCCACATCCTTTTCTATATGAATTTCAAGAAAAATGGGAATCTATGAACTGTTTGGTCATAATGGAATTAGATAATCTTCAACCTAAGTTTGAATTCAAAGTTCTTAAGGCAGAGTTCATGGATTCAAAGGCTGATGGGGCTAATTTCAAGTTGAAGGTTGCGTTAGATAATAAGAAAAGTTATGCGGGAATGGTTAGGCAAGATCTTTCCTCGTTCAGGCTTCTGTTAATGTAGGAAAGTGGAGGAAGTTTCTAAGAATGACAATTTATTCATGTAGGTTTGAAAAGAGAGAAGTAAGGAACTACAAGTGAATCTGTTTTAGTGGTTACTATATTATTAGCAAATTACTCCTGGATGAAAGATTAAGTTGGTTCCTGGAGGATATTTTCAATCTCTATTGTTGATTAATCCATCTATGGAACTCAAGACATTGATTAAGTTAAGTAAAGATCGTGAAGCCTTTTTTTTCATGGGAATATTTCGGTTTTAAGACTTCCATCTCAAAATCTAAAATTGGTCTAATCGGCTTCATTCTGCATCAAATGTTAGCAAAAGTCAGAATCAAGAATCTTAAAGAAGTTTATAGCCATCCACCTCCTAAAGTCAATTTTTTTTGTTACAACTGAGATGGAGATCCAGCTGTTACTGTAAGTAGTGAGGATGTTATGGACTCTAGCTCAAGATGATTTTTTTAGGAGAACTCAAAGTTTCACGTTGTAGATGATTTTGATGCCTTGTTTCAGAATGGTGAAAAAATGAAAATGTTCAAGCAGATCACCTTTTTGTTTTTTTGTTTTCGTTGTTGGTTTTTTTTTTTTTTTTTTTTTTTTTTTGGTTTTATATTATTATAAATTATGAAAATAACTTAAAATAATGAAAGAATACATAGACAGAAAAAACCAAGCCCACAAAAAAGAAGTCTCCCTATAAAAGGGAACTCTAGGTATACAAAATCTTTTCTATTGAACAATTTCAAAATGTCTTTGAACTTGAAATCCACAGGGGAACATGAAAGCGAACTAAGGGATAGGATCCCTCTCCACACCCCTAAACACCCTACTATTTCGCTCATCCCACAAAACCTATAAAAGCTGCATACAACCAACAAGCCAAAGAAAGTGATCTTTCTCTTTAGAAGGCAATTGAGGAGGAACATCTTGATCATCCCTATGACAAACACACATCATACCAAATGTCTGAAAAAAAAATCTCGTACTCCACTCACAAAGTTATAGCACTAGAGAATATGATCCGAGTCTTCCTCTGCCTACCGACAAAAATACAACAAAAAGGTCCAACTGGCAAAGGCAACTTCCTAATAAGTCTATCTAGTGTGTTGGCACGACCATGAAAAACCTGCTAAGTTAAGAATCATTGCCGCACATAATTCTTGCCAAATTCTCTGTTTTGATTGAAAAATGTGGTTTGCAAATGAAGTCAATTCCACCTCATTCTTCTTCAATTAAAATTAAGTTTGGTGGTTTAGTCTAGGGATTGAATATTATTGTGGAATTCTCTTGTGGTGCGTCTAAGCCTTATTGTTTTACCCTTATGAAATTACTTTTTTTCCTAGTAGTTGCAAGCTTGAAAGTGACAGTTTAGAAGTTGGTTTGTTTCAGGGTTTGATCCTCATATTTTTGGTCTTAATGGACTTTTTACTTCATCTACTCATTGGTCTTCAGGCTTTGACTCTAAAGTTTATGTGTCCACTAACATTGGTTTCCTTTATGGATCTAGATTGTTTGGTTTTAAGTGCTTGCTTTTTGATGTCTTCTCTTTTTTGTATCTAAATAGTATTGTTTTATTTTGTTTCTATAAGTATCTCTGTTCTTTTAAAGGTTAATGTATTTTTGAGCTTTAGTCTCTTTTCATTTTTTTTTTGTGAGAGATCAGTTTTTGAAGCTATTGGTAAACAACTAGGAGTGTTTCTAAATATTTCTTCACAAACCTTGAATGGATTTAGATTATTCTTCAGCTTTCTTGAAGATCAATTTTCTTTTAGTGTTTTGTTTTATTTTGTAGTTTTATCCCTGCTTCAATGATTATTCATGATTTGATTCCTGGTGGTTTCTTCATTCATTTTGAAGCTTGTGATAAAGAGGAAATTTTTGAGATCTTTAGTCACGAAAATAGCATTGAAAAAGTCCTATCAAATTCGCTTGTTGCATCCTGTTTAATTTAATAGCATTGGATGAAGGTATTTTGGTTGAAGACTTATCTTTGGCGCCTGATTTTGAGAAGTATATTATAAATGAAGGCCTCGGTAATGATTAAGGAAATCCAAGAGTCACAGCGTTGCATAGGAAATAAAGATTGTAACTATGAGGTTGGAAACATTCCTAATGGAGAAATTGAAATGTCGGCAATTAATTCTAGACCCCATGTGAATAGGTTTCGAATTCTGAAATTTTGAGCGAAGTTTTTGAAGAGTTGTCATTTGTGGTTGACGCTTTTAAGGAAGGTGAAGGAGTTGTGGCTGATGGTTTTAAGGAAGGTGTAGGAGCTGTTTTCCCGAATTGATTCTTTTAAAGAAGTAATTTTTGAAGAGATGCATGGAAAAAGCATTTACTGTGAAGGGTAAAGTTTTGAAAAATCACTGTCATGGCTTGAATCGTTTCGAAGTTGCAAAACTTCTTCCACTTAGTGTTCTCTATCCAAGTTGTTTTCACGTTTCCTTTGGGCTTCAGTTCGAAGCATTTTTGTAATTACTCCATCGGTAACATTTTATTTAGTTGGTCTCCTTCTGTTAGTAGGGGTGTTTTGGCCGGCTGTTTTTTTCTATGCCCTTGAAAGTTGTTTGATTTCATAAAAAAGTTTCAATTTTTTTGGTGCAATATATAAATTTGAATTGGGGTGCTTTTCTTTGATTAGTTTTATTTTTTCTATATTTTCAGATTGCTATTGCTTGTATTCTTCTAGTTCAAGTTTATTTCTAGTTGTCTCTTTATCCTTGTAAGTTGTGTATTAGCTCTTCGTTTTATCAATGAAAAGATCTTTTCCATTCAGAAAAAGAAAAAAGAAGAAACACACACAAACTTAGCGAAGTTTACATTAAAATTATATACATATATATGAAATTTTTTTACAAGTTTGGCCCTGTGTTTAACAAGTCTGTACTTATTAAGTTTTAACAGGCTCTTGAATTATAGAACTTCCCAGCTACTCTTCACTCCTGCATTCTTTCCCTTTTTATTTGAAGATACAATAATTTATATAAAAGGTTAATAGTCCAAAAAACTGTAGTTTAGAACCTAATATGTAGCTTCACGGGTCAGGCCCTTTTACATGCTTCTGTCGCCAGCAATAGAAAGCTTGTTGTAGAATGGGTTCCAGCTGGGGATCTTGAAGATATTTCTGCCACAGAGGTACATTTTTTTTCTCAAGTGGCTTCTCTGCCTTTGATCATTTAGTTACTTTATTTATTGCCTGCAGGCCCCTGAGGTTTATGCAGCTGCATGGGAACTTTTAAAGGTGCCTCGATATTGAGTTTGTTTCTAAATTTCTTTCTTATGTGTAGTTATAAATGTTATTATTTTATGCACTTATCCAATTAGTACTATTTTTTCAGGGTGCTGACGGTGTTCTAGTTCCAGGAGGTTTTGGTGATAGGGGAGTCCAAGGGAAAATTCTAGCAGCCAAATATGCTCGAGAGAATGGGATTCCCTTTCTGGGCATATGCCTGGGGATGCAAATTGCGGTTATTGAATTTGCCAGATCTGTTCTTGGTATACATGATGCTAACAGCACAGAGTTCGATCCTGAAACGACAAATCCTTGTGTGGTTTTTATGCCTGAGGTTTGCACTTTATAAGTTTCCTCAAGTTGCTTCCACATATCCTGTGAACTTGAGTTTCTGTTCTTGATAATAGGGCTCAAAGACTCATATGGGAGGAACTATGCGTCTAGGGTCAAGGAGAACTTACTTTACTGTTATGGATTGCAAATCTGCACAGTTGTAAGGACCCCATATTTGATTAAAACTTACTGGCATCTTACTCCTGAATTGTGTAGTATCTGTGGAAAATTTTGGAACCGATAGGATGAAGAGGCCTTTAATTAGCATTTGTTATTGTTGTATCTCATATTTGATTCCTCGTCTGTAACTTCTATTATTTTGCAACTGCGTTTAAAGGTATGGCAATGTGAAGTTTGTTGATGAACGACATAGACATAGATACGAGGTACTCTTTTAGTTTTGCTTGGGAACTCTATATGTGGTCTTTAACATGCCTGTGTTCATTTTCTTTTCTTCTTTTGTGGGTAGGTCAATCCGGAGATGGTATGTCAACTTGAAAATGCTGGTTTATCTTTCGTTGGCAGTGATGAAACAGGTCGTCGTATGGAGGTATGCATTATTTTATAATTATGATTTTGAAATACCTTTTGCTATTGTGCGATATCTAGTTTTTTTAAGCCTCGTGTATGGAACTGTGCTGTAGATTGTTGAACTAAGTGGCCATCCATACTTCGTGGGAGTTCAGTTTCATCCCGAATTTAAGTCCAGACCAGGGAAACCTTCCCCGCTCTTCTTAGGTACAGTACTGCTTTATCCGGTAGCTGATTTATAAGTTTTTAGGTTCTGGAATTCACCATATTTATCGTGACTTCTATAATTTATGTGAGTACTTCTGATTTTATTACTTTGGAAGTAGATTGCCAATGTTCTTACCGGTGTGATGGTTCCAAATCTCCTGGTTGCAGGGCTCATTAAGGCCGCGTGTGGCCAATTAGAGGCCTTTCTACAAAACAATGGGAATGTCATCCAATTTTCGGCAGATACGATAATCAATGGACACGCAAAGACAAAGATAAAGATTGTGCAAAATGGAGACACCCCAAAGTCTTCGAATGGGTATTTAAATGCCGCACATGGCAATTCAGTAGTTTGCCCCTTGAAAGATGTAAGCCACTGTTTATGAGGATGGTGGTCGCTAATGTTATCACTCCTCGGAGGATGTGCCTGAAGATCCTTGGGCTTGCTGTACAGTTATATGGTCTAGTGATGAGGGCTTTATTTATGACATAAAGCTGGAACTTTTTCTTTTTTTTGACGGTTAGTGCAGCATTAGTTCGATAGGAATACTGATTTAGGGTAACTTAACACTCGTTTCAAAAGTGCTTTCAACTTTTAAGATGGTCGTTTGATGGCATCAAGCTTTCTTCATATCTTTTGAAGTTCTGAAAATTTTCTGCAGTCGTTTGCCTTGCATGCTTCATATTTATTTTTTGCAAATCGTTTGATACAGCCCCATGTGACTATGAAAGAAAAAATATATTTCTTTAAAAATATGTTAAAATTGTTAAAAGGGGTAGTAAAGTAGATATCGAGTTATGTGAAAATTCAAGTACTAAAAGAAGAACCACGATTGACTTTTTTATTAATTTATCATATTAAGAAAAGATACAAGAGGGAAGATAAATAGGTTACAACTTATGATAAAAAAAGGAAATGATATTTGGATAAATTCTTTCTTGGGTTAAGCCCACTAATTCTAACAGTTAGCTCAAGTTGGGATGTAGGCATTAATGAGGTCCAACTTGCTAACACAACAATAGATAACAAGATTCTAATTGTACTTAATTTAACATTATAGGTTTGAGTAAACTTTTTTGCAACTAACCTCATCTTGTGTCTGCCAAGGGTTCTATCTCCCTTATATTTGAGTGTCAACACCCATGTACATCCAATAGATTTATGTCTCTTAGGTAAAGCACAAATTCTCTCACGTCTTATTCTTTCTAAGGGCCCTTATGTCACACCTCGCCCCAAATGCCACTCCTTGTGACCAGATGGGTGTGTGTACCTTTTCACTAGATGACGCGTTGAACGCCTAGTAAGCGAAACAACTTACTTAAACTTGTCTCAAACTTAACTTTCTTATCGTAGCTGAAATTTACAACTTAAGACTTTACTCCATTGCCAAGTACTCTTTACATAATACAAATTAACTTTAGCTTCTAGTCGATAGGCTTAAATAATAATAACAATAATGCAGGGGAATAAAAAAATTTCTTCTCTTTATTAACTTAACACTTTACATAGTTTATACTTTACAAATTATATTCAATTCTCGCAAAACGTTTATACTTTACAAATTATATTCAATTCTCGCAAAACCACAAAGTTAAAACTAAGTTCTAATATACTTTTCTTCCTCCACCGTCCAATGTTGCTCCTTATGGCGGAGGGCACTTAGAGGTGTAAGGACTCCATTTTCATTCTTCTCCTCGGTTGCCCAATAACCATTTTAGGGACAACCTTCATCTGGCTTAGTTCTTTGGCTCTTTTGCTCATTGAATTTGGCCTCATCAATCTAGATGCAGCTCTCGTCTTCTCTTCTGAACTGAGTAGCCCTCAGCTTTAAAGAGCAAAGTCTTTACCTACCGACTCTTTAAATGCGAGATAGGATGACACAGCTTGTATGCCGCACAAGTTTACATAATAACCCCTCTTTCCCTCTTTTACTAGGCTTCTACTGAAGGAATAAAAGCCCTAGACAACGAAAATTTTTATAGAACCATTCTTCAATTTAATTTGGGAATTCCAAAATACCAATACATTGGCAATATAATACAAAAACTAATTTTCTTATTATAACTTAAAGCCTAAACATGCTTTCTAATTATAGATTAGAGAAATAAAAACTTACTTAATTTGACGCCTCTGAATCTACTAAACCTCCAAACTGGGACACCATGCGTATGATACCTTTCTATCCTCTAGGATGAGGTTAGTTTGTGGGAACCAATTGGGATGGAAATTTTTTTAAAGAGAAACTATTGTTGTAGAGAGCAAAAATATTAACTTAATTGATTAAGAAAAACTATTTTCCTTATGCATATTTATAACTTCCTTTCCTTGAGGGTAGGAGAAAATTGTGAGATTCTATTAATTTAAAAAATAGAAAATTCAAATTAATTAATTAATTAATTAATTAATCAATTAACAATTAATAATTAATTAAATCATATTTAATTAATTAATAATTAATAATTAATAATTAATAATTAATAATTAATTAAATCATATTTAATTAATATTTCATTTAAATCATTTTTAATGAATATCTCTCTAATATCATATAGTTTTAAATTAATTAAATAAAATAAAATTAAACTAAACTATTAATTAATTCTCCAATTAATTAATAGCTAAATTAAATATCATATATTTAACTTAAATTAAATTTGAATCATATGTAAATATAAATTTCTCTCAAAATCAATAATTTTGATATGAATCTAATTCACATTAAATTAATATTTGAACTCATTCAAATATTTTATATCTCATAAATTAATTTTGAATTATATCCAATATTAAATTTCTATGATAAAGTTTGATTAAAATTTAAACTTTATATTATAATGTATCACCATACATTATACTAATTTCCAAAGTAAATTTGAACATTTCAAATTGCAACTAATATAAATAAATCTCATTACCCTTTACGAGCAAAGAAGTGACCTAATGAACCTACAGATCAGAAGCTACAACGATATGAGATTGATTGGCTAAACTCATTAACCACATTATCAATATTCGTTAACTGTGTGTACACTTCACTAAAGACTCACGACTGAACTCTTCTTACTGTAGATCCACAGATATAGACCAAAAACAGTAAGTTAGTCCTTTACGAGTGTTCGTAACACCAAATGGGTCAAATTATCGTTTTACCCCCGGATTACCTCTAGTCCTTAAATATCAGGACTTCTCTAATGAATAACTTGTTTATGATGCAAGCAATAAACAGAAACCCCTTTCACGAGAGGGTATGGTCCTTTGTTCAAGTCTTAGAGACACCATTTAAGGGAACACTCATCTACTTACCCTTAAAGTAGGGAAAGAGTGAATTTCATCTTATGTAATTATGTTTTCCAGCTCCCTACTTTGTCTTGTCCCCAAAATGATAAGCATATTGAGTCAGTAATCTGACCACGCTCACCCTTACAAATCAAAGGACAATCCCTCACAAACAGGAGTTCATAATACACTCAGGATTAAGACTAAGTTACTTGAGTTATCCTAATGAAATAGAAACCTAACTAGTTAACGGAGTTACATCTAGTGGTTATTATTTCGTGGTCCGGTTTTATGCAAACTCATTGCATAGGATACCATCACTTGCATGTCACCTACACGAATGCGTTGGATCATTGTGTTTGTATTATATACAAAGTGAGTCGTATTCATAGTGTTACAAGGATAATGTACCCAACCTTAGCCCTGTACTATAGACCTTTTAAGTTGATCTTGAACATTGATCCCTATATGTCTCTACATACTATTCAAGACTCATTAAACAACTTAGAATGTTAGTTTATTGGATTTGGGTTATTAAGACAAAACTAATAATATAATCAATAACACTTTATTATAATAATAACACTTTATTAATAACGGTTAATGGATTAAATTTACAATCTACGAGTTTTATGACATAAATCCCAACAAACTCCCACTTGGACTAAAACTTTAGTCTCTATGGGATGTACGTAATAATGTAATCCTCAAACATTGAAAATGGTAAAATGTACAAGTATATTACATAAAACGTATATATACAAATACTATAAACTAGAGCATCCTCATACCCATTACACATCTCCCATTTGCCCTAGATTACCTAATGTACATATCTCATAGACCTAGACTTTCTAGATGACCCTCAAACACTTTAACCGTGAGAGTGTTCGTAAATGGTTCAGCAGTGTTGTGCTCTAAAGCGATCTTGGTGATGATCACATCACCTCGTTACATAATCTTTCGTATCAAATGATACTTCCTCTTTATGTGTTTTCCTTGTTTGTGGCTGCGAGGTTCTTTATAATTGGCTACTGCCCCATTGTTATCACAATATAAAGTGATGGGCATGTTCATGTTTGCAACAACATCCAAATCATGCAGAAATTTCCTGAGCCAAACAACTTCTTTTGTTGCTTCACAAGTAGCTACGTACTCAACCTCCATAGTAGAGTCTGCAATGCATCTTTGCTTGATGCTACATCATACCACAGTTTCCCCGTTTAGGTCGAACACTGATCCTAATGTGAATTTTCTAGAATCCTTATCAGTTTGGAAATCATAGTCAGTGTATCATGTAATGATCAAATCCTTAGCTCCATACATAAGCATGTAGTCTCTCGTTCTCCTAAGATACTTGAGAATAATTTTAACCGTAATCTAGTAGTTTAACCTTAGATTGACTGATATCTACTGACTATTCCCACTGCATAACAAATGCCTAGCCTAGTGTAAAGCATAGCATACATTAAGCTGCCCCACAGCTGAGGCATAGGGAATCTGTCTCATATCCTCAACTTCTTGAGGTGTCTTAGGACACTGTTCATTAGACAAGTGAACCTCGTGCTTGAAAGGTAACAAATTCTTCTTAGAGTTCTACATCGAATATCGAACCAATATTTTATCGATATAGGTTGCCTGAGACAGTTCTAGAGTTTTGTTCTTACGATCCCAATAACATATTGTGCCTCTCCCAAATTTTTCATTTGGAATTTGGCTGCTAGCCAAATTTTAACATCAGTTGGGTATCCTACATCATTTCCAATGAGAAGGATATCGTTCATATAAAGTACTAAGAAAGCTACTTTACCTTTGTTGATTTTTTTGTATACACAAGGTTCATCAACTTTTTGGTCAAAATCGTAAGATTTGATCGCTGTATCAAATCTAATGTTCCCAGATCTAGATGCTAGTTTATGAAAAAGTAAGATAACTAAAATGACCTTTAGTTATATCTAAAGTAATTAACTATAAAAATAGCTAAAGCAACAAATAATGTAGAATACTTTGGTAACCCAATTCCATAAATACGACCTACGTCTAAGGAGCTCCTTTGCTCAAATAAGAAATATTATTGAGATTCAAAAGTTTGTAACTTAACACTAAAGCTACTTTAATAAGTTATCACCACAACTTAAAAAATAAACTCAGGCTTCCCCTAAAGGTAATCATGGATCTCTTCAAAGACAAGTTCAAGCTCCACTTAAAATAGTGAATTGAATCCTCAATTATGTGGTCTTCATTCATATTTCTTATCACTAACGTTTCATCACATATGTTGACTATCTTTAATGTAAATTCATATATCAGAGGCAACAATTTTACCTTCAACAGAACTACTTGAGAAATCGAAACCTATCTCAACAAAGTGCAGTATCGTCATCAACTACTTCTACAGTAATCGCAACAAACTATATATATATACCTATATATATATATATACCTATATATATATATATATATATATTTAACATATGTATCTTCCCAAAATTAGTTAATAAAAGATACACAACCAGATTTCTAAATATAGGTAAATCAAATATTTGAATTCCAACAACATCTTTCCATATAAAAATAATTCTAAATAAATCTTTTTGACAAAAATCTGAATAAACTCACCTTTTTTTGTCAAACCGATAAGAATTCTTTTTGTGATCAATCAGAGCCGCAATAGCTAGTAAACAAATTAGTGAGAGACAACATAAGAACTCACCTTAAACTTCTAGGATCTTAATAAATGAAAACCATATAGCTATTCCAAACGCCAACTAAGAAGCCAAACCAATAGTCAATTCACCCAACACAAAACTAAGAAGAGCATCATACACATGAAGTTCATAAAAGAAACAAACAACTACCATGTATCAACCATATATCAAGAATTGGACAGTCTTCCAAAAGAACAGGACAAAACAACATTGGCTCCCCTTTGAGCAGAAAAAGAATTCAGATGAAGAAGGACCAGCCTCACTGGATGAAGGCAGAATGGTCTTCAAGTATTGAATTAAACTGTCAATCTATACCTGTCTATCAGTCATCAATGAAATGGAGGTACTTAGAGCACGTGATTCAGCGGGTAGAGAGTTTATAATACGTGAAATATCACTAGCTGACATATTAACACCAACAGATGGATCAGAGACATTATCAGAGTCAACATGTGCAGACTTGGAAGAATGGACATTATGCTCAATATTCTGTACATGAGCTCCTTGAAACAGTTATAGATCAAGGATAAGATACGTGGACTTAGCCCAGGTGAATCAGAGTCAGTTAAAATTCTAGGTTGCAAATGAAGCAGTAATCGGCATCCATAAAAGAACAAGTACCAATTCGATATAAGAATGTAGTAAAAGTTGTAGAGACACTGGATGCATGTAAGGAAGGAAACCAGTTGGCTATCCCAATCTTGTCAAAATAGCATACTTGACACTCAAAGACGCAGAAGAAATTCCATTTATCTGCCAGATAGTAAGAGTCCTGCTAGTCAAAACATATGCCAATTCTTCATTTGAAGGAAAGGATAATGATGGGTTGGAAATGTCAAGAAATGTATTAATCACTGATGGTGACATCATGAATTGAGACCCACGAATGTGAATGGCCTGATAATCTGAGCTACTAGGATCATCAAACTCAGAGGGAAGATTAGCAATAAACTTTTGAATCATCTTAGGATAAAAAGGTCCCATATTCGTAATAGTTCTGGATAACCCAGATTGACCAATGAAATTTATAACACTAACACAAGACTGATATTTGTCTGAAACATTTACTTCATTTTCTATCTGTTGATGTACAACATATTTTCAACATGTGCATTCTCTTCATGGTGAAAAGAGATCTCATCGATAGGCAGTGAGGGAACATTGAGAGGAAGCTTTATGCGTCCTATCTTGGTAGTAACAACACATGGGCTCTTGGAAGGCTTGAATTTTAACTTTGATGTTCTGGCAAAATTCTCAAGCTCAGATGGAGATACATTTGTGTTATGAACAGGGGAAGCGAGAGGAGGTTGTATAGGAGTATTATGAACTTCAGATGTATTAGTCTTAGGGATGGCCTCATACTTAGTATGTAAAAATGCAAAGGCAAGCACTTCAGACCTGTGATGTGGGAGATTCTCAGTACAACTGCTTTCAAAGCTAGACAATTGAGTCTCTATGGTGACAGGACCCTTTCCTCTAAAAGAAAAGTTTGGCAAGACCTCTAAGTCTAAACTCTCACAAGAGAAAAAGTCTTCGCGAGAAAAGTTGGTAGTTCATGAAAGAAGTTATGCGATAAGACCTTGGGAAGCTGTTAAGTGGTTGAAGTTATTTGCGAAATGGTATTTGACGAGAAGAAAGGTTGGCGAGAAGATGTCAAATCTGATTTGACAAGGGTTAACGTGTAAGATTAAGATTTTAAACATAACTAAAATAAATAGAAATTGTACAAGTGTAAGGTTGAAGTAGGAGCTGACAATCGGATAAAGAACTAGAGACGACTAATCCAGATTAAAATAGTAGTATAAGTAGAGGATTTGGGTAACTAAGTAGAGGATGGTGAGAGTTTTGTTGAAATGCTAACGTGCGGCCACTTGGTCTCCGCGTGAAGACTTTGCAAGAAGAGGAAAGTTGAAGGGTGAGTGCTTTTATTTCAAAGTTTTGTGAGTGTTTTCCTTAATATTTTATGTCAAATTTTTCGTTATAAATCTCTATTGATTTGAGTTAATATTTTGATTCAAAATGATTTCTAAAAGAGATTTATATGAAAAAGTGTTATGATGTTCAAAGCATGATTTGATCTTAATGTTTATGGCATAGTTTGCAAACCATTAGTTACTTATTTTGAATAAGCTAACTTTTATGTGCACATAAAGAGTTAAAGGCCACCATGAGTGTACGAGACTATGTGGTGAAGAAGTTGGCTTATGCGTTGAAAGCAGTGTATAATGCTTAGCGGCCTGAACAACAAGGACAAATCAGGATACTCTCGGATGCTGATGATTCAGTAATCTAAATGCAAAGTTACATGAGCTAGCGTTGAGAGTGATTTGGGATCATTGGCGAATTGATTTGTTAAGCATAAAAAAAGGTTTATGCGAAATGAAATGTTTTGTGAAATAAAGTATTTTTTGATAAACTGTTTTGAGTTGGAATTTATGATCTGGCAAAAAGTATTTATCAAATAGCATTGTGAAAAAGATTTCATAAAACCTCATTAAGTCATTTAGAATTACGTTTTCAAAATCTATCTTCCAAGATCAGACGTTTAGACCAAGTAGAGAAGAAATGTTGAAGGATTTACGGCGAGATGAGAAAGCTACTAAGCATTTAAGAGTTTATTTAATGTAACTTTAAGTCAAAGTGTTGTCAATTATGTTCATCTAAATGTCTGTTATCAATAAAATGTAAGTTTTGGCTGAATTGATCGCGTTAAGTTTTTTGCATTAAGAATGTGTTTGATGTTCAATACGACTTCTGCTGCGTTATGTTTTCTCTTGGTAGTTTAAAAGGAATTGAGGTTGAATTAGTCGATAAGAAAATTCAAGGTTGTAACTAAATCGTATCTTATTCCCATTACTTCGGTGTTTTGGTCATATTGTGGTTTAGGGTATGACAAAAAGAGTATAAGATACAAAAATCATATGTTCTATGAAAGTATTTTAGGATTCTTTTAACAATCATAAGATGAAAACTACGTGGATCAGATTGAAAACGAGCACATACTCCTATAGCACAAGAGATATTTGGTCTACTAGCACTTAAATATAACAGACTACGAATCATACTTCTATACAATTTGTGATCAATAGATTCCGCTTCACAGTCTTTGGTTAATTTTATCTGTGTAGCTGGTGGTGTTCGTTTGGACTATGAAGTCTCTAGATTGAATTTCTTCGCAATGTTCTTAGCATATTTTTCTTGAGAAATAAAGATACCATTATGATCTTGCTTGATTTGCAAACCAAGGAAAATGATAATTCTCACACCATGCTCATCTCAAATTCTAACTACATGATATGAATAAAACTACTTACATTTTCATCAGGAAATTTTCCAAAAATGATATCATCAACGTATGTTTGAGCCACAATTATGTCCTTATCATTCCAATTGATAAATAAGGTTTTATCAATTCCTCCTTGAACATATCCTTGTTGATGTAGATAGACAGAAAGTCTTTTGTACCAAGCTCGGGGTGCTTGTTTAAGACCATAAAGATCCTTATTTAGTTTGTACACGTGCTGAGGAAACATTGGATCAGTGAACCCTTTAGGTTGTGCTACGTATACTTCTTCACTTAAGTACCCATTTAAAAAGACACTTTTGACATCCATTTGATACAATTTAATTCTTTGCAAGCATGCTATGCTAAGCAACAAATGTATAGCTTCTAGTCGAGCTACTGAAGCAAATGATTCATCAAAATCCACTCCTTCGACCTAAGTGTATCCTTGAGCAACCAATCTTGCCTTGTTTCGTGTAACGCAGTTTTGTTCATTTTTTTTGTTTTTAAATATCCACTTTGTGCCAATAACATCAGCATTGTCAGGTTTAGGCAGCAACGTCCAGACATTATTTCTTTAGAACTGTAGGAGTTCTTCTTACATTGCACTTATCCAAAATTCATCTTTGAGTGCTTCTGTAATAGAAACAGGTTCTACAAGTGAGGTATAACATATATATTGCCAATTAACTTTTCATAATCTATGTTATCTTTCTTTTTGGTGGTAATACCACTATGTAGATCACAAATAATACAATTTGTTGGATGGATTCTTCGTGATGGAGCAGCTTGTTGAATAGGAGTGATGTTGTAGGCTCAGCATCAGTAGTTCTTTGAGAAGACTCAAAATTATTTCCATCGTCTTTAGCTTCAGGATTATCATGAGAAACAACATCACCACTTTGTAATTCGTCAATAGACTTATTAGTATTTTGTATTAGTACAACTTCTTCATCATCACGTCCTCTAAGTGAAAGTTTTTCATCATCATTGACCACAATATTAATAATTTCCTTTACAGACTGAGTTCTAGTATTAAAGACTCACTATTTGGAGAATAGTCCAAGAAAATTCCTCTATTGGACTTAACATCCAATTTTCTTTAATACTCTCGATCAACAACTAGATAAGAAACACTTCCAAAAATGTGAAAGTATTTTAAATTAAGTTTCTTACCTTTCCATAATTCATACAATGTCTTAGAGGCTCCAGTACGTATTGTCACTCAGTTATGAATGTGACAAGTTGTGTGCATGGCCTTAGCCCATAATTGCAATGAAAGATTCTTGGCATGAAGCATTACTCTGGCCATTTATTGTAATGTTCAATTCTTTCTTTCTACAACTCCATTCTGTTGCGGAGTTAGGGGAGCTGAATACTCATGATGAATCCCTTCTTTTTCACAAAAGGTATCAAACTCTTCATTTTCAAATTCCTTGTCGTGATCGCTCTGTATCCTTGCAAGTGAATCGTGAGTAATCATCCACACATACAAATACCCACTTCTTCCTTCTCCAAGCTCTCGGTTTGCATTGGACCCATAATACTCCAAATTAGGGGAGCTTTACACGCCTCTGAATCTACTAAAACTCCAAATTGGGACACCACCTGTCAGAGACCTTCCTATCCTTTGGGATGAGATTGGTTTGTGAAAACCACTTAAGATGAGAAAAAGTTTATAGAGAAAATTTTGCAGAGAGCAAAAGCATTGACTTAATTGATTAAAAAAAAAACTGTTTTTCTTATGCATATTTACAACTTCCTTTCCTTGAGGGAGTAGGAGAGAATAATGAGATTCTATTAATTAAAAAAAAATATTAAATTAATAGAAATTTCAAATCAACTAATTAATTAAATCATATTTAATTGATATTTCATTTAAATCATATTTAATGAATATCTCTCCAATATCATAGTTTTAAATTAGTTTAATTAAATAAAATAAAATAAAACTATTAATTAATTCTTCAATTAATTAATAACTAAATTAAATATCTTTATTTAACTTAAATTAAATTTGAATCATATTCAAATATAAATTTCTCTCATAACAAATAATTTTAATATGAATCTAATCAATATTAAATTAATATATGAACTCATTCAAATATTTTATATCTCATACGTTAATTTTGAATCATATCTAAAATTAAATTTATATAATAAAATTTGATTAAAATACAAACTTTATATTATAATGTATCACCATACATTATACTAATTTTCAAAGTAAATTTGAACATTTCAAATTACAACCAATATAGATACATCTCATTATCCTTTACGAGCTAGAAAGGGGACCTAATTAACCTACAAATCAAAAGCTACAACGATATGAGATTAATTGGCTAAAACTCATTAACCACATTAATCAATATTAGTTAACTGTATGTACATTTCACTAAAGACTCACAACTGAACTCTTCTCATTGTAGATATATTTCTGTGTCCACGGATATAGACTAATAACAATAAGTTAGTCTTTCACGAGTGCTCATAACACCGGCTGGGTTAAATTACTGTTTTACCCACGGGTTACCACTAGTCTTTAAATACCAGTGCTCCTCTGATGAACAACCTATTTATGGTCCAACCAATAAACAGAAATCCCTCTCGTGCGATAGAGAGGGTAGGGCCCTTTCTTCAAGTCTCAGAGACACCATTTAAGGGAACACTCATCTATTTACCCTTAAAGTAGGGAATGAGTGAATTCCATCTTGTGTAATTATGTTCCCAGCTCCCCACTCGGTCTTGTCCCAAAAAATGATAAGCATATTGAGTCAAAAATCTGGCCACTCTCACTCGTACAAACCAAAGAAAAATCCATCGCGAATAGGAGTTCATAATACACTCAGGATTAAGACTAAGTTACCTAGGTCATCCTAATAAAATAGAAATTTAACTAGTTAACGGAGTTACGTGTAGTGGTTACTATTTTGTTGTCTGATCTTATGCAAACTCATTGAATAGGTTGCATAGGGTACCCTCACTTGCATGTCACCTATATGAACACGTTGGATCATTATGTGTATATCATATACAAAGTGAGTCGTATCCATTTTGTTTCCACGATTTCGAACATTGCTCCATGTATGTCTCTACATAGTGTTCAGAACTCATCAAACAACTAAGGATGTTAGTTTATTGGATTTGGGTTATTAAGACAAAATTAATCATATAATCAATAACATTTATTATAATAATAACATTTTATTAATAACGGTCAATTAATTATATCTACAATCTACGAGTTTTAGGACATAAATCCCAACATCTATGCCTAAGGTCCATTCCTTACTTGACTTCAACACCTAACAACCTGGAGCGGGGGGGGGGGGGGGGGGGGACTTAAAACGTAAGTCAATGACTTGGTGAGTGATGAATTTAGAAAATATCTTTTGGGGAATACAATATTTTCAAATATAATAACCACAAGGTCATTTCATATATAATAATAATTTTCATCGAATCAAATCATAATCACAAACTTTTATCGCATCAAGCACAATCACAACAATTGTAATAATTCCACGCGATTCAAGTCATCAAAGCATTCACTACTCATCACCGACACCTGAGATTCTTCTATCATCTGAACCTGGAATTCACTTCACCAACGTCTCACGATTTTTCTGGGATTTCTACCAGCGCGCGTAACACTCGCTTTTTTCTCAGACTTGGGATTCACTTTCACCAGCATCTCATTGCCTGGACCTAGGATTCACTTCACTAGTGTTTCATATATCATTCCTTGCCTAGATTTGAGATCCACTTTCACCAGCATCCAACATCAATAACACATCGCATACTCGCTTAGACTTGGGATTCACTTCTACCAGCATCTTATTGCCTAGACCTGGGATTCACATTCATCAGTGTCTCACGATAGACCCAGATTTCCATCAGTGTCTTACTATAGATCATATCACACCACATCATATCAACATCACAATCAATAAAAAAAGAATTATAGTAGCTCAGAAGCATTTCATACAACACATCGTAGCTCATTAGTAACAATTCTAACAATAAACATCAATCATAAGATCATAAGAATTACAAAAATTCATAAAACACTTCATTCATCGAGTAAAGATCACCCAATCATTTACAATGATCACTTGCAAAACATTTATTGAGAAAGATATCAAATTATTCACAACAACGTTTGTTTTTAAAGATCACTCACAACACACATTTGGATTAAGACACATTTCAGAAATCCCTTTTTATTTGAAAATACTTTGTGAGAAGGACCACTCACAACAATACCCAGCCTCAACTCTTTCTTTTGCTGCTTTTAGCTTCTTCTTCTTGTCTGGCGGTTCCTTTCAACCAGTCGTTCAACACTCAAAACTTTTCCTTGACAATTTATTAGAACGTTAGCATCTCATGTCCTTTTTCTTTTGACCTTTGGTCCTATTTATGGTGACCTTTCACATCCATGGGTCATTTCCATGCTTTACCCATGTCACTTTCCCATTTCGCCGCACTATGCAGTCAACCCAAATTCAACATGTAAGCTAAACGTCAGTTACAAATAGACACTTTCCTTGAGATGCCAACCTTATCTCCTTGGAAAGCTAAACTTCTTATCGTCTGAATCTCTCCTTAGGAAGCCACAGAACATTTACTTTGCCTTAGAGGGTTGTCCAATCACCTCATACGGACATCCAATTTCTCAACAAAATGCCTACCTCATCGCAACCATACTTAGGTGCAAGCACTTCTCACGTCACTACACCTAAGACCTAGTTCTTAGCATTCGTCGCACCCTTCTTCCTCGCCAGCTAATCTCATTGTGTTGCTTTCTTTAACGCAATAAACCTTAAACTCAAATGCTTTTCTCTCGCCTCACCTTATCTACCATCGTATCCTTCTTCGCAGAATGCCTCTTATTAACACTTTGTCCAATGCAACTCTTCTCAACAGGGCTCCTCTTTAAAAGGACTTCCTTTTGGATCTGGGCCTCACACCTCATCTCTTCCATGACAACGGTTTTTCACTTAGGACACTCTAAAGCAATGTGAATATTTTTTGGCATTGTAAGAGAGTCAAGGCTAGCTGTGTGAAAGCTCTAAACTGTAGAGATCTGGTACTTTTTCTCAGAGCAATGGGAATGTTCAGAGAAGGATCATACTCATCAAGATTACGGTTTGAATGACCCTGTTCAGCCTTATTACCACCAGTCTCTACTCTGACCTTAATCTGATAAACAGTGCCACTTTCTCCCATATCTTTAGGAACAACAATATCAGCACTACCATTCCCACTCATTTTACTATCAACAAATGATTCAATAGGACTAGTCATACTATGAAGGTGGTGGGAAATCAAACCCCAGCTGTAGGGGTGGCCTAAACCAACATGATAATGATACTTGAGCCTAAGCCCTTTTGTGGAGATCGTGATGCAATAACTCTAAAAAATTTCATATTTGACATGAAAAAAATACTTCAAGGCCACGAATACGGTCACTAAAGATTCAAGGATCACTTTGGCCATAATCCACTTTACAAAAATGCCAAATTATGGTGGAGATCTCGATTAGTTGACATCCAAGAGGGTCGATGCACGATTGACACGTAGGATAGACTGAAACAAGAGTTGTGTTCTTAGTTATTTTCTCAAAATATTGAGATTTTGGCAAGGCGAAGTTGAATTGAGACATACCGACATTGTCTGAGAATATGTGAAGCAATTTCTTGGATGCATGACAGTCTTAAATGTCATAATTACTTTGTTAAGAGTGATTATGTACTATTTCTCAAATCTCTTCTTCTAAACTATTCTATTGATCAACATGTATTATAACTCTTTATTATTGTAATAAATGTATTACTTTGTTAAGAGTGATTTTGTAGCTTATTCAATAGAAATTCTCTGGTAGATGACATAACCTTATCACCATCTTTTTGTAATTAATTCTTGATTTAGGGTTGAATGCCAAGAACATTCAGGTAAGTTTGATCAACTTGTTTGTGGAGTGTTCGAACTTGGAGTGATTAATAGTTCCTTATTTCTTGGTCTTGATCAAAGGTAATCCAAATCTAATCTATTTCTTGGGATGTTGTCAAATAGATTGAGGAGTTTTAGATTTTGATATTAGGGGTTCACCAATTAGGTTCATAATTTTCATAACCTAAAGTTTTCATATCACAATTATTTGTCTAAACGCCATGTGATTTGTTGAGTTCTATACGATTGTGATATAATTTTCATTAGATGTTAATTACGTTTCTATTTGATTGTTAACACACCAACAACAAATACATAAAAACTAAGTGTCATTAGCAATCAAATGACAATAGGTATCTAATATAAATAAATAACAATCATTATCAAAATGTATTTAGTAACATCAAGAATTTGTAGACAGCCAAGTGTCATTAGTTGATTATCAAATAGTAATCAAACAACAATTCACATCATAAGTAATTAAATAGCAATCACACATTAATCAAATATAAAATCAGTAAATCAATAACAACATTATAAATGTCTCATTCAAACTTCTAACTATATATAACAAGCAATCAAACAGCAACCATAAACTACCCACTAATTAACAAAAGAAATTATATAGCAATATCATCAACTATTAATTATGTGTCAAAAAAAGTCGATCAGATGACAAAATCACTAATAACTACATATTAAAGAATAGAAGGTAATATGATGACAATTAGAAGTCAATCACATGACTATTAGATGACAAGGCCATCTTTCTAAAAAAATGACAAATTCATAAACAACTAACTAGATACGCATCAAAAAATAAAACTTAATCAAATATCAATAATAAAAAAAAATGCATTAGACAAAGATGAAAAAACAAAAAAAAAAAAAAAAAAAAAAAAAAACAAGGTAATCATAGAAGGTTAACTACTATTTTCGCTAAAAGAATCAAGCCCTTAGATTATGGACTTAGTTTTTTCAAATATATACATATATATTGTCAATCTTCCCGTTTTCCCCTCCGTTTAATACTCATACAAGCACATAAATTAATATCATATAGTTATGAGCATATGAAATACCAATTTCAAGTAAAACTCCATCAAAGAAATAATCTATCTATAGTATATATAAAAGTATAGATGAGTAGAAACTTTTTGTTTCCAATTTTACCATTTTTTTTAGTAGATTTGTTTTTCTTACTTTGGTTTTATTGTAATTTGCTTCTTATTTATTTTTTAATTTAAAATTAATTATTAATAAATACATATATATATTAATAATTTTAAGTTTTTCTTTCTAATTAATTATATCATTAACATTTTTCTAAAACCATTCACATCTCTCTATCTTCCACCTATTCACATCCCTTTCTCTTCCACCTATTCACATTCCATTATCTCATATTAACTATTTTGTAATTATTTCAACCTTTCAATTTTTTTCCCTTTTCAAATCTTTAAGTATAGATATTCCATTTTTTTTTTCATGTTCAAGTCACAACAAAAAGTTGGTGTGTGAAGAAATTAGTCTTCCAACAAATTCAAATGAAGATTTGTGAGCCAAGGCTACAAAAATCCTCTGTTTTATGGTTGCTGCTGAGGTTACACACAATTTGAGGGTGATGGGCGTCTTCTGGGTTTATGTCATCATTTTGGTGCTGCTTGCAAGCTTGAAAAGAGATTCCTACGTTGTTTCTTAGTCACTTTTGTTTTTGTCTAACATTATAAATAGAGAAGGAAAAAAAAAATTTGGATAAGCGAGTAGGGAAAAAAAATATTGTTGTTTAGGCCTTATGGAAATTGAATAATAAGAAAATTTATTTTTTGTTAGCTGATTATTTTCTTTTTATTTGTTGGTTTGGTCACCTTAATGTGTTAAAATGATCTTGATTTAAGTGAAAAATAGATTTTTCTTCTAGAGCGTATTATTCAAAATTTAAATTTTAAATGTTGTTTTTCTTGAGCAGTCATCGAATTTATCCCAAAATTATTTTTGCTATTTTAAACATTCGAGATGTAATTGATACATGAAAAAAGTCCTACTTATCAATCTAAAGCTTGATTGAATGGATTGTTTCATAGTCATACTATCAAATTCTTTATATCTTTTAGCTCATTCTATTTATACATGTATATAACAAGTCTTGAGGAAAAAATCTCTCTAGAAATAAAGTTCAAAAATGTATTTCCAAAAATTATTTTAAAAAATTATTTTAAAAAATCATGAGTAAATCAATATAGGTTCATTCTATTTGTGTGAAAATTAACGTGCATAGTGTCACAATCGTAGCGTTTCAACCTTGAGACGGACGATTGTGCGGCACTTGTTCTAACTCGATGAACAAGTCAGCCGATCAAAATCCGAAAGTTGCGAATAACGTCGACGTATGTCGTAACCTTCCTTCGCGTTCTTGGGAAATTTTATTATAAAACGCGGGAAAGAAAGAAATACATTGAAATAGATGTTACAATAAGCATTAAAGACTGTCAGTTGCAAGGAAAAAGGATTGCTTGCAAAGAGTACAACTAATGCTTGGGCGGGGATTCAACTGGTGTGCCTCCCCTATAGTACATTTTGAACATTTTCAGCTCTGGTAGGCTTGCATATGAAAATGCCGAAACGTCACACCTAAGCTTTATGACTACAAACGAAATGCAAATGCCTAAACTAAGTATGGTGCTTCAAGATAAGATAAGTGGGAGCTAATCGGAGCATATAACCAAAGGTAAACACACTTTGGAAAAATATGTCCGTGACACATAGCACGTGTTACCAACTAGTAGTATATATAAAAGGATGGAAGTGGAGAAATTTGTTAGCCTCATTTTACCCTTTCATTATAACTTTATTTATATTTGCTTTAGGGGCAATATTGTCATTTACATATATTTAATGTTTTTGTCATTTTTATTATAAATTTTAATGATTGCTTTAGTGAAAATGATTTTTTAAACTTTTCATCTTCTTATTATAACTTTTCTCAAAATTTAAAACTTTTCACTCCAATTAATTATGTAAATTTAATTTGTTCAAATCCATTCACATTCCTCTCTCCCCCTTAATCTTATATCTCTCAACTATTCACATTCCTCATCTCTTTCAACCTTTCAAAATTCTTCCTTTTCAAATATTGGTTATAAATATCTCTTTTTTTTTTTTTCATTCATGTTCACAAGGCACAAAAAAATGCTAAAGGTGAAGAAGAAATCAAATCATGCTTTTCTATTCTCTTCTAATTTTTTTTTCTTTTTTATATTTTGCTATCTAATTTTTTTTATATAAAAGTATGTTTGTGTTTATTCCTTCATATATAGGTTTCTTTTTTAGTACACAATATAAGTTGGGGAAACTTGAACCGCAAACTTCGTGGTTGACATGTAAATATGTCTATGTTTTTTATGTTTAAATCATGTAATATTAAGAATCCTTTTCTAATGTAACCATGAGAATCTTGTTCATATTTTTTTTTCTTTATTTAATTCTTTTTATTAAAGCTAATTTTATTAATGAAATTGTTGAGTGATTTATACTTTGATTTTATTAAAACAATGTAAATATTGTTGGAATTTATTAAGTAAAAATTATGTAATCAAATGTGTAAAGTAAGAAATATTAAAGTCTTTCATTTAATTTTTTTACCTAAAAAAAATTATGATTTCATATTTATAATTTAATAATTTCAAAGAAATATGATTTTGGTGGATTTTTTACCATTTAATTATAATTATTTTTTTAGTCTTGCTTTAGTGACAATTTTTATTCGCATAGCCTTAATGTTTGTAGTCGTTTTCACATTCAACAAGATAGAAGTTATATTTTATTAACTTTTCATCTTCTTATTAAAAAAAAGCTTTGATTCCATAAGTGATATTAGTTAATGCTCTATGCATGTTATTATGGCCATAGCGTAACTTTTCCATCTTCCATAATTGATATTACATAATACTATATGTTATAACACAACTAACAACATTTTTATCTTCCACTTTATTTGGATATATATAGATTAAATGGTTAAGTTTGTAACATGTAAGCTCAAGATGTTAAGAAATTGAATTTGAATTTTGCAAACAAATCAAATTTAAACATACATTCAAAAGATGACAACGTTGTCTCTTTTACTAAATAAATTCATTTTCTACTCGATGTGAATATAAAAATGATATAAATATGAAAATATTGAAATGATTGTTCTAATTTTATAAAGTTAAATTAAAACTATAATTTTTTTCGTGTGTGTTTTTCACGTGCATCGCATGTGTTGTTTTCTAGTTTAACAAATGGATAAGTATATCTAAAAATAAATATATCAATAACCAAACTAGTCATTAAAATAAACATTATGAAACTTTAATACTAAGAAATAATTAGAAAGACAACTCCAATTTTGACCCTCGAAGATTTGTGTCCCCGTAAAGAGGCTCCAGCAATAAGACATCGTAATTTATAACTCTTTGCTGTCTTTTTTCGTAAATTGACAATATCAACCTGACACACAACCAACGCTCGAGAGAGAAATCAGCGACAGAAAGTACCGGAGCATCAATAAATCTTCTCTCTAGGAAAGAATCTACAACACTGTTGTCAGTCCACAGATTTCTTCCATCAGCTTCATCTTCAAATCTTGAGGCTATCGATAAATTTCAGGTACCTGTTTTCGCTTTTTTCATTTCATCATTCTCTCTTTGGTTACCGTGAAAATCCCGCCAATGGCGTAGAGAAATCTAGTGTTCTGTATCTCTGTAGGCTGTCAATGCATTCGCGTCCTTCTTTGCTATGTTGTGAAGCCATTTTTTCTTCGACCGCATCTGATTACTTATGTATTAAGCTCATCCTGTGGTTTTTATGTTCTGTTCTGTGTTGATCATCCACATTGTCTTCTACATGTATAAATCGGGGTTTCTGGATTCCATTAAGCGGTGTGAACTGTAATCTTATTGGATGCTATTAATAGTATACAAGTATAGTCTCTGGACTTGTGTTGATCGAGGAAGATGGAGTTGATAATCTTACTTAGCACTAGCATGTGAGATATTTGCTCCTGCTGTTTGGTTGCTCACTTGCCTTTATATTTGTTTGTCTCTACCAAATTTCTATGAAGTATATGTGATTGTGGTATTCTATTCGATTCTGTTACTATTTGTTAGGCTAATTTGTACTTTTCTAGTTTATGCTTTCCCTTCTTGTACTCTTCTTTGTGTATAATCCTATTTGTAACGACAGCATATATTTCAATAATTTACACAAAATTAACAGATTCATTAGTCTTGTCCCATAGAAATGTTGCCATAACAGTGTAATGTTTGGTTTAAATTGTATAACTTTCTCTCACTGGGAACATAAATGTTGCTATGCTCTGAGACAATGTGTAAGACTACTACCAGAAGTAATGTGATCGATGGAAAATGTGGAATGTTAGTGACATTATTTAATTTTTGCCAGTATTTTGGATATAGTTTTTTTTTCTGTAAAGTTGAACACCCATTTTATTAAACCAATAACCATGTATGTAAAAAGTTTCTTTAGTTTTTGAAGTTTGTAAGGAACTTTGGTACAGTAACCTACGAGATATGGACTAAAGAAACGTTGAAAACCAAATTATTTTACCTGGAGAAATATCAAAGAGTGAATAAGGAAATCTTCTGTGTTTTTTACTCTTTCCTATAGGAAGATTCTCGTTTCCCACCAAAAGTGAATTGAGAGGAATATAATAAAGCAAAAGGAGTATAACCTTTCCTTTGAGGTTGGTGGGATCAACAATGGCACTCCGTGCTTTATCATTATTCATTAAGCAGTAGCTCCTTGATTGATGCAGCATTTACAACGTTCTTTATGTAAAGTTCTGCTATGTATGTTTCCAATTCTTGATCTTTTGTAATTTCTTAGATGCACTTTCCATTCTACTGTAATTGTTTAGTTTCATAACAGAGCATTTAAGAGGAAATTCTTTACAGCTAATCTGTGTTAGGATCATATCACTATCACAATTATTTACACCAGAACTGCGCTAGTTAGACCCTACCTTGCTGAAATGCAAGAATTTCATTTTATATTATTAATTTAGTCAATGAGATATACCATCAAGTCTTAATCATTCTGTGTTGCTTTCTTAACCCGGAACCCCATTCATCTCTGGCGGTAGGGATATATATTTGTGCAGGATGTTGTGAATGTTTATGAGAGGGTATGGAAGTCAAGGATATCGAAACAAGGGATCACACCTTAACTCCAGCTAGGCTGTTCAGGGGGCTCTTATGTTTGCTAGTGCTTCTTTTAACGGCATTTATGATGTTAGTATATTATGGTTTTATCAGTGCCATTTTTGTTAGAGTATTCAGCATACATTATAGCCGAAAAGCTACTTCCTTCTTCTTTGGTTCTTGGTTAGCTCTGTGGCCTTTTCTATTTGAGAAGATCAACAAAACAAAAGTTATTTTTTCTGGAGAAGTGGTCCCAGCAAGGGAACGTGTCTTGCTTATTGCCAACCATAGAACTGAAGTTGATTGGATGTATCTTTGGGATTTTGCAATACGAAAAGGACAACTAGGATACATAAAGTATGTACTTAAGAGCAGTTTGATGAATCTGCCTGTATTTGGTTGGGCATTTCACATATTAGAGTTCATCTCTGTGGAGAGGAAATGGGAGGCTGATGAATCGACAATGCACCAAATGCTTTCAACTTTCAAGGATTATCAAGATCCCTTATGGCTTGCCCTTTTCCCCGAAGGCACTGATTTCACGTAATTACTCATACCTCCTAGTTCCATTTCTCTTACGTTCTTGAACAAATACACTACTGTTAACATACTTTTTATATAATCAACAATTTCAAGAAGAATTCTCAAATGTCTGTTTTCTTACAATTCCAATCTGTAATGAGTAATGGTAGCTATGATGCATGTCTTATTGTTAGAAATAGTGGGCTTGGGCCTGGATGAAAGTCCATGCTAATTAAGATTTACTTTGCCCTAATTTTTTATTGGCTTGTGTTGCCTATTCTTTTACTTTGCCTATAATTTTTCCCCTAAACATATATATTGTGGTTTTTCTCCTTGTACTAGGGTTTCCACTTAGATCTTGTGTTAGTCTTTATTTTTTAATACTTGTATATATTTTTGGCTTAGCATGTTCCATCATTCAAGCCTTGCTTTCTTATTTAATCTGTTAGAGGCTGCCTAATAAGATTCATATCACTCTTTTCTGTTTTGTGTAGTGAGCAGAAGTGCATTCGGAGTCAAAAGCATGCAGCCGAAAAAGGCTTACCTATATTAAAAAATGTTTTGCTTCCCAAAACAAAGGGTTTCCATATGTGCGTACAGGATTTGAGGCAATGTCTGGATGCAGGTACTCTACATCTTCTTCTGTGTTTTGCTGCTTAAAATGTTTCTTCTACCTGTTTCCCTAATTTGGAGTACTGAATTAGTGGAATCAAACATGAATACTAAACGTTAGTACCCCAAATCAACGATTCTGTTGTAATAGTCTTTGGACTGCATCACTAGTTTCAAAGAATGAAAATAAAATATTTGCTAGGCCAGAACCAATCGTTAAGAAATAGTGTTGGAATACCTTGAATTCGTCGAATTCGTCCTTGGTGCCCAAATATACATCGAAGGATTTACAATTTTGAACTTAGCGTTTAGAGGAGTGTGTTATATAAACTTTCTAATCCTATTAGCATCTCTGGATTTGTATTATAAATTTTATCTCTAATGGTAAACAACACTTTCCTCTCGCCCATGGATGCTGTGTACCTCACACTGTTAATGAGCTATTTTCTATTGTTTACGTTTTCTGTTTATCTTTAATTGTCTATTCTTATTGACTCTTTGTCTGTATTTTGACAAGTAACAAATCTGAATAGATTTTCATTTCTTTTGTGTAGTTTATGATGTGACGATTGGCTATAAACATCGATCCCCGTCTTTACTGGACAATGTATTTGGATTGGAACCTTCTGAAGTTCATATACACATCCAACGGATTCCCCTTCATCACATTCCAACAACAGAAAATCAAGTTACCAATTGGCTGATGAACACATTCAGCCGCAAGAACCAATTACTGGACAAATTTTATTCTCAAGGCCATTTTCCCCATGAAGGAACTGAAGGGGATCTCTCAACGTTGAATTGCCTTGTTTCCATCATCACAGTAATACTCCTAACCACCATATCTACATACTTCACTTTTTTTTCTTCCATCTGGTTTAAAATCTACGTATTATTAGCCTGTTCCTTTCTGGCATATATTACCCATTTCAACATTCGACCAACGCCATTTTTTGGTCATAAAAAATCATATTGAAACTTGTTGGGAAATTGTGTATGTATGTGTATTCTTAGAAAATGTGCGTACGAAACTAAATGTAGATCTGTTGTGTGGATCAAATATTGTAGTATCAAAAAATATTCTCTTTGCAAGTTTTGTAGAATGGACCCTCTGATTAATATTAGGAAAAATAAATAAATACTCTACAAAAATTTCTCATTGTCCACGCCTTTGTGATTGGGACTCATTTTAATCCAACTTTATTCAGGAGTGAGTTTATTATTGTTGTTTTTATTTAATTTTAAAGAATAGAATTTGAACCACTTACTTTCGTCCTCGGTTCACTAACATGTACGAATGTCAGTTGAGTTATGCACTATTTAGTATTTTGGAGTGAGTTTGATATATACAGAGGTTTAATTATAATAAATTGTTTAAGAATTTTGTCGTTTCAAGCAAACCCTTAGGAGCATTTGAAGTGACGTAAAGTATGGCAGTTGAGACGAGCAGTGACTTATAATAATACATGAATTATAATAGTCTACGTTTATGGTGTGGTGCAGGACTATTATAGTTTGTGTTATTATAGTCGGTTGATACTATAAGTTGTGTTTGAAGTGTAGACTATTATAATTCGAGTTTTCTGTACACATTTTTCTTAAATTGATTTTATTAAATCTTGTTAATTATGTATTCATTTAATAAGTTTAGTTTCAATCTAAATTGAAAGGATCCTTTTATACATAATTTTATAAATACGATGAAGAATCTATCAAAATTGAACAAACGTCTCATACAAGATTTCCGTTCGTGTTTCTATCAATCACGTCTCATACAAGATTTCCGTTCATGTTTCTATCAATCACATACTGTTTCGTCATAAATTAAATTATCAATTTTTATAAGATCATTTTTTTTTAATTTTTTAGTATTATACGTAACCACATGGATTAACATCTCCAATTCTAAAAAACTTTACATTTCCCCAAATGTGCTTCAATAGAAGCAAGTTTTAACCCTCGGGCCAAGTCGGTTGGATGTTTACATGACAAAAAAGAAGTCACTCATGGACAGTTTCTATTTTCTTTCTTGGGTTGTTTTAGGAAAATTTTCTAAAATTTATTGAGATTGGAACCAAGTTTTGTTTTTCCAATAAAATTAAACCTAAAATTACCAACTTGCAGGAAGCTTCCATTTCATTCCACACTTTGAAACTCCCATAACAACTCACTCGCACTGTATCTTCATCATCATCGTCACACAACATTCATAAAACAGAAAATCAACAACAACAAAAACAAACTCCACAAAATTACCAAAACTAATTAATTTATTATCATTATTCAGAAAGTGTATCAACAGATGTATTTTGAATCAGTTAACTGATGTCACAATTAGAAAAACATATAAAACTAAAGAACATAACACAAAACTTTGGTAACTCAGTTCAATGACTATGCATTTACATCTGATGAGTTTTTGACCCATATAAGAGAATATGTATTTTGCTTATGTAACAATTGTTCATTAAAATGCTAGGACTCTAAGAACAACACTTTATCAATGAATTCAGTGCTGATTATAAACTGACATAAATATCAATAATATGATAAACATACAACACATCATAATAATATTGGGAGAAACTTTCCCTTAATCAATGCCCATGTGTAATCATAGCTTTTGCTTGACAGCTCATTTTCTCTTATGCTTTATATACTGTATTGTTTTCATCAAGTGTATATAGAAGCAATACCTTAATCACCAAAATATATTCGTCAATCCGTTCTACGAACCATCAACCAATAATACACCTTAACATGATAAAAAATCTTAAATAATCTTCTTCAAAAGATTTCATCCAACCTTATAAAGAAGGTGAATCATAATAACTTTCCATAGAATAAATCTCATAACAAACATATTAAATAAAGGTAATGGGCCTATTAGGAGCTTTAATTTATTCATATCTTTATAGTGATCTCATTTCTTCCGCAAGTCTCTAAAGTACTTGGAAGGATACTTCTCAAACTCATCTCTGTACATTTCCTCCCCATGTTTTCCAGGAGCCTTCATCATTTTCCTATCACCGACAGTTTCAGAGTCTACCGACAACATGCTTGCCACATATCCAATGAAAGTCTCAAATCCCACCACCGCCCCCACTATCTTTGTCACCTTCGACCCTCGGTCTTGTCCCTAAAAGGATAAGCATATTGAGTCGGTAATCTGGTCAGTTTCACCATACAAATTAAAGAACAATCTCTCACGAACAGGAATTTGTAATACACTCAAAATTAAGACTAAGTTACCTAGGTCATCCTAATGAAATAGAAACCTAACTAGTTAACGGAGTTACATCTAGTGGTTACTATTTCGTGGTACAGTCTTATGCAAACTCCTTACACAGGATACCCTCACTCACATGTCACCTACACGAACGCGTTGGATCATTGCGTTTGTATCAAATACAAAGTGAGTCGTATCCATAGTGTTACCAGGACAAGGTACCCAATTTTATCCCTATACTATAGACCCTTTAACATGATCTTGAACATTGATTCCCATATGTCTCTACATACTATTCAAGAATCATCAAACAATAGGATGTTAGTTTATTGAATTTTGGTTATAAGACAAAACTAATAATATAATCAATAATATTTATTATAATAATAATATTTTATTAATAAAGGTCAATGAATTATATTTACAATTTACGAATTTTAGGACATAAATCCCAACAAAGAGTTTGTATAAGACTAGACCATGATATGAATAGTCTCTCTTATTAACACTGTTACTAGTTGAGACTACATTTTACTAGCTAGAATGACCATAGGTGACTTAACCTAAATTCTAAGTGAGTTGTGAACTCCTGCCTATGAAGGTGGTCCTTTGATTTGCATGGGTGAGAATGGTCTACGCCGCCGACTCAATATGCCTATCATTATGAAGATTTGTCTGAATGGGAAGCTGGAAACACAGCTACACAAGAAGGAATTCACTCCTTCTTTGTAGATAAAGTACGTAGAGAAATTTCTCTCTTAAGGACTGATTCTAAGGCTTAAACAATGTGGCACCACACCCTCTCTTAGCCTAAGAGGAGTTCAGTTATAGTGAGACTATAATTATTGTTCATTAGAGGAATCAGTAGTACTTAAGAAGTTAGATGTAACTACAGGGGCAAAATGATAATTTTGGCCTAGTTGTACTTACGAGCAATTTGTGAAGGTTCATTGCGATGTTTATTGGTTATATCTAATGAACACAAAAATATATCTATAGTAAGAAGAGTGCAACTATTAGTCTTTAGTATAATGATTGATAGTTAATCATCAATAGAGATTAATTTAATTAAAGAGTTTAATTAATTAATCTCACATAATTGGAGTTTCAATCCGTAGGTCCATAAAGTTCTCTTGTTGGCTCAATAAGAATAAATGAAAATCAAATTTATTTTGGTTTAAATTTGAATTGTTCAAATTGATTAAAAAGAATGAATTGTATATGGTACAATTAATATAATGTATTTGATACATTATAATATAAAGCTTCATAAATATTTGAATATGATTCAAATAATAATAATAATATGAATAAAATTCATAAATAAATTATAGTTTAAAATTAATATGGATTTTATTCATATTAAAACTATAAGCCATAAGAGATATATAAACCATTGGTTATGTTATATGATATAATATAAACTTTATGTATTATGAGATATAATATGGTTTAAATTTACATTATTTGATAACTTCTCCCTCCATCTCTCTTTTATTATTATGGTTAAGATACAAAATGATTCTTAATCTTATATGTCTTCTTTGTATTTGATGGTCTCTCTGCAAAATCTCTCGTAAAACAAAAGTTTTTCCTTTTCACCAAACTAAATCACAAGCCAACAACTCTCTGTTGATTTTCACCTTGAGGATAATAAGGAAAACTTCGTGGTGTTCGGAGGTTCAGATAATTGTTCTTGGGAGAAATTCTACAAAGGTTAATTTTTTTTTCTTTTCCTCCTTAAAAACATGTTTAGGCTTTACTGTTGATTTCTCTTTTTTTTTTTTTTTTTTTTTTTTGTGTTTCAAATTGAATTTCATTTGCACGACATTCACACGCTTATGCTATGAAAATTCAATTCCTTCAATATTTACTATACAATTTGCTAGTTCTCATTAATGAGACAATTTTTTCAACATTAAGTAAAAAAATTAAGAAAATGTTATTGGAAAAATAAATTGAATGAAATGCATAAGTATAATTATCTCATTTTAATCATCATAGAGATTACTTTGAACTAGAAGTTCAAAAGATAACTCATTTGTAAAACGTTACAAATCAAATGCAGATGTATTTATAGAATATTTACAATTGTAAGAAAGTGACCGAGTTATAGTGGTTACAAAGACATCATCTAAGAATGATATTCCAGTGCAACAAGTTGTCTTTACTATACTCTTGAAGCGTGATAGACAAATGAGTTCCAAAGATAAAGATCATCGAAAAAGTAGTCAATTAATGCCTCAGTTAAGAATATGAATATTCTAGAAGAAATCTTGAATATGAGTACTCATAAGAATCTTAAATTAAATAAAATACTAAAGAGATCTCGATAAAATTATATGTCACGACAATATGAAAAAGAAGGAAGTATACATGAATAACTTGACAATATTTTTGCATACAATGTTGTTCACAATACTATTTATGAAAATAAGTAATATGTACTTAGACATATTACAATGTTGCGACATAGAAAGAGTTGACTTATGTGAAAAGAAACAATCCTATCAAAATAAATTTCCTTTTCAAATCGTTAGAACTAGCGGAATACAAATATTTGTAATAAGAAAAATAAATAGAATAAGGGTGAATTATATAAACCAAGAAAAATTCCACAATAATATTGTAAAGAACAAGTATTTGTTTTATACATTTATATGAACCGGAGGACACAATACCTGGCTGTATAGTTAAAATATTTGACTGTGTATGAAAAAAAATTAACATACACCTTAAGGATATGTAGTCATTATACATTTATATGAATCTATTAATACTTATATCCCTAAAGGATTAAAGGCAACATAATCATATGATTCAAGTATTAGAGAATTATAAAACATTCTAGATGAATATAATCATCTTGTTAAATTTTTATTGATATGAAAGGGTATAAACATAACTCATATTTGTCATATGCTTTTAAAAGAAATCACAACTTGAGATTTATTATATATTATTAATAATTTGAATAAAAACTCAGAGATTTCAAAGGCAATAGAATTTCTCTAGAATTTTTTTTGAGATTATACGTTCTCTCTTAGCTTGCAAATAAAGCATAAAACAAATGAAGTTGGACTAGTTATATCATTGAACTTTCCTAGAGTGGTTCATTCACTTGGCTGTGTGAAAAAAAAATATCATCAGTTATTAGAAAATATTGAAGAACTTGAGGTCTTCAAGAACCATAATTTTGAGAAATAAGTGCACTTATATCTTTACTAGTTTATACACTTCGCCTATTGTAATATCTTTAGTAATGTTGTTACATAAAAATAATATTTATCCAAAGATGTTGAAGTAGAATTAAACTCTGTTATGTTTAATTTGAGAATTAGCTTATGTGAATTTATTTTATTATAATAGATCTAATTGTGTTTTAGTTGGTTATGAAGATGTATGTTAATTATCTAACCCATGCGAGCTAGATCTTACACAAGTTACTTAGTATATATAGAAGTTTTTTTGTATTATGGCAGCTTATAAAGTTGATCAAAACAACTACTTTAAATCATATTAAAATATCGATGATGTACAAAAATAGTCAATAGTGTTTTATATGAAGACAAAGCATCAAATGATGACATCAATATTCAACAAAATTCTTTAAAAGACAACTTAATAGACTTATTTACAATGGCATTACCCACACTAACATTTAAAAAGTTGAAGCACAACATTGAAATGTGACAATCCGGAGAACTCAAGTGATGTACTCATGAGGAGGAGTAAAAATACTACATTTTTTTTAACTATGGTCTTTTTCGTTGGGTTTTCCCAGTAAGTTTTTAATGAGACAATTATTAAAATATATGAAATAGTGTACTGCTTTTTCTTCACTAAGACTTTTTTTCCACTGGATTTTTTTATAGTAAGATTTTAACGAGACATTTATTTTATATAACATGCACATTTAAAGAGTATTGTGAAATATTCTAAATTAAAGTTGAATATTATTGGATGTCCATAACCTCCTTAGGTTACAAATTCATCCATTAACCTCCCAATCAATCTTCATAACTTTCTTGTTCCCCTCTTTATGTTTGGTTTTGTAACGATTGTTCTCACAACCCTATAAATAGAGGTGGTTGAGATCATTTGTAAATACACCACAATTAAGTTCATAATGTCCTTTCTCTCTTCTCTATTATTCTTGATCTCTTTGTGTTGTTTCAGCTTTGTTATTATTTCATAACACGTGTTAACTTCTATAAATGGAATTACATTATTTTAAAATTTCGTAACATGTATCACATGTTGTTCCAAACTTTTACTATACAATTGGGGTAAGGAGAGTATAAATTGAATTTTAAATAGATTTTATTGGTTTAAAATTTGGTTATCTCATGTTTAAGTTTAGATTTAGATTTGGTATCATTAAAAAAAATTACTTTTGGCTAATATATTGGTTTATCTACACACAATTATATATAAAAAAAATGTTATGGATAGAAAAATAATGAAATTATTTACAAAATATAGAAAAAAAAAAACTTAAATGGCCTAAAGATAGTTGGATGGATTTTACTATACAACATTTTGCTATTTTTTAAAATGCTCCTATACATTATAATATTTTATTTTCATAATTTAATATTAAAAATTTACACATAAATTAAATGGAATCAAAATTTAATTATCTCTAATATTTGATTTCAATGAACCCTAATTCAAGTTTAAATGACTAAATAATTAATAAAGAAAAACTATAGAAATTACACCATTCACGTGTAGGTTTGGTATCACATTTGAATATCTCAAATATTTGATTCTAATTATTCCTAATTCAAGTTTAAATTAATGAATAATTAATAGAAAATTTTTTTACATTAAAACCATTAAGAAAATTGTTTGTAGTATTAAGTATAAATTTGAATTTGGATAGATTTGCTTGATTTATAACTTTGGTTATTCCTAATTTTTTATTATAAATATTTGATTTCCAAACTTTAACACTCCAAAACTACACCTAAATTAAATTATTATAAGGTTATTACACGTAATTTCACATTTTAATTATTAAATTAAATTTAAAAACAAATGCAAAAAATCACCTCCAAGCTATCTTCTCTGAAAAAAAACTGATTTTTGAATAAAAATCATATACTATTCAAATCTAAAATAATTTTTGAAAACATAATTAAAAAATGATAGTATAATTATCTACAATAAAAAAGGATTATAAAAACAAAAAGAATATTTCCTTTTAGAAAATCTAAGTCTAAAAGGATTTTGAAAAAAGTAAAAGCAATAAGCTAAGGTACAATAAACTCTTTTAGCTGCATTATTCTAAAAAAATCCTATAAAAGTAATAAGGATTTCCTATAATTTTTTCATCATTTTAAATTTGTGTGCAAATAAAGTGTGATTTAATGTATTCATTGTTTTGTAGATGCTAAATTATAAAAAAAAAAAAATGTCTCTAAACTTTGTGTTTGTATCAAAATTATCTTAAACTTTCAAAGAGTTTTAAAAATGTTTTTAAACTTTTAAAACTTTTTAAAAAATACTCTTAACGCTAGTTTTGAATTGAAGTCGTTAAAGTTTTGTTTAAAAAATACTTGAAAAGTTTCATACATACCATAAAACTTGAAAATATTAAAAAAAAAATTCTCATTAATCTAATTTTTACACCAAATTTCTTAGCATTCAATAAATGTTTTTTAATTTAAAACATAGTTTTAAATTTCTATCGATATGTTGATATTTCTATCAATATTTTCACATTTTCATTGGGTTCATAGAAACTAGAAAGGGTGAATCGATATTTTCATTACATCTTAAAAAAATCTACGAATCATACAAAATAAACATCAAAATGACATTAGTATAAATATAATATTAATAATAGACATGTTTATTGAAAATAATAAAATGTTTATTTAATAATTTAAATTTATTTTTTGATTTTTTTATAACTTTTTAAAAAATATTCATCAAAATCGAAATTTCTATACAATTAAGATTTTGATATATTCATCAACATCGATATTTTAAACATAGGTTAAAACATAAAATTCCACAAAATCAATTCTTTTTAAGACATACTAAAACAATAATCACTACAAGAAAAACCAGCTTCTATGACAGTTTAATGCAACCCAAATTAAAGAGAGGGAAGAAAAAACTGTCGTAGAATGTCAAAACATGCCTTTTTGGCGGGAAAAAAACGTTATTTTCAGATTCTACCTTTTCATGACAGTAGTTGATGTCATAAAAGTTAAAAACATTAATTAATATATTTATTTAAATTTATTAAAATAAAACTTAATTTTATATTCCAAAAAACGCAAAACTCACACATCCTTCTCTAAATCATCTTCCTCTTACCCTCACTTCGCCGACCAGACCACCAGACGAACAGCCACCGCCGATCTCTGAAAATGCCGCCGACCATCTCCCTACGTCGTCTATCACCGCCAATCGATGCCCACCGTCCGTCTCCAAAACCGAACACCCACCGTCGAAGACCGTTGTTTTCTCTGATTCTTCTTCTGCTTCCTTCCCATTTCTTTCTTTTGGTTTTCTCTCTGTAATAAAACTTATTTGTGATGTTGTTATAAGCTATAAATCATGGAATGACAAAGTGAATATCTTGATGAAGTTAGTCGAGTAATGAAACAATTCTTTGGTCTTTCAATGGAAGATAAATTAAAATACTTAAAAAAAGAACATGAAATGGAAGGATAAGGGAACGACATGATTCTTTCAAACCAACAAATTCTTGATTGGACTGATTGTTTATACCTTACTGTATATCCACACCAAAGCCGTCGTTTCAAGTATTGTCCAACAAATCCTCAAAGTTGTAGGTTACTTTTTCTTTCTCAAATCTTGTTTTGTTTGTGATTTTGTTTATGAATCTACATAAAAATATCTTGATTTGGAATTCAGTGTAGGGAAGTTATTGATGAGTACACTACTAATGTGAACAAAGAAACACTTGTTGATTCTAAAATCACTGTGAAACATGTTCGTAAACAGATTGGTGATTTGATTATAGATCACAAGTAATGGGATATTCAAGAATCCAGTTCATAGAGTATTGACAAATTCAGAGAGGGAGAGGATATCCTTGACAGTGTTTTACCTTTCAGACTCAAAAAAAGAAATTGAACCATTAGAGTAGTTGATTAATGAAACTCAACCAAAGGTTGTATAAGAGTGTGAAGAACTTTGTTGGGCTTTACTTTGAGTACTACCAACAGGGACAGAGACCAATGGAGGCTGCAAGAATCTAAATTAGTTCTATGGTATTTCTCTACCCTCTACCTCAGTTTTTTTAGGCAAAGGTATTGAATAATGCATGGGATGGTAGAGTCAGAACTTCAAGGTTGATAGTTTGAACTATGAATGTTCTTACCTGTCATTTTATATTTGAAACTGTTGTTTCCATGATGGATTGAAGTCATTCACACACAAACAAAAAGCTTGTAATATCTATATATTTTAATTTCTCTTCCATTGAAAGACGAAAGAATTGTTTAGTTAATTGACGAACTTCATCAAGATATTCACTTGTCATTCCATTTTTTCCTTTTTTGAATCTTTTTTTAAGGTGAAGATGAAGGTGAAGGTGAAGGTGAATGTGAAGAAAAAGTTAAGAAAATACCTTAATTCTATTTCTATATTTACAAATGATCACTATATTTACAATTCTATTTGCATTGGTACATACATATATATGTAACTGAGAAAAACAATTGCAGTAGGTGATCGTGGTTCTTATTTTAATTACACCTTTTTTTACTTTTATATTTTTAAAGAAAAAAGAAAAGAATAAATAGAATTTGTTGTTGCATACTTGTTTTTCACCTTCTTTTTAATTTGTTTTCCTCCTCTTCAAATGTTGTCTTTACCTTGAGTCCTAATATAGAAAAATGAAATCGTGCTTCAGTTTAGAAGTACTTGAGGCTGTATTAATAGCATACTGTGGTGCTGCTGACAGTTGTTTTCATGGTAATGGTAATTTCGATGGAAGACTTGTGCACCATTTTCTCAACAGTAAATGCTCATGTTGTTAGATTGTTAGATTCTTTGTTAGGAATTTGGAGTAAGGTAAATGACCCTATTGATACTCTTTCTATTGGGTTAATGATTCTTCACATGATTGAATGGGTGACCTCTGGTTTGATTAATCTTCATTCTTTTGAGAAATTAGATTTTGTTAACCATGCGACTTTAGTGTCTTCAAATTTGTTGGTGTAGTGTTTGCAGCTGGAATATTGAGGGCTTTTAATACTTACAAAGGCTATTAAGTTTTTCTAACTACGTTTCTTTGAAATTACCAAGTGTAACTATGTTTTTTTTAAGCTTGTGGCCATATGTCGATTTCTCAATGCCAATGATATTTGGTTGTTATCCAAGAAGAGAACTCAAACCTTTTATTTGATTATTTTTGCTGGTTTCTAGCATTTAGTACTACTTTGCTTTTTAGTTGATGGTTGGGATTTTTTATGTCCTAAAGTAATTGTTTCACCATGTGCTAACAACTTTTTTCTCAACACCATTCCTTTATGCAGTTTCCCTCTATAAGATGCATGAAAAGTTCAAGAGTAAGGTATTGTTTAACTTGTCTAGTTTCACTTATTAAGCAGGTAACAAGTTTTTTTTTCATATTTGATGCCTTGACGGTTTTGAATTATTTTGCATTGGAATCATTTTTTTCTATTAACATTTATTTAGTTCATCGTTGCAGATGATGAATTTTCTTATTGTCCCAATCTTTTGGTTTCTTTTATGTGCAAAAAGGATCTTTTATTCTCTTTCGACCTTTGTTTAAACTTACTTTCCAATTTATTCCTCTCTTTTATGTTGTTTTGTTCTGTTGTGTGCCATTTTCACTGTGCCTTAATTAGCATTTTCATATCAAAATTCCCAACTTGAAAAAAGAACTAGATGAGTCAAACTTGAGATGAGTCAAACTTTCCCAACTTGAGATGAGTCAAACTTTCACCCGTTATTTCAATTCCAATATTTAATATAAGATTTTGACATTTTTCATTACATATTTATTATGAACTAGATGAAGAGCGGAAAAAAACCAATGGAAAGGACATTGCTATATGCCGGGTTGAACAACTATGTCCTTTCCCATATGATCTCATCTAGCGAGAATCGAAGCAGTATCCAAGTATGTTTATTCGACCTACTGTCAACAATATATCAATATTTAAGTAGTAAAAAACTTGTAAGGCGTTGAGCAGTGCATGACAAAGCTTGCATTGGGCTATTGTTTACATGAAGGATGCATTTGTTTTCATTTTGTTTCAGATATATTTTGTCGTTGCATAATGGCTTTTGTAGAGATGGATGAATTTGGGGCATATCCCTTGACCGTCATCCAATGATGCTAAATATATGAATACGCATTCTTTAAATGCAATTTTCCAGATTTCTTTATGAAGCAATTATTCATAACATATCTAATGATATGTAAATGTTAACTCTATATTGTCCTAATATATGTACTTTCAATGTCTTTATTCTTCATTTGTTGGTAGAGGATTGATTCTGTTGGGGGGTATTTGACAATGTTTGGAGGAATTCTTGAGTTTTTTGATGAGATTTGATTTGAGGGTGTTGTAATTTTGATGGTTGTGTGTGTGTGATTGAGATTGTATTATGTTTTTGTGGGGGTGTTTTTAGAGATGAAGATGGAAAATTTGTTAAAGTGTTAGACTTATCTGTTTTTTTTTAATAGGGTTGGAAGGACTCCAAGGTACGTTTTGTTAAAGCAAATTTGATCTTTATATGGCTAGGTTGATGAGTTTCCAATTTCAAAAGTCTACCTAAAGCTCTATTGTTTGTTTAACTCGAAGGTAAAAAAAGAGTAAAGTCTGTGGACTTGCACCGAATAGAGCCATGGTAAGTTTCCAATTTCAAAAGTTTACCTAAAGCTCTATTCTTTGTTAATGAGTTTCCATGGAATTTTGAAGGTTTTAGAAGAGTTGTGGAAATTTGTGACAATACCACCCTCCTTACATGTATTTATTCTCATCCTTATTAAGTTTTTCTAACTACGTTTCTTTGAAATTACCAACTAGTGTAACTATGTTTTTTTTAGCTTGTGGTCATATGTCGATTTCTCAATGTCAATGATATTTGGTTGTTATCCAAGAAGAAGACAAATCAAACCTTTTATTTGATTATTTTGTTTGGTTTCTAGCATTTAGTACTACTTTATTTTTGGTTGATGGTTGTGATTTTTTTATGTCAGTTTGTCCTAGTATAAAGGATTTGACCATGGTTCAAGCAACAATGAATATTTTAAGAGGTGAAGGATTACCGGTTGGTTATTTATGCTTGTACAGAAAATCATGTTATATGTATTATGATGATATTTACACTAGTTTTGATTAAGGGCTGTAATTCCATACTTGTAAATTGTTCAAACTTGATTGGAAATTTACGAATATTACAAAGTGTATTATAGTGTATATATATTAAAGTATCGACCATTTGTTTCTATATGGGTGTTATGTATTTTAACATTATTGTCGTTCAAATGGTTCGTGTAATGGCGGAGCGACAAGGAGAACAGGGAAAAACAGTAGTAATTGAAGAATTTGCAACATGAAATAAATGTCATATTATATGAATTCGTTAGACTCTATAATTGTCGTCAATATTAAAAAATGACATTTTTTTATAAGAAAAACTATCATGATTGTCCTATATTTGACAGGAAAAAAATGTTGTTAATAGCAAAATAATGACATTTAATTTCTAAAAAAACTGTCACGATTGATATATCCTTGAGATTTAAAAAATGTCATAATAAACGAATTTACGACATTTTTAAACAGTCGTTAATACGCAAATGATGATAGTTATTTGTTGTCATAATATAAAATATGACAGTTTTTTGTTGTCATAAAATAGTAATTAACGACATTTATTTTCTGTCATGAAAAAACTTATTGCGACAGTTTTAGAAAACTATCATGGAATGACTTTCCATGACTCCCGCTTCTATGACTGTAAATAACTGTCACGAATTTTATTCGCGACAGAAAATAACTGTCGTCGTAGACCACTTTTCTTGTAGTGAATTATTCAAACAAAAAAAAAAAAGGTCACATTAATAGACCTACCAAACTAGTACTATGTGTTAATAGTCAAATACATTTTTATTTGACAATTTAGTTGTATGTTAATTGTAGCAATAACTATAGAAATTACTTGTATTTGTGATCTATCATTTTGTTAATAGTCAAATAAAAGTAAGACTATAGTTTTAGCTTAATGGTATTTATAAACTTTTTTAATAGTTAAGGGGTATTTTTTAAATAAATAACGGTTTCTATCCAAAAACTATCATTAAGGTATTTATTTTTAAACTTTTGAAAGTTAAAAGTTATATTTTTTACCAACTAGAAAGTTTAGAGACTTTTTTTTTTTAAAAAAATTTAACCACAATGCTTTTTTAATTTATAACCTTCGTAAACCCACACCACGGTTTATATTAATTTACTATGTCTAAAGATAATTTTTTTTTTTTGTTTCAAAAAATAATATTTTGGTATAAATTAAAAAATAAAAAAAAGTCTTTTGAGTAGGAGAGGTTATGAAAAAATGTTATTATAATGCATATATGCATATGTATTATATTCAATTAGTTTCAAATTTATGAGAAATTATTCTAAGTCAAAAATATTTTTTAATTACAGATTATCAAATGTAAAATTATCAATTGAATTATTTTCTTCCTAATTTTTAGCATCATTAAAAAGATCTCATAACTTCACCTAATTTTAAGTATCACAAGTAAATAAAAATATAAAACAAAATCACTATTTTTCCTATTTTTAGCATTTATATGAGAAAAAAATATAATTTGAATTTTTTTTTAAAAAAAAAAAAATCAATCTAACATTGAAGAGGAGCTACGAAAAAACAATAAAAAGTTAAAAGGTTTCTTTAAATTCTAATTTTACGTTATGTAGATAAAAATTAAGAATGAAAGTTAAAAGAAATCTATATACTATTTAGATCTAAACTTAATCTAACATCTACAAGAAATTAAGATTTTCTTTTTAAAAAAAACTCTAATTTTTTGTGATTTAGAAAAAAAAAAATGTTAAAAAATCTATACATCATCTCTAAATCACATGGTTATTTAATTTTTGTTGTTTTTGTTATTTTAGTAGATGACGTATGCATAACAAACCTTGGGAAATATCTCACTTTATCTCAATGTATATTCTCGTTGAATTTTAAAAGAGGGGTTTCTTATAGAGTATCACGTTAAATATATAACAATTAATTAGGGTTTTCTTTAAAAAAAAAAAAACAAAAAACAAATGGGCAAAATCTTTATAGAAGAATTTTGAAAGCAAGCTCACACGTCCATGATAGAAAATACAAAAAAATGTTCAAGTCAACACGTGATTAATCGGGCACACACGCGTGTAATTCTTCTTTTAAACAATTATGATATGCAATCATATAGGAAATTATACACGATCATGTAATTCTTTTTAACGATGAGAAAAATACTTCAAATTTAAACGATCATGTATCATATGACAGTGATATTTAAAACGATCTTGATATTATGAAAGAAGAGATATAAGAAAGAACGAGGAGATGAAGAAAGAAAGAAAAAGGAGATGAAGAAAAAAAAAATGAATAAAAATAGAAGGAAGAAAATCTCGGAAGAAATTTGTATTTTATTTACCCAAAAGAAGATGAACAAAGGAGCCGAAGAAATATGGAATAATAAAAATAAAAATAGAAAAAGAAATAGTTGAAGAAATCGATAAGCGAAGATGAATAAATCGCAAAGAAAAAGAAAGAGAACTTACGAATCGTCTGCAAGATAAATCTAAAATTTATGAAAAATTTCTATTGAACATTGTGGACTTTTGATTTTGTTTTTGTTATATTTATAAAAATTAACCTTATTTTAAGAAATAATAATAATTTTTTTTTCATTATATTCAAGTTAAATGCATATATTAAATTTAAAAACAATTCATTAATTTTAATTTTGATTATTTTATTTGAGAAGAAATTGAGATTTAGGATAAAATCACGGAAAAAAAAAGAGTATGAATTTTCTACATAGATAGACTAAACTACGCTCTAATTTTTTTATGCAACATTTTTCCCTTTTTATATATCTTTGATTTTCCTAACTACTTTCTTGAAAACTTGTATCATATAAAAATTAAAAAAAATTTAGAAACAAACAGTATATTACACCTATTTTTTGCATATTGCGAAAATGATAAGAATAGTGATATCATACGGTTATGATAAAAGTAGTGATATCATACGGTTATTAGAAGGCTATCAAACGACTATCAGACGATTGTCGACTTTTAAATTTGATATTTTTGCAATTTAAAAAATATAGTGATATAAATACTGTTATTATAATTTTTTTTTGCTATTTTTGTCAGCGTTCCTATTTTCTTTTTGATATGTCTACGTCAATCATGTGCTTTTCTCTTCTAAAAATTCAAAAATTTAAATATATAGGAGATTTGATAGATTGTATTACTTTCAATTTTATATATATATATATATGAAAATATCCCTTTCTTTTTTACTTACAAATCTATTTCTTTTTTTTTACCAAAGTTCTCAAAACAATGGTTAATATTCAATTAGTTGGAGTAGAAGACAGTTGGTGTTAAAGGTTTAAGAAAGTTCTCTAAAGTTAGGGTGCAAACAAAGTAAAAAATAGGAAATTTTTTAAAAATAGTAAATTTTACAAAATATTTAAATCCATTAACTATATTTTCTCTGTTTAGTTGGTTTTAGTTTTAATTTTGTTACCGTAACATTCTTTTTAAAGCTTTATTTCAGGTCTCTTGTTTTGTCAATGTTTTTAAAAGACTAGAAGTTACTGAAAAACATCCAATAAGAAGTGAACAAGCTATCAAATTCCAAAACTTACTTATAAATTACACTTATACCGATCATAAGAATTCTTCAACAATAATAAGTCAATACCCGAAGTTCTCCAAGTTTTTACAATGAAACAATCTTATTGGATTCATCATTAAAAGAAAAAAAAAAAACCAAAATCCAAACCAATTTACCAAAACATCAAATTCCTAGCAGCAGAACAGAGCAATTTGATGAAATTAAAACACACTTCATTTATTTAATTCAGTGGTTAGTTAGGCTGTTTTATAATCCTTTGTAAAACCACTGTCCTAGCCCTCCTAATGTCTCTACTGCAAGTATCAGCTTGTACTCCCAAGTCCTCCACATTCTTCATGAACTGCCCCAATTTCTTCTTCATCTCTTCCACCCCAAGCTTCACAGCTTCCTCTTCAATGGCAAAATCTGCCTTCTTCAGAAGTGATTCTATCTCCACTGTCAATTTATCAATAAGCACTCTAATATTATCCATATCTTTAATAGCTAAATATGTTCCCACTTGCATTGAGCTTACCACTTCCTTCTGTCCTTTCAAAGCAGCCTCGTAGTTCTTCCACAACGAATCAATCCATTTCCCCACTGATCCCACTGGAATCGAGGCTGCTGCTGCCATTGCCGCGGCAACTGGTGGAGCTGCCATGGCAGCTGCCACAATTGAACATATCAACACAGTGGCAAATGTAGCTATAAAGATCATGCTAGACACCTTCCTCCAAGTGCTCATGGATTTGAGTTTCTTGTCAAGTTTGTTCTTCCTTATTAGTAGTTTCTCCAACATTCCAATCTGATGCCTATAAACAGCATTGAATATTTGGAAAAACTCATCTGTAAATGGATCACCAGCAGCCTTGAAATTCTTCAACTCTTGTAGAGTTTTAACATATCCATTCCCATCTACCATTTTAACTTCCTCCTCAAATCGTTCAATCGCCATTACAATCAAAAGATGGCTATCACGAGCTTTTTTCAAACACTTGTCTAATTCTGTACAGAAATCTAAAGACTGCAAACTATTCTCAAAATACTCCTCAACTAATTCAAACAACTCTTGATTCTTCCATATATCTTTCTTACAAGACAAAATAACTTTCACAACTTCTTGATTCATTTCTAATAAACATTCTGTGATTTCTTTGAGAGAATCAAAGGAAAGTGCTCTAACCTCAACGCCAACAGCAATTGTATTGATTGCTTGATGAGTACGAGCTTGAAGCGTGGAATCAAACGATTGTAGATCGGCGTCAGCTTTACAAGCCGCCTCATAAGAACTCAACTCCGTCGTGTAAGCCAAATTTGGGGATAAATGAATGGAAGAGACTGAAGACTTTTTGCTCAAATGGGCTCCCATTACTTCGATTTTTCAGTGAAACAAAACGAAATTCCTCAGATTTTACTACCTGGGTTCTTCCTGAAAATGAAGAAGAAGACTAAAAGCTCTTCAATCGAGAGAGGGTTTGAAGTAAAAAAATACTGGAAATCTTCAAAAGGGGTTTGAAAAATATGTGAAAGCAACAAAACCCAGAAAGGGAATGGAGAATAGAAAGGGACTGGTGGAGAAATACAAAAGTGTGGGGTTTAGGTTAAATAGAAAGGGAAGAGAGGAGAACTAGAAGCAATGATGAAGAAGCTTGAAGAAGAGAACTATGAAACTGTGGACTAAATTGAATTTGGATTGAGAGAATTTAGGAAATTAGCTTGCACGTTTGAGAGAAAACTCAAAAGTATTGGGTGAGGAAAACGCGGAAACTGAATTTTTATTGTTTATCTATAAGGAAAGTGTTTCTTAGCAAGTTAATACTTGGAAAGTTTAAAGAGAGAGAGAATTGTGAGGCAAGAAAATAAAAATGGGGAGGCAGAAACTTGGACTTAAAGATGGAGAAGAGAAGGCAATTTGGTTATTACGAGGAGGAGTCCATCTTTTGGTCCCACCACAATGACTATTTTCAAACGACCAATCTGAAAATAAATTTAAATTCTAATCAAAATTATGCTTTTTTTTTTCTCTTTTCTTTATTTTAGTTTTTCACTTTAGGAGATGTTTAATTAAAATTTTAGTTTTTGTGAATTGAAAAAAAAGGTCTCATAGTTCAATGGTAAAAATATATTCATGGATATATACGTGTTAATGTAAGAATTCCAATCAAGGAATATCTTAACATCTATTTATAACTGTTTGTAAATTAAAAGAAATTGTAAATTAAAAGAAGTTATATATTTAATTCAATGTGAATTAACCATGACAAAACATTCGTAACTTAGTTTGAGAGTAGTTAGAATGAGCTTAGCTTAATAGTAATTTTAAAAATATTTGTCATTTCGATATAATCCATGTATTTACAATTTTGTAACAAGTTAGTTCCGGTTGTAAAAAAATCAACAAAATTATATGTTAATTTTTATTATTTTATAATATAGACCTATTATTTTAAATTACATATTTGGTTGTAGAAATTGGAAAAGGTGTGAAAGTGAATTTATATCAAAGATGGTATAACCTTCTTCGTGGTTAAATTAGGGTTGAAGATTTGATCATAATCCACCCCATTTTTTTACTCATGATAAAAGAGGAAAAAAATTAGGAGAAGTTCACATAGTTTGTTTAAAAGTTAGAATTGAATAGAGCCTCATAAATAATATTTGGTAAAAATGTGATATATAGCTGTAACCATAGAAGCTAAATTCTAATGTTTTATCTTTCTAAAAAAAATGTTTGTGAAAGGGTAGAACCTAAATTTAAATGCTAACCTATTTAATATAATTTATTTCTTTAAAAGATTTTGTTTTAAAAAAATGATGAGTGTCATGTATCACCAGAAATGTTTAAAATATTGATGTCTATAAATACTATGGATATATAGATGTTCATTATCTCAACAATGCCATGTATCTTATGATTGTAAATATTTAGTGTATAACAAATATGGTATCTTAGTGATCATCTAATGCCACATTCTATTTGCCAAATTGTCTATAAAATAGTGACATTTGGTCGAGTTGTAAGTTGTACACGTTGGAGAGAATTCCATGAAAAAGGGAGAAAATTCAAAAATTCAAAAATTTTTAATTTCTTAATTTCTTTTTATTATATATGTATTTTATTTTATTATTTTAATATTATATTTCCTCGATTTTTGTATTTCGGTTGTGCCTCGTTTTTGCAACACGTTATCAGCACGAGCTTCGGTCGTCTCCTCCACGTTGTCCTAACGGTATGTCAATTTTTCCTACTAGTTAGAATTAATAAAATAAATATTATTTTGCTTGTTTGATATATATTAAATTTCTATTATTTAATTCTAATAGTAAAAGTTTGATATATTAAAATGTCATTAAGAATATGATCATCATAAAGCAATTATCTTATATTTTAGATATGCTTAGCAATATCGAGAGAAATATTTTGAAGAATATCATCTTAATTTCTTCTCGTGGTTGAATGAGATAACGAGTTATTGGTTGAAAAATAATAAACATCAGTCAACTAAAGAAACAACATTTCCCTGAAGTGAATGTTGTAAATTTTAAATAGCGGTGGATGAAAATAATCAATCTTGACCAACTGGAACAATCACATTCCCTGAAGTGAATGTTGTGAATTTGATGATTGTTATAAGAAGCAATTATTGTTGTGGTTGGTCACTATAATCATCTAAATCTCAAAAGAACCACATGAAATGATGATCATAAAAAGAAAAGTTCCACAAGAAAAAAGAGAAAAATGTGGAAGCATATAATTTTGCATATGAACCTGATAATATATTTGGCCCATTCAATATGACATATTTGATTAAAAAAAAGTGTTTTATTTATCAATTAATAATTAATATTTTTTTTCTTCTCATTTTTATATACATTCTAAGTTTTCTTCTGATTGTAATTATTTTGTTTAATGAAGAAGCATGGACAATTTTCTTAGCTGAATAACTTAAAAATCAGCAATGAAGTTATATGTCTAGCAGGCAGTGCAACAGTACTGACAAGTAAAAAATATTTTTTCAAACTAATAATGCTGGAAGAAAAAACCAATACAATATCAGGTTTTACAAACTTGATTGAAGGTTTGGAAAAGCAAATATTATTTTGCCTAGAGGAACAAAATTTACAATTGATAATGAATTGTTTTCTAGTCAATCAAAGAGAAATCTATTGAGTTTTAAAGATATATGTTGCAATGGTTATCATATTGAGATTAAAAGAAAAAATGGGATAAGATATCTTTTAATTATATCTACTGTCTCAAATGAAAAATGTACATTAGAAAGATTGCATGCTTTATCTTCTGGATTATATTACACTCATATAAGAGTAATTGAAACATATGCAACAATGAACCAGAAGTTCATGAATCCATACATATTTGCAATTTGGCATAATCGATTGGGTCATCCAGGATCAATAATGATGAGAAAAATTATTGAAAATTCACATGGACATTCATTGAAGAACCATAAGATTCTTCAATCAAATGAATTATCATGTGATGCTTACTTTCAAGGGAAATTAATAACCAGACCATCACACTAAAGTGATAATCGAATCACCTACATTTTTTAAACAAATTCATGGTGATATTTGTGGATCGATTAGCCCACCAAGTGGACCATTTAAGTATTTTATGGTATTAATAGACGCATCCAGCAGATGCTTGCATGTGTGCTTATTATCTAGATGAAATCTTGCATTTACAAAATTACTTGCTCGAATAATTAAGTTAAGAGCACAGTTTCCTGATTATACAATTCAGAATATTCGACTTGATAATGCTGGTGAATTTACATTCCAAACATTTGATAACCATTGTATGTCTATTGGGATAAGTGATGAACATCCTGTAGCTCATGTTCATACACAAAATGGTTTAGCAAAATAATTTATAAAACGTTTCCAACTAATTTCTAGACCCTTGCTTATGAGAGCTAAACTCCCTGCAGGTATGGAGACATGCTATTTTGCATGCTGCATCACTTGTGCGTATTATACCAGCAATCTATCACAAATACAAACCATTACAATTAGCATATGGCTATAAGCCAAATATTTCTCATTTGAGAATTTTTGGATGTGCAGTATATGTTCAAATTGATCCACCACAACTTTCTAAGATGGATCCTCAAAGGAGGCTAGGAATATATGTTCGATTTGATTCCCCATCAATTATTAAATATCTTGAACCACTGATGGGTGATGTGTTTACTACACGATTTGTTAATTGTCATTTTAATAAGCAAATTTTTCAACATTAAGGGGAAGAATTAAGAAGTTGGAAAAAGAAATTACATGGAATGTATCATTATTGTCTCATTTAGATTCTCATATAGATCAATGTGAACTTGAAGTTCAGAAAATAATTCATTTGCAAAATATAACAAATCAATTACCAGATACATTTGTAGATGCAAAGAAAGTAACTAAATCACATATAGTAACTGCAAATGTCCTATTAAAGATTGATATCCCAAAACAACATGTTGTGATCATTAATGACTCTGGAACACGCCAGAAGTGCGGTAGACCAGTTGGTTCCAAAGATAAAAATCCTTGAAAACAGAATCGAGTCAATAACTCGATTAAGGATGTGGATGTTCCAGAAGAAATCCAAAATTTGACTTCGAACAAAAATTTCAAAGAAAATAAAGCAACTAAGGATATTAGTGAGATCTTGATAAACTATGTCATGACAGAAAAAAGATGGAACCGAACTAATGTAATTGTTGACAACATTTTTTTATATAATGTTGCTCTTGATATTTATATCCGAAAATGAGGATTATGAACCAAAATCTATTGAATTATTTCGACAAAGAAAAGATTGGTTATTATGGAAATAAGGAATTGAGGTAGAATTAAATTCACTTTCCAAACGTCAGGTGTTTGGACCAGTAGTCCACACACCAGAAAATGTCAAACCTGTGGGATATAAATGGGTATTTGTGAGAAAAAGAAATGAAAATAATGAGATCACATGATATAAAGCAAGATTGGTTGCACAAGGTTTTTCACAAAGATCTGATATTGATTATGAGGTGACATAGTCTCCAGTGGTGGATGCAATCACATTAAGATTTTTAATCGACCTGACTGTGTATGAAAATGTGGACATGCATCTTATGGATGTAGTTATAGCATATTTATATGGAGTTCTTGATAATTATATTTATATGAAAGTCTTAAAAGGATTTAAGATACCTGAAACATATAAATCAAGTTCCCGCGAACTATGTTCAATAAAGTTTTAGAGATCATTATATGGATTGAAACAATCATGACGAATGTGGTACAATCGCCTGAGAGAATATTTATTTAAAGAAGGATATCAAAATAATCTAATATATCCATTCGTTTTTATAAAGAAATCAAAGTCAGGATTTGCTATTATAACTGTATATGTTGATGATTTAAATATAATTGGAACTCCTAAAGAGCTTTCAAAAGCAATATTGCCTTTGATTTTGGTTTACAAATTTTGCATCTTAAGAAAGAATTCAAGATGAAAGATCTCGAAAAAATAAAATTTTGCCTTTGGTTTATAAATTGAGCAACTGGCAAATGAGATATTTGTTCATCAATCAACTTATACATAAAAAGTTTTGAAAAGATTTTATATGGATAAATCACATTTATTGAACATTCAAATCCAAGTTCGTTCAGTAGATGTGAAGAAAAATATATTTCGACCCTGAGATGATAATAAAAACTCCTCGGTCCAAAAGTAACATATCTTAGTACAATTGGTGCACTTATATATCTTGCTAATAATACAAGACCAAATATTGCATTTTCAGTAAATTTATTAGCTAGATACAATTCCTCTCTAACAAAATGGCATTGGAATGAAATTAAACATATACTTCTTTATCTCGGAGGAACAATTGATAAGAAATTATTTCATTCAAATAAATCAAAATTTAACCTAACTGATTTTGCAGATTCTTGATATTAATTTATCTATTCACACAAAACTAGATCTTTAACCTAATTGGTTTTGCAATCACATTAAGGTTTTGTAGATTCTATACTCTTTTTCCTTCACTAGGATTTTTTTTCCATTGAGTTTTTTCCTAGTAAGTTTTTAACGAGACATATTTCATATATGTAATGGACATCTAATGGGGAGTATTATAAATACTACGGATATATAGATGCCTATTATCTCACCATGTCATGTGTCTTATGATTGTAGATACTTAGTGTACACCATGTGTCAAACAAACATGGTATCTTTGAAACAACCCAACCTTTTTAGAAGGTTGAGGTCATTGACGTTTAAATAACTATAGATTTTTTTAAAAAAAAATATACAAGAAAATAATTTAAAATTTGAGGCAAAGCTTTAAATAATAAAAATAAATAAACATTTAAAATAACTAATCAAAATACTAGTTTGGGCCCATAAAAAAAGAAGAAATACTTAAAATAATTAAACCGGAGTTCTGAAATAAACCTAAAAAATATAATTACTAAATTATAAAAGCGGAAGAAATTGCTCGGAATTGCTTGGAATATAAATACTTAAAATAATTACGGCTCACACAGGAATTGCTCGGTTGCACGTGGCTCGCGTACAACTTACACGGAACGGCTCAGATCAAACGAATATGACTCATGCAGCTCGGTGAAGGGACACGACTCGGACGTCAACGGCAGCTCACGCGAGGAGGCGCGACTTAGGCTCGAAGCTGACGGAAACGCACATGATCGGCTTCTGCACGGGTGAAGCACGCTGCACGGATGACTGAAGGAGACTGGACGGCACGACTTCACGACGATAGAACGGTGCGGGTACGGCTGATGGATGGAGACGTGAGGCGGAGAAGGCTTCGTCCAGGCGATCGTCGTCTTGCAGAGGCTGCGTCGGTCGTGGGATTCGCAGCGGCCGGAGGCACAGTGAAAGGGAGGCGGCTAGGGCTTTAATCGTGAAGGGAAGAGGAAGAGTGGAGAAGAAGGTGAATAGTAAGTTCACGCTTCCCAAAAATACCCTATCTAATAATAACAATATTATTATTATACCTATTAATTAATTCTTTCTCTTTTTATTTTTTCCACCATAACAACAACCTCTCATCTCTCCTCCTTTAATAACTCTTTCCATCATCTTAATTCCTTCTCTTTTTCCAACAAAAGATACCTTTTCCTTTATAATTGTATTTATTCCAAAATAAAATTACTATCATTCCTCCATAACTTAATACATACCCATATAATTAATTACTTATAAACTTTTACTCTACCAACCTAATTCACCAATACTCATCACTCCAACAATCAAAACTTTAACCATAGAATTCTTATTTCCAAAAATTAATTACATAACCTTCCGAAATACTTAATTTCCACAATTTCAAACAATTTTTTTTTCAAATAACACCCAAATTCATCGTATTAAAAATTAAGAAATTTAACTTATTAGTTTTGGGGTGTTACAAAATTCCCTCCTTTGAGAAACTTTCGTCCTCAAAAGTTCTAATCCTCAAATAGCTAGGGATAATGAGTTCTCATCTCATCCTTGTTGGAATTTATGTCCTAAAACTCGTAGTTTGTATTCAAAATTCTGTTCAATAAAATTGTCTTATTGATACTATAATTTGAAAGCCAATAAACTAATGTTCCGAGGCTATTATGTAAACTTGAACTTTATGTACAGACATAAAAGTGGATCAAGTTTGAGTCATAGCCTAAATGGTCTATAGTATATGGATAAGGTTGGGCGCCTTATTCGGGAGATACTATTGATGCGGCCAATCAAAATTCTCGTGATTTGTAACTTTGTAGTTAGTACAAACGATGTGATCCTAAATCGTTCATGTAGAGACATGGAAGTTGAGGCCTCCTATGTAAAGAGTTTACATAAGACTGGAACCATGAGATAGTCATTTCGTTTATAGATATCCAATGTAACTTAATCTTAATCATGAGCTAACTTTGAACTTCTGTTCACACGAAATTATCCTTAGATCTGTATAGGTGAGGACAACTCAATGGCGCTGACCCAATAAGCCTTCCATTTCAGGGGTAAGATCGGGTGGATAGCTAGAGACATAGGGTGCAAGATGGAATTCACTCCTACCCACTCTGGGTTAGTAGATAGGTCATTCCCTTAAGGACTGAATCCAGGTCTTGAACAAGGGGCCCCACCCTCTCATTGGCTCGAGAGGGATTCGATTTAAAGGTTGGACCTTAAACCAATTGTTCAATAGTGGATCAATGGGACTTAAGGAGAAAAGATATAATCTCGGGGGTAAAAAGGTACTTTGACCCAGCCGAGATTATGAACAACCTGTGAAGGATTAACTTACTTATCATGGTCATATCACATGGACACAAATATATCTATAGTGAGGGGAGTGCAACTACGGGATTCTAGTGGAATGACCCGTTAGTTAACGAAGGTTGATTAACTCGATCTAAAGAGTTTAGCCAGTTAATCTCGGATCGTTGGAGCCCATTAGGTTCCCCCGCTAGCTCATAAGGAATCAACTTAGAACATTATGATGAAATAATTTGAATTGTTCAAAATAGGTAAAGAGAGAGAAACTGATAAATATATTTGATATAGTCATCGGTTATAACTTAAGTGGAGCTTCATGTTTAAATATGATTTAAATATCAATATGGAATCATATTTGGAAGCTCGGAATTGATGAAAAAGGTCAAAGATGTAAAAAGTCAAAATGTTGACTTTTGACTTTGAAAAATCAAACTTTGACCGACTTTATATTCAAATACGATTTGAATTTTTGAAAAAATGAATGCAGATTCATACTCGGGAGATTGAAATTAGTCAAGAGGGATAAAATGGTAAAAAGTCAAAATGTTGACTTTTGACTTTTTAAATGTCAAATTACCATTTTACCCTTCGAAGAATATTGCATGTAAATAACAAATGACTTTATGCATATGAGACACCTACTTGGTAATATGCCAAGTGTGGAGAGTGGAAGCTCACTACATGCAAAATTTGCATGTAGTTTGCTTATAAAAGGAATGGATTGAAAATAAAAAGTGTTGGTTGTTTTTGTTAAAAATTGATTTTGTAATTTGGAATTGCAAAATCAAACCAATTTTCCTTTTTCTCTCCAAAAGTTCTCTCCATAAATTCTTCCCCCTAAATCCATCTCTCTCTCTATTTTCTCTACCGTTCGAGTCCCACAACTCGGTTCTAAGTCTGGAGAATAGCAGGTCAACACTAGTGGTAGTTCCATTTTTGATTTCGTGAGGAGATCGTGAAGAGCACGTGAGAAGATTGCGATAATAGAAAAGCATCAAATGTGAGTTTTTCTATTAACCCTATTTTGTTTCCTTTTAGGGTTGTGAGGCATGTTTATCACTAAAGTTTTTAGTTGTAATTAGAGTAAAATTTGATCATAATTCCTCTGCGCATGTCTACCCTTTCCATCAGTCCTCTCTCTCCCAAGTAGCTTCTTCAACCTTGTGGTTTTGCCACAAAACCTTGACCAATGCAATTCCCCTGTTACGAAGCAGTTTGACTTCCTTTGCCAAAATCTCAACTGGCTGCTCCTCATATCTCAAGTTCTCATTAATTTGCAATGGTTCGTAGTCGACTGTATGGGTAGGATCTGCTACATATTTCCTTAGCATAAAGACATGGAACACATCATGGACTGTAGATAATGATGGAGGCAAAGCCAAACGATAAGCTACGGGGCCAATCCTCTCAAGAATCTCAAATGGTTCTACAAAACGTGGACTCAATTTTCCCTTCTTCTCAAATCTCAGAACACCCTTCATAGGTGTTGCCTTCAGAAAAATCATGTCCCCTACGTCAAACTCAAGATCCCTATGTCGTCCATCAGCATAACTCTTCTGTCTGCTCTGTGCTTTCAACATACGAGCTCTAACCTTTTGTATGGCTTCGTTGATGGTCTGAACTATTTCCAGACCAAACATCCGCTGTTCACCAACTTCACCCCAACACACGGGGGATCTACAACTCTTATCATACAGTGCTTCAAACGGCGCCATCCCAATAGTAGTTTGGTAGCTGTTGTTGTAGGCGAACTCCATCAAGTGCAAATGAGAGCCCCAACTCCCTGAGAACTCCAACACACAAGCTCGCAGCATATCCTCCTGAATCTGATTCAAATGCTCTATCTGACCATCAGTCTAAGGATGAAAAGCTGTACTGAAGTCCAATCTCGTGCCTATGGCAGCCTGAAGTCCTTTCTAGAGCTTGGAAGTAAAACAGGCATCTCTATCGGAAACTATGGATATTGGTACCTATGCACCCTCACTACTTCAGTCATATACAATTGTGCCCACTTACTGGCAGTATAAGTGGACTTCCCTTGAATGAAATGTGCTGACTTCGTGAGCCTGTCAACAACAACCCATATCACTGTATAACCTTTCAGGGTCCTAGGCAGTCCAGAAATGAAGTCCATAGATACATTCTCCCACTTCCACTCTAGCACACCCAAGGGTTGTAACAAACCTGCTGGCTTTTGTCTTGGTGCCTTCACCTGCTGGCACACCAGACCTTTACTAACAAAATCTACCACTTCTCTCTTTATATTCCTCCACTAGTAAACTCGCTTCAAATCCTGGTACATCTTTGTACTGCCTGGATGCATGGAAAATGGAGAACTATGGGCCTTGGCACACATAATCGTTTGTCAAACATGAGCCTCTCATCAGTGGATATAGAGAACTCCTCAACTTGCCCTGCTTCTACTAAGTTGTGCTTATCCACAAAATAAAGGTCAGTGAGCTGGGCAATAATAATTCTCTGCCTCAAAGTTGGCTGTACTGACAACTGAGCTAACTGCGAGGTAACTTCCCCTACTAAAACTGCAATCTCAGCTCTCTCAAGGTCTCTATGCAAATGAACCTACCTAGTAATGAGTGCTGCAGAATGTGATACCTTCTTACTAAGAGCATCAGCTACCACATTCGCCTTAACTGGGTGGTATAAAATCTCACAGTCATAGTCTTTAACCAATTCGAGCCATCTTCGCTGCCTCATATTCAACTCCTTCTGAGTGAAAAAGTACTTTAAGCTCTTGTGGTCAGTGAAGATCTGAATCTTCTCACCGTATAAATAGTGCCTCCAAATTTTCAATGCAAAAACTACTGCTGCCAACTCTAAATCATGTGTAGGGTAGTTTTTCTCATGATTCTTCAACCGACGGAAGCATAAGAACCTACCCTACCTTGCTGCATCAAAACACAATCCAATCCTTTCTTAGAGGTATCACTGTATATCACATAATTACCAGATTCATCTGGCACTGTAAGGACTGGTACACTAACGAGTTTCTGCTTGAGATCTTGGCAACTGCTCTCACACGCTGGACTCCAAACAAAAGGAGTCCCCTTCCTGGTTAGTTGGGTCAAAGGACTAGCTATACGAGAGAATCCTTCCACAAACCTCCTGTAATAACCTACTAAACCCAGAAAACTTCAAACTTCACTAACTGTAGAAGGTCGTGGCCAATTGGTAACGGCTTCGATCTTCGCTAGGTCCAAAAAACTCCCTCACTGGATACTACATGACCAAGGAAAGACACCTGCTTCAGCCAGAACTCGCACATAGAAAACTTGGCATATAACCTATTGGCTCGAAGGGTCTCCAACACCTGATGCAAATGCTCCTCATGCTCAACCTCTGTCTTGGAGTAAACCAAGATTTCATCAATAAAAACAATCACAGAAATGTCTAAGAAATCCTTAAACACCCTGTTCATTAATTCCATAAAAGCATCAGGAGCATTTGTCAAGTCAAAGGACATTATAATAAACTCATAATGTCCATAACGAGAACGAAAGACGGTCTTAGATATATCACTGTCCCTAATCCTCAACTGGTGATATCTTGAACATAAATCGATCTTAGAAAACACAGTGGCTCCCTGCAGCTGATCAAATAGGTCCTCAATTCTGGGCAACGGATATTTGTTCTTGACTGTCACCTTATTAATCTCTCTATAGTCAATGCAAAGACGCATAGACCCATCTTTCTTCTTCACAAACAACACTGGTGCTCCCCAAGGTGACATACTAGGTCGAATAAAACCTTTGTCCAGCAGTTCCTGCATCTGGACCTTCAGCTCTTTCAGTTCCGCTGGCGCCATTCTGTATGGGGCTCTCGACATGGGACCAGTACCTGGTTCGAGCTCTATGGCAAAATCAACCTCTCTGTGGGGCAGAAGTCCTGGAAGCTCCTCTGGAAAAACATCGGGATATTCCCTTACCACTAGCTCAGATGATAAGGATACTTTGGGCCCTCTGGTGTCCACAACACTAGCCAAGATACTCCAAGTACCTTGGTCGAGCAGCTTACTAGCCTTCATGGCTGAGATAACTTTGGGTAGAATCACAGTCCCTTCCCCTTTATACTTAAAACTAGTTGCCTAGGGAGGGTTAAAAACTACCTCCTTGCGGGAACAATCTATGCTTGCATGGTTAGCGGATAGCCAATCCATGCCTAATATTACATCAAAATCTCGCATGTCCAATACTAATAAAGTTACATCTAAAACATGCTCTGCTACTTCTATCTGACATGCTTTTATCTTTTCTCTTGATAACATAATTTCTCCAGATGGAGTAGAAACGAACAACAGGTAACTCAAGGGTTCTACTTCTAGATTCATATGTTGTACAAACACTGAGGATATAAAAGAATGAGAGGACCCCGAGTCAAATAATACTAAAGCAAGGTGTCCCAAGATTGGGAGTGTACATGTCACCACTGTGCCAGCTCTCTCTGCCTCTTGCCTATTAGTGGCAAAAACTCTCCACTGATGGGTTGGGAAAGTCTGGTTTCCAATAACTCCGAATGATTTCTGAGGGCACTTATTAGCTAGATGCCCAGGTTGCCTGCACTTGTAACATACTCCATTTCCTGCTAGGCAACGACCCGAGTGAGGTCTTCCACAATTAGGACACATGGGTAGTACCCTCAAGGTTTGGCCTGCCTGAGTCGCTTGCTGTCGGTGTCGGTGGAACAAACCACCTGTGTGGTGCTGCTATAGGTTGCTGCTCAGCCTTCCGTTTCTATCCTAAAGTTGGCCCCTTCTCTGCAGCCTTGGCCAACACTGTCCTCTCATGCAAACTCAGGTCTACTACCATGCGTAGCGCATCAGCCTGGGTGGTTGGCCTAAGGACACTAACGAAACCCTGGATCTCTGACTTGAGACCTCTGACAAACTTGTCAGCTCTCTCAGCCTCAATTCTCACTAAATCGGGTGCAAATCGAAATAACACATCGAACTCCTGATCATACTCTTCCATGGTCATGTTGCCTTGCTCCAGCTTTAGGAACTCTTGGCACTTGGCCTCTCTCACTATGGCGGAGAAGAATTTGGCATAAAAGTTCTTCTTGAACTGCTCCCAAGTGATCTTACTTATATCTCCACCCAACATCCTCTCCGTGGACTCCCACCAGCCTCTGCCTCTGTCAATTAGTAAGTACACAGCGCACTGAACCTTCTGGTCATTGGGGCACTTCATATAACGAAAGATACCGAACTCAACCACATCTGTGCCTTGGTGGGGTCTGCTAAAGATCCATCGAAAGTTTGAGGGTTATACTTCCGGAAGTCCCTCAGGTGCTTGGCTTCGGCTGAAAGCATGTCTGGTAAGTGTTGGGCTACAACTGGGGCCTGAACTCCTGTAGCTGGTATCTGAACATCTGCAGTCGATGCCTGAACAGAAGCTGTCTGGGTTTGCGGGGCAGGCTGTCGTTGTGCCATTACTTCAAACAATAGGTCTCTGTACCTTTGCTCCATAGTAGCAAGGTCTGCTTGAGTGACAGGTGTAGTAGGGTGGACAACTTGTACAGTTGGCTATCCCCCAGGCTGTCCTTCAGGTTGTCCCTCAGGCTGGTTACGTCCAGCTCCTCTGCCTCCTCTACCACCTCTACAAACGCTTCTACGTGGCGGCATTTTTTCTAAATTCCACCATTAAAAGTCTTTTACTATGAGTTCATTCATAACATACTTACTTACTTATCTAGTTTAATTCAGGCAAGGTCATATGAACAATCTTAAATTATATCTTAAAACGTACTTGGCGAGTGACGAAGGACCGTATTAACCATAGGGATAAAAATCAAAGACTTACATCGTAAGTCAATCTACAGAACCTAAAACTGGGCGCTCTGATACCAACTGAAACAACCCAACCTTTTTAGAAGGTTGAGGTCATTGATGTTTAAATAAATATAGCTTTTTTTTTTTTAAAATATACAAGAAAATAATTTAAAATTTGAGGCAAAGCTTTAAATAATAAAAATAAATAAACATTTAAAATAACTAATCAAAATACTAGTTTGGGCCCATAAAAACAGAAGAAATACTAAAAATAATTAAACCGGAGTTATGAAATAAACCTCAAAAATATAATTACTAAATTATAAACGCGAAAGAAAACTGAACTATTCCCTATGGCGATCCACGGTCACTTCTTATCATTCGCCAACTTGCCCTTGCCTCTACCCTTACCTGAAAATTTAACATTTAAAAGAGTGAGTATAAATTTATACTCAGTAAGAGACCCATATTAGTCTCACTATGTGTCTGTTAACCTCTCGTTAGAGTCCTGTAATAAGGTACCGCATACTATTGTGCTCCCGAACGCACACTATCCAGTGGTCTCGTGGGGACATATCTGGGCTCTCGGTGAACCCAAAGAAATCACCCTAAAGGAGAGTCAGGCTGTAAGTGATCCCGTCGAATCACATCTAAAACTAGCCACACGGGCATACATAGATGGTGACCCCGAGGGACCCCTATACGGTACGACTCTAACAGGAAGACATAACAGAACACTATAGCCTATACGTGCTTATCATAACATCGACATCTTAGCTCAGTTAGTCATAACTCAAAAATAACATATTTGATCATAGCATGCCTCAATAAATAATACTCTATCTCAATCATAATATGGTTACCGAAATAACCATTTATAAGGTCCTCTCAAATAGACATATTATACATCTCTTAGTTACAACCCTACTCAACTCAGAACATACAAGCAGCTTCCAAGTGGGGTTTAGTAGGGAAAATCTCTTACCTGGAGATTTGCAAAAGGAAGAGTATGATGGAAACGGTAGACATGCGCAGCGAAATTAGGATCAAAATTTACTCTAATTACACCTAAACACTTTAGTGGTAAACATGCATCACAACCCTAAAAAGAAACAAAATAGGGTTAATAGAAAAACTCACCCTTGATGTTTTTCTATTATCGCAATCTTCACACGTGCTTTTCATGATCTCCTCACGAAATCAAAATCGGGACTACCACTAGTGTTGACCCGCTAATCTCCGGACTTAGAACCGAGTTGTGGGACTCGAACGGTAGACAAAAATAGAGAGAGAGATGGATTTAGGAGGAAGAATTTGTGGAGAGAACTTTTGGAGA
>CM046883.1:6772017-6910921 GCA_025688845.1 Cucumis hystrix | reverse complement strand
CAACTTTTTTTCAACAAAAAACAACCAACACTTTTTATTTCCAATCCATTCCTTTTATAAGCAAACTACATGCAAAATTTGCATGTAGTGAGCTTCCACTCTCTACACTTGGCATATTACCAAGTAGGTGTCTCACATGCATGAAGCCATTTGTTATTTACATGCAATATTCTTCCAAGGGTAAAATGGTAATTTGACAATGTCAAAAGTCAACATTTTGACTTTTTACCATTTTATCCCTCTTGACTAATTTCAAACTCCGGAGTATGAATCCGCATTCATTTTTTCAAAAATTCAAATCATATTTGAATATAAAGTCGGTCAAAGTTTGATTTTTCAAAGTCAAAAGTCAACATTTTGACTTTTTACATCTTTGACCTTTTTCATCAATTCCGAGCTTCCAAATATGATTCCATATTGATATTTAAATCATATTTAAACATGAAGCTCTACTTAAGTTATAATCGATGACTATATCAAATATATTTATCAGTTTCTCTCTCTTTACCTATTTTGAACAATTCAAATTTTTTCATCATAATGTTCTAAGTTGATTCCTTATGACCTAGCGGGGGAACCTAATGGACCTATAGATCATGGGCTCCAACGATCCGAGATTAACTGGCTAAACTCTTTAGACCGAGTTAATCAACCTTTGTTAACTAACGGGTCATTCCACTAGAATCCCGTAGTTGCACTCCCCTCACTATAGATGTATTTGTGTCCATGTGATATGACCATGATAAGTAAGTTAACCCTTCACAGGTTGTTCATAATCTCGGCTGGGTCAAAGTACCTTTTTACCCCCGAGATTATATCTTTTCTCCTTAAGTCCCACTGATCCACTATTGAACAATTGGTTTAAGGTCCAACCTTTAAATCGAATCCCTCTCGAGCCAATGAGAGGGTGGGGCCCCTTGTTCAAGATCTGGATTCAGTCCTCAAGGGAACAACCAACCCTAGAGTGGGTAGGAGTGAATTTCGTCTTGCACCCTATGTCCCTAGCTATCCACCCGATCTTACCCCTGAAATGGAAGGCTTATTGGGCCAGCGCCATTGAGTTGCCCTCACTTATACAGATCTAAGGATAATTTCGTGTGAACAGAAGTTCATAGTTAGCTCAGGATTAAGATTAAGTTACATTGGATATCTATAAACGAAATAGTCAGTTTTACAAAGTTAACGGTGTTATAACTTAAAAGCGACAATCTCATGGTTCCAGTCTTATGTAAACTATTTACATAGGATGCCCCCACTTCCATGTCTCTACATGAACGATTTAGGATCACATCGTTTGTACTAACTACAAAGTGGGCTGCATCAATAGTATCTCCCGAATAAGGCGCCCAACCGTATTCGTATACTATAGACTATAGGCTATTTACTCGAACTTGATCCACGTTTATGTCTCTACATGAAGTTCAAGTGTACATAACAATAGCCTTGAGACCTTAGTTTATTGACTTAAAATTATAGTATTAATAACGACTTATTGAATAGAATATGATTACAAACTACGAGTTTTATGACATAAATTCCAACATAGTACTCCTCTGATTGACAGTCAAATCCTCCTAATAAAGTCCGTCCTAAACATGAACAAAATTTAAACTTAATAACTTTGCCAATCTATCACTTTATTGTTTAATTAGGCAACCAACTCAATCAAACTTACCCCAAGATTTAAAGTTGACCTCTATACAACCTTGAATGGAAATTTGCACCACTCAATTCCTCAAACAGACCTTAACCTTCAAACAACATAATTCAACTCATTCCCGTGCTAACTCATTTAAGCCTCAAAACAATAATTATTTGGGCGTACCAAACCCAACGAGAACTAAGCAAAAACTCACCAAGGCTTAAATATGTTGCAGACGGCTAAAACTGAAGGTGGCTCGGCTAGCAAGGCTTCGGCTCGGGTCTTGAGACTCACGGCTCGCGTACGGCTCACACAGGAATGGCTCGGTTGCGTGTGGCTCGCGTACGGCTTACATGAAAGGGCTCAAATCAAACGAATACGGTTCTCGGTGAAGGGACGCGACTCGAACTGATGGATACGGCTCACGCGGCTCGGACGTCAACGGTAGCTCACGCGAGGAGGCGCGACTTAGGCTCGAAGCTGACGAAAACGCACACAATCGATTTCGGCACGGGTGAAGCACGCGACACAGACGACTAGAGGAGACTGGATGGCACGGCTTCGTGATGGTAGAATGGTGCGACTACGACTGATAGATGGAGACGCGAGACGGAGAAGGCTTCGTCCGGGCGATCGTCGTCTTGCAGAGGCTGCGTCGGTCGTGGGATTCGCGGCGGCCGGAGGTGCACAATGAAAGGGCAGCGGCTAGGGCTTTAATTGTGAAGGAAAGAGTAAGAGTGGAGAAGAGGGTGAATAGTAAGTTCACGCTTCCCAAAAATACCCTATTTAATAATAACAATATTATTATTATTATACTTATTAATTAATTCTTTCTCTTTTTACTTTTTCCACCATAACAACAACCTCTCATCTCTCCTCCTTTAATAACTCTTTCCATCATCTTAATTCCTTTTCTTTTTCCAACAAAAGATACCTTTTCCTTTATAATTGTATTTATTCCAAAATAAAATTACTATCATGCCTCCCTAACTTAATACACACCCATATAATTAATTACTTATAAACTTTTACTCTACCGAACTAATTCACCAATACTCATCACTCCAACAATCAAACTTTAACCATAGAATTCTTATTTCCAAAAATTAATTACATAACCTTCCAAAATACTTAATTTCCACAATTTCAAACAATTTTTTTTTTCAAATAACACCCAAATTCATCGTATTAAAAATTAAGAAATTTAACTTATTAGTTTTGGGGTGTTACAATCTTAGTGGCCATCTAATGTCACATCCTACTTGCCAAATTGCCTATAAATAGTGGCATTTGGTGAAGTTGTAAGTTGTATCAATATTGGAAAGAATTTCATGAAAGAGGGAGAAAGTGGAGAAAATTCAATTTTCCTAATTTTCTTAATTTTCTTAATTTTTTAATTTATTTCATTATATTATATATTCTTGATTTTCGTATTCCAGTTGTACCCCGTTTTCACAACAAAGTCTATATAATTTCTGGAAAAAAAATTTGATTTCTATGGATGTTATGGATAACTTTTAGGTTAAAGGGTAAAAGAAACACGAAAAAGAAGAAAAAAATAGTTATAATAAACCAAGAAAACGATAATAAATGGACAAGTAACTGATCCATTAAAGTGAAATGGGCTTAAGAAAAATGAGATTGGGCTTTGGGCCTAAGAAAGCTCAATCAACCTCGACCAAGAATGAAGTCGAGATTGACACTTTCCATTTGATGAATAAAGTGTATCATGGGCAATTTGGGCTTAAAGAAGATGATAGTTTGAGTCAAAATCTCAAACCAATCTTCTCGCTTCCTTGGCTGAGCCAAGAATGATGTTAAGGTCAAGTCTCAAAATTAAACTTGAAGAATGGGTTATCTGAAATGCATGATCCGAATCATTTAACTTTGAGAGATAACCTAAATATGATTAGAAAACTCAGAAAAAGATGTCTTAGTCAGAATTCCATTATAAATACTTCATTCATATGTCAAAGGAAGTAAGTCCATATTGCAAATATAGGGAATGTACGAAGGAATAATCTCATCACATGATAATTGAATTAAAGTAAATTCCTTAAAATGATTATAAGTTTCATACTTTAACTTCTAATCAGACAAGCAACCTCTCGATGTCAGTGTCATACATATTCATCTCTCTCTCTATCTATTTATCTATCTATCTATATATATATATATATTTTGAGATTAAAGTACTTGTTTTTTTAGTAATGTATGAATAAGGCATTCATGTTTCAAACTTTAATAGACAGTCTACCTCTTAGCACTAAAATGTCACATATATTTGCATCTCTTCCTACAAATGTTGAGATTCAAATCAAAGACAACTTTATTTCTAAAGCTAATTCTTTCATTATTTAATGTGGTATAAGTCACATACTCTCTCGTGCAGTTAACTACCAATATTTAATTCAATCTCTCACTTAGAATATTAGGCGGCGTTGGGCTTAGCACAAGTTAATCAAAATGAATCCCCAAGTTATATATACTCTTCAAAAAATTGTTTTCATCTTTTTACTTCATTTAAAACATCGACTACTAAATAATGGAAAGCATAGAAATGAAAGACTGAAATGGAAAGTTATTCATATTCATATAAAAAAAATTTGGTCTCTTGATCTAATTAAAGTCCAAAATACAAATATAAATGTAAGTTTAAGTACATATGGAAGGATAGAAAAATGTGTTGAGCGGCAAGATACAATTTCTTGCATCCTTTAGAAAAAGACAAGAAAAGCGACTGAAGAAAGAGTTGACCTCTGCCGACACTAAGCAGCGGCAACAACGACTGGTGGGGTTGCTGACTCTTTGACTTACAAGGTTTAATAGAATACGAACGACAGGGAAAGATTTTAAGAAGAAGAACGAGTATTCTTCCCCATGACTGTTTGTTCTATGCTAGGCAAATGGGAATAGTGGACTTCATATCTTATTTAAGAGAAAAACTAAGTTATCACCTGGAATTTCAATGAAATTAGAGATGAAAGGAATAGAGTGATGGAGTGATAAAGCATCAACAAGATTGTGATTATAAAGAGTTTCTTTGGTTCTTGTTTGATATTAAGCTCTTGATGGCTATTTATAGGTGTTGAATTGGAATATCCTAAGCTTCTTTTCTTGATAAGTTCTGACACCGAGCATTTAATCTCTGCCTTGTTGTGCCACCTCATATGCTTGCTCTTTGTCGACTACTAACTTGCTGATTTGACGACTACTAACCACTCTTACAGTTTTGTATTTTCGTCACATAGTATTCTCAACGAGTGATTGGTGCTTTGTCTTTTTGACATATTCAACGCATGTAAGTTTGCACGCCTTCTTCCTTCATATTTCACGACTATAGTTCACTCCTTAGACTATACTTCTTCTATGTTAATAACATTAAAAAACATGAAAATTTTATAATAAACATGTTTTATTTTTTTTTTTTGTTACCATGTGATTACAGAGCAAGTCTTTTATCACGAATTCTTACTCAATTTAGATCAAATATAACTTTGATAACAACTTATGATAGTGTTTATAATTTTTGTTACTCATATCTCATCTCAACACATTTATTTATGATAGAGTAATAAGAAGTCACCTACTAGTGATATACAGGGGTAAAAATGAAATAAAATTTACAAGATTTTATTAGAAACTTTTGATTCCCTTTCAAATGTCTAATTTTAATGATCTATCTACTTTTCATAAATCTAAAATTTAGAGAATGAAGATTCAATTTTTTTTTAATCAAAATTGGTTTAATTAAATACTAATAATAGTTTTCGTGAATAGAAAATGGAAAATGAATTTGTTTTCAAATTTTAAAGTAGGAATTCTAATATATAATAAAGTTTTGGAAAAGTTCAACAACAAACTAAATAGCAAGAAGGAAGTTCTATAAAAAGCGCACACACTACAAGAAAAATGGTCTACGACGATAGTTATTTTCTGTCTCGAAAAAATCTGTAACAGTTATTTACAGTTATAGTATCGCGTGTCGTGAAAGTCCTTCTATGATAGTTCCAAAAAAATGTCACAAAATGTGTTTTAATGACAAAATATAAATGTCATTAATTAGTATTTTATGACAACAAATAACTGTCATATAATCTTTTTTGTGACAACAAATAACTGTCACAATTTACACATTGACGACAGTTACAAAAATGTCACGAATTCTTATATTATGACATTTTTTTACTGTCATTGATTCGATTTTGACGACAGTTACGAAAATGTCACAAATTAATATATTACGACATTTTTTTTCTGTCATGGATAGACCAATCGTGACAGTTTTTTGTAAAATTTAATTGTCATTGAATCGATTTTGACAACAGTTATGAAAATGTCACGAATTAATATATTACGACATTTTTTTCCTGTTATGGATAGACCAATCGTGACAGTTTTTATAGAATTTAATTGTTATGGTTTCTGTATTGACAACAGAAAAAAAAATGTTACGAATTTGTATATGACGATATTTTTTCCTGTTGTGTATTCCTCAATTCCTGTTTTTCTTGCTGAACCATTACACTACCAACTTCAATAACAATAACAATAATACATCACACCCATACGAAAACAATAAGTCAACACTTTATAAAGATACACTTTGAAGTATTCATACATCCATTGACTAATAACCATTTGTTTAGTTCAAATGTAGTTTCCATAGAAAAGAAATATACAATGACCTTGGAAGCAAGAAGCCTAAACGCAATACATTGGAAGCAAGAGTTGGTTACCAACCATACAAAAGATGTTATATCCAAATTGGCTCCAATGCTTCAAATGGATTCTTCCAAACCTAGAAAGAAAACAAAATCTCATTTAGAGGATGATTAAAGAACATTACCTATGAGGAGGTTCTACTTAAAGCTATTAAAGGTAATTAAGGAACATTACCTATGAGAAGGTTTAATAAACCTGTGTATAGATGGTAGCATTCTCCTGGTTGAACACGGCCAGCCCTTCTTCTTCTCTACAAGGCAAGAAAATAAAATGAGGAAATTAGAAACAAAGAAAACCCCACTCGAAAATGAAGTATTCGATTGCAGATTGTATGCATATATCACAAATGAAGTATTGGAGAAAATATGAAGCTCTTGAATTACTAGTGTTAGGCTACAACAAAAGTCTGCTATTAATGAGTGCTTCCAATTACTAGTGTTCGGCTACAACAAAACTAACTATTTCCCGCCCTAAGGAGTTGAAATACATTTCATATCTCTTTATTCCATATTACAACATTTGTTCTTACATCACCCTTTTATTCCATTATACTCTGTTCTCATTAAGTCATCCATGTTGAAGCATATAGGTACAATCAGGTCATTGTAAACCATGCAGGCATATATCCATGGTTTACAATTAAGCCATGACAGTTCATATTTCATCCTCAACTAACCTAATAAGCTCACAGAAACTCCAACAGAAAAAAAAGAAGAAGAAAGTTTTGAAGTATCAAATGGAGAAAATCAGAAGAAATGCTCATAAATTTTACAAAAACTATCAAGGGATGAACTAAGATCAAATAAAACTTATGTGGATTGAATAGCATATTAAACATCCTACATGCTTCCCTACTTTTTCCCAAGTTAAAGCATCTTAAACCAGTCATTAATCTTCAGCCCCCTCCCCCCTCCCCTCCCCTCCCTCCAACCCTTCATTCCAGCCCCCTCCCAACACAATAAAAAAACATTGACAAGGGGCACACCTTAGTTACCTATAGCTTGCTGTAAAAGAGGCAGATTTGGTCTAAAGAATACCATTATAAACTAGTCATTAGTACCTACAGCCCCCTCCCAACACAAACAAAAAGCAATGACAATGGGGCACACAATCGTTACCTACAGCTTGCTATAAAAGAGGCAGATTTGTTCTAAAGAATACCATACAAAACCAGTCATTAGTCTTCACCCCCCGCCCCCCCCCCCCCCTCCTCTTTCATTATAGCCCCCTCCCAAGACAAACAAAAAGCAATGACAATTGAAAAACTACAAATACCATACCAATGTAGAATCCCAAGAAATGAAGCAATGCAAGATTGACAAGCTCATTTGTCATTGAGACGTGGGTCGACTTGCGCCTGGCAATTGCTGCGAGTTGTACGCCCCAAACAAAAAAGTTCCTTCAACACGAACTTACACTTCAAAAATAATGGAGTCTTCCTGAGAGAAAATATAAGCACACACATTCATAACCGTTTAATTCTCAGTTAGAAACAAGTTTATAAATGTTAGACGATAATTATGAACTTACCTTGTGCTCCAGTAGTCTGTTACAAAAAATGATCTTCAACATTCATATGTGTCTGTGTTCCACAAAATTATATCCACAAAATAGGAACCACCAAAATACTTCAAAACAGTTTAAGAAAAATATGATGCTAAGCACGATATATGTGCTTAGATACGAACTCCGTCCATTCAGATCTAACTTCATCGATATCACTTGAGCGTACATATTTGGTAAACTTTTCATCTATACATAATAAAGTGGATGTAAATTAGTTTGATTCAAAATAAATTACATGATGATAGTTTTAAAACTTGTATACTTACGATGTCTATAACAGAAGTACTCGACAAAATTATGTCACGCATGCACCGCATGACGTAATACCCGCATTCTACGACCCCTGATTGCTTGGGACACTGTGTATGCTCATAAACAATAAAAATACATATGTTAAAGGTAATAATCAATTTAGAACTATCCTTATGGACAAATTCAAATACCTTTACAACCCTCCAGTTTGGTTTCTTTTTATTTGACATATTGAAAGACCTACAAAATATTTGAAGATTATTCTGCACACAAAGGGTGTTGCATACAGAAAAAATAAATGAACGAAATAAGTAAGTACGACATACATTTTAAGTACTTCGGACATGTCTTTCTCAATTCGATTCTTCAACGGTCTATCCAGAACGCAAGACTCTTCGTGTGATTTACAGCTACCAAATTGAATGAACCTTTCAACTCCCAAATCATATTCTGTAGACATTCCGTTTTCCATCATCCATGACTTGTCCATTATGTACATGTATAAAAATTCAATCTTCTAAATGAACTTGATTACAAAAAATAAATTGGCAAACAACTTAAGGAAATCAATGAGTAATTACATCCTACAGTACACTGATTTCATATACAAACTTGATAATTTCTTAACCCATTGCTTCATTAACGTTTCAAAAAACTTGGAAAAAAGAAATTCAAATCAAATAACTGCATCCATATGCTTTAACAAATGAACTTGATGTATTTTACACTTTCATTTTTATAACTTTTTCGGAACCACTAAATATTCTCACAGATTATGTCGATGGAAAAAGAAAAAGCATCTATTGAAAACTAATCTTCATTGAGAAAAGAAATGGCAAGTTATTGAGATTAAACAGTTAATACATATAATACGACATAAGATTGAAGATCACGATCCACGTTGAAGTGAGCATGGAAGAACCTTTTATCCTTCATTTGACAAAACACAATTAAGCTAATGACCCAATGTACACTATCTAAAACTCCCCAATGTACACTGCCAGAATATTAAATTTCAAGAGAAATCCACTGTTTCCTTTAGGGATTTTACTTACCCATATAACAGAAATCAACAATTAGAAAAGAGAAATTGGGCATAACTCAAACTCACAAAACAATCCCATGTAGTTGGAAGAACGAATTAGAGACATATAACAGAAATTCGACAATTAGAAAAGAGAAATTGAGAAGAACTCAAACTCACAAAACAATCCCATGGAGTTGAACTCAAATTCACAAAAAAAAAAAAAAAAAAAAAAGAACATTTTTCCATTTTGATCCCATCCTCTCCAAACAAAAACAAATAAGTTCTGAATTCAAATTCAATTCTCCTCTATTTACATATTTATTTTTTGTTATTGTTTTTTCTATTATTACTTTTATGTTTCTAGTTGATGGGGTTTATATAATTTTAGTTCATGTTCTTCCATAAGCAATACTCTAGATAGAGAATTAAAATATAAGTGTTTTCTAATGCTCCTTGCTCTTACATGAATTTTAGTCTAAGTGCTTTGTTGGTTTTGAGGTGTGATGTTTATGATTTCTTTTTCACAATTTTCATTCTAATAAGTTTCATAGTTCTTAAATAAATATGTTAACTGTAGGATCAAATTTGAAAAAAAGAATTACTTACCTTAAGCTTACGATAAGCTTAAGAGTTTTGGTTGTAAAATAATTCTCAAATCCAACCTAGACATAACGAATTTAATTAATAATTTTTTCCAATAAAATTGTCGATTACAATCCAACTTTATATCTTCAATTTGCTTATCCAAGTACAATTTGAAAACTAATTCCTAGGGAGGTTCACAAAATCCAAAATTTCTTCAATTGGCTTCCATAATAAAAACCCTAAATTAATTAAAAATAAATAAACTAGTATTTCAGAGCTCATCTAAAATGTCTTCAAAACACCCACTCAAACTCACCAAGACCAGTGAGTGGCTATGGTAGAGGGCAACGGCGGACCGATAGTACAGACAAAGGAGCTAAGCGGTGCGGATGGGGTTGCAAAGTGAAGGACGACGACTACGGCTTCTTAGGGAAATATGAAAAAAAATAATTAAATCCACAAAACGCTAGCCATTAGAGAGAAGAACTTCATAGAGAGAGAGAGAAAGAGATAAGGAATAGAAGCTTACCGGCGAAGGGGTGACGACCGACATCCACGATTTGAAGCTTCAAGTTGATTGCGAAGGTTTGTAGAAGACGGGGCGGTGGTGGCGACGGGGTGGTGGTGGCGACGAGGAGGAGGTTTGGACGGACGGGCATGAGGGGGGCGGTGGTGGCGACGGGGCGGAAGATGGCCGGATTCGGGAGAAACGCGCACGGGAGGAATGAGGGAAATTAAGGGGAGAAACGCGCACATGAGGAATGGGTTGGGAAAAAATTAAGGTTTAGATTTGGGGAGATTGTGTTTTTTTTTTTAAATATAAAGTTGTAATTTTAATTTATTTTTTTAATATAAAATAATAAATTATTTAATGGTAACAATCTATGACATCAAATAACTGTCGCAAGTGTTATCTGAAAAATTCCGTCTTTTCCCGCCAAAAACGCGAAATTTTCCAATTTGTAACAGTTTTTTCTTCTCCCTCCTATTTTGTGAGATACACAACTGTCATAGTAGACAGATTTTGTTGTAGTGACAAACTAAATTAAAGATTTAAAAATATATGGACTAAACATGAACAAACTTCAACGTATCGTGCACCAAAATAATAATTTAACATAACTATTTTCTACATATATCCACTTATATCTCTAGATTTTGATGGTCATATAAATTAAAACCTTGAAGTAATAGTTGTCAGTTACAATTTTAAAACATCATAATTAGATCATTTTACACACTACTCGAAATTTTGTTCGACCAATTTCATGTGAAACTTATAATGTAAGGCAATTAAATGCCTAAGATTTCATATATCAATTAATTTAATTAGACCTCTCTTCATTGTGATTGTTTTGAAAATAATCATCAATTCATTAACTCTCAAACGGGTGTACAAGTTTCAAAAGCCAGTTTTACCAAAATGAACAAATAAAGTAAATGGATGAATGGTTTCCAAAGAAATTTTGTCTAAAAATCTAAATTGATTTCTTTAAGAAAGTTGGAGTTTAATTGATAAAAAAATTTAAGTTTCTCAAGTACTTTTTCCAACTAAATCATAAAAAATGGTGTAGATTGATACAATAATCGGACTTAAATTGATATAATCTCTTAAAAGTTGGGTATAAATTAATATTTTCACAAATAAATGATGTCTCCCCTTTTATTTTATAAAGTAATGAGTGAAAGCAAAGCAACGTTCATTTAAATCCACAATATTGGGATGTTAACGTCACCCGCCCAATCGTACCATACGTCATCCCAATTTCCAAATCTACTTAAGTATTAGATAATACACATTAGAGTCTTCGACATTGATGTTTCAAATTTAGACAAACTCCACAAATATTTTGTATTAGGATTTCCTAAATCACACAACACATTTTAAACTCTAGAAGGTCATTTAATTTTGAACGGACGAAATTGGAATAGATCGCTCAAGATTAAGTATGTCTAAAGATAAGATTGTTGGAAATTAAGAATATCGATCTTTAGTTGTGTATGAGAAAATTATTAAGAAGGTATAGAAATAAATTATTTTTTAAACTCAATAAAGTTTTAACAGTTTAATTGATAAACAATGAATTCAATTCAAAGTTTTGAAAAATATTAATTATTAATTTAATCAAGTAATAATATTAATTTAATTATTAATTAAATGTATCTATATAAAATGAATAGTTTATTATTAAAGTTGATTGATCAATGGATAATCATAAATTATTGAAACAAACTGTATTGATAGACAATAATAGATGTCTATCTCTGTTTATGATCTAGAAAGAGATAGAAGTTTGCTAGGAAAAATTGATCATACCTGGATTGAATTCCTTCAAATTCTAAAAAAAGTTTGGAATCAAGGTGTATGATTCAACTGCATCACCTTTTATCATCTTTACTGTGTGTTCTTTTGCCCTCGTAGACATGAACCTAAAATCATCTATCAAACAATTGTCAATTTCTAATGAAAAAGCTTGCATGCGACAACTTTAAGTTGTGTTCAATACACAGGCATGGTAAAAAATGTATTTCCATAACATCCACACCCCTGTTGTTCTTATAAGAAGATGCCCTAGCATACTATTTCGGTCTTCTTGCAAACATTTTAAACTCAACAAACTTCAAATTTGATATCAAAATTCTAGTTTGAAAATTATTCTTCATTGTTATTACATAAAATCATTTTGAAAGAACTTGTTTACTTTTAAATATAGTTTTTTCCTTCAAATCACTATAAAAAAATTTGTCTTATAACTTCATCATTTGAAGAAGGAGAAAAACCTACATATTACGTTCTATCACCATCATTTTCAAAGAATTAATACTTACATGAGCAACTAGTGAATTTCTACTAGTTACATTTTTAGCGTAAATCAAATACCAGAAAACATCTTTTATCTTTTTTTATTGACAACATTTGAACACTATTATTACCAAAACCCAATAAAACTAATAATTCTACCAACTCATCCAATTGAAATCTCTTCATATATTAAATCAACTAAACTATTCAAGTCTATCTAAGCATCTATTGAAATTTCAGCAACGGCATAATAAAACAACTATAGAAATAAACATTGTATTATGTAAAATGATAAAAAGAATTATATAAAAAACTTATAATGAAATTAACTATTCAATAATATATTTGTCTATCAAATAGACAAAGATAAAAGTCTATATTTATCTATCATAAAATAAGAAGATAAACAAAGATAGATTTCGATCTTTGTTTATCACAAAACTATCTGGGATATATAGACATTATACATCAACTTTAACAATAAAAAGAACTTTATAAAATAATATAGAGTTGTCTTTATTATTTTGAATCTACAGCGAGTCTCTATATTATTTTGAAATTAAGGATAAACTTCAACTTTGTCTCTATATTATTTTGAAATCTTCTCATTAGGTAAATTCAAATATAATTCATTTGCATAGAGAAATTATTGGTTGTGTTACATTTTCTTTTTTGACAAATATTTATTTAGTTTCCTTTTATTTAAGAAAGAGAAAAAGATCGACGGATTTTTGTGATTTTTTTTTTTGTCAATGTTAACTTTTTTTCTCGCACCAGCGTTAATTAGCAAACTTTGACATTATGTGCAACTCTCCAGATATTGTTGTGTAAAATAGAAAGATAAAATGATTTTTTTTCTTTTTCAAAATGCAACTTAAAGAGATATATATCCAAATATGTAAGTGGAAAAATGTGAGATAAAACAAAATACTGTTTTTTTACTTCACCCTAAACCCTAAACCCTTATTTTCTAAAAGAAACTTGGATTTAATTTAAAATCAAAACAAATTAAACCCGAGAAAGTTCACTTCAAAAAATTTCAAAAATACCACAAAGTATTGAGAAAAATTTGAACCAATCTTGACAAATACTGGTGTGGATTTTTCCTAGAATGTTGCAAGATGTAAACAAAGAAATAGATATAAAGTAGGGAAGAATGGGCGCAAATAGATGAAGAGTAGACATCTTTTTTCTTCTCTAACAAATCCTTGCAATTGAGACTTTTATTTTCTTTAGGTAGGATTACATAACATCAACTCAAAATTTCGTTTAAGGACTAAATCGTTACCTTTAAAAATTTAAGGATTAATAGTGATTTTTAACCTAACAAAAATGAGATGCTCTATTTCACGTATCTGATAATGATTTGGTGGACACTTTGAAGTATTTGTGCTTCACAAAACAAAATAAACCTAAGGACTTTACGAACTAAAATAAATATATATGTTGATGTTAAATTTTAGCCAAGAGAAAATGCACCTAACTCTCATGTAAACACTAAAAGTTGAATTTGTAATTTGAAAAAAGAAGAACATGCAAAACAAAGAAAAAAAGGCCCTAATGGCTAAATCAATAAGATAATTATAGCATATAGGAAAGTGAAGTCTAAGTATCTTATACGAAGCCATAATGGTTAGAAAATTTGATGTAGGATTTAATTTGTTCAATTAGGACTAGGATATGAGTTTCCTAACTAATCTTGGATAAGATAGGTTATCTCTCAAGTTGAATGGGCCAGGATGTGCCAATTGGAGAAGGGCGGCTTGACCTCATTCAGCTGGCTCATCCTTGGGTGAGGAGATTGGTTTGAACTTTCAATCTATACCATATCACTTTTCCACTGTCCAAATAAACCATAATATATGCTCCGATCTTTGAATAGAGAAGCTTGACCTTGGGCTCAACTGAGGGTCTTCTTTGAGCTATATCTTGGTCTTAAAGTGCTACTTTGAGTCGGGGCATGTTTAAAATATGCCTCATCAGGCATTTGGCAAGGGTTAGCCTCAACCTTGGCTCGAGGTATGTCTTGGGCTTAAGTGTAACATTGGACAAGGGTATGTTTTAAACATGCCTCATTAGGCATTTAGTAAGGGTCAGCCTCAACCCTAACTACTCCTCGATTGGGCTATGTTTTGAAATTACAGTGTTCTTTTGGATTAGTGCATGCACAAAACATGTTTAGTTAGGTGTTTGGCAAGGGTTGGTGGTGTGTTTGTGTTCTTAGACAGAAAACACGAAACTGAGCTGAAAAAATCTTCTTGGAATTTTTTATTAAAAATCACAAAATGACAAAATAAGGGTTTTATACTAAAACTCAAAAGTTAACTAATTATATCAACCTAATTATAAAGCTTCTAAAATATCATAACATATTTAAAATAGTAACAGTGAACTAAGTAACAACACAAAGACTAACTAAATACATCAAATTCCTCCCGCTTAAGAAGAGCAAACTCATCCTCGAGTTTTAGCTTGAAAGATGTAGTTGGTTGGAAGGAAAATACTCAAAGATATCGGCCACGTTAAAGATAGGGTTGATGTGTATGTGATCAGGGAGATCAATCTTGTACGCATTATCTCTAAATCTCTTTATTATTGAATTTGGTCCTATCTTCTTTGGTTGTAGTTTGCTGTATTTTCTAGCTGGTAGTCTTGCCTTTCGAAGGTGTATCATTACTAGGTCTCCTTCCTTAAATTCTTTAAATCTTTGATGTTTTTGGCTTGACTTATGTATGCTTGGTTCATCTTCTCAATTTGGGAGGTTACGTCTTTATGGAGCTTTGTTATCCTTTCCACCATATTTTCAGCTTCGGAGCTAGGATCAACATTGGAAGGTATATTAGTAAGATCAACAGTTAGTCTAGGTAACTTAGTATACACAATTTCAAATGGTGACTTCCCCGTTGTTCGGTTCTTCATATGATTATAAGCAAATTCTACTTGAGCTAGGACAAGGTCCCATTGCTTAGGTTTGTCTCCTCCAATACACTTTATTAGGTTGACAAGTGTCTTATTAGTAACCTCGGTTTGTCCATCGGTTTGTGGATGACTAGTGGTGCTAAACTTAAGAGTTATGTTGAATTTTTTCCAAAGTGTCTTCCAAAAATGGCTTAGGAACTTGACATCTCAATCGGAAACTATGGACTTGGGTATTTCATGCAAACGTACCACTTCTTTAAAAAACAAATTAGCAATATAAACGACATATGATGTTTTCCTATAAGTTAAGAAGTGAGACATTTTGCTAAATCGATCAACTATAACAAGGACAAAATCATACCTCATTTGAGTTTTTGGAAGGCCTAGGATAAAATCCATGAACAAGTCTTCCCAAATACCTTCAGGAATAGGTAAAGGTGTATACACCCCTATATTTTTCTACTGTCCTTTGGCAGTTTGACACGTAAAACAGTGCTTAACAGTCTTTGTAACATCCCAACGAAGTTGAGGCCAATAAAACCTATCACTCAATATTGGTAAGTTTTGTCTATGTTGAAATGCCCCGCAATACCAATGCTATGAAGCTCTTTAATTAAGGCTTCACGAAAGAGATATTCTAGGGATGCAAAGAAGATTATTCTTAAAAGGAAAATCGTTAGTTAAATGGAAGTCATTACAATTGACATAATCAGTACAAAAAAACCAAATTTGACCAAAATTGGGGTCGTCTTTATAAAGAGTAGACAAGGAATCAAATGCAACTACTTGAGTTTTTAGAATAGTAAGCAGGTTGGCTTTCCTACTAAGGGCATCTGCTATTACATTGGTACTACTGACCTTATGTTTTATCACAAAGTTAAAATGTTGAATAAAAGAAAGCCACCTAGCATGCATTCTACTAATGTTCTTTTGTGTTTGCAAATACTTGAGCGATAAATGATCGGAGGATAGAATAAATTCTTGTCCTAAAAGATAGTGTTCCCAAACCTTTAAAGCTCTTACCAAAGAGTATAGTTCTTGTTCGTAGGTGCTCCATTTTTTTCTTACCTCACTTAACTTTTCACTAAAGTATTCAATTAGGTGAGTGTGTTGGGATAAGACTGCACCTATTCCATTCTCACACATTAACCAACATCAAATGGTTGTGTGAAATCCGGTAGGACAACAACGGGTGTGTTGGACAACCTATCTTTTAAGAACACAAAACTGAGTTTGAGAGTTAGTCCAAGAAAATTTTTCCTTCTTTAACATTCCGTTTATGAAGATGCAATAGGGTTGAAATTTTTTATAAATTTTCTATAAAAAGAAGCAAGCCCAAGGAAACTTTGCAATTCTTTTACCGTTCTTGGTTGTGGCCAATCTTTTATTGCTTTTATCTTGTTAGGGTCTACGGAAATTCCAAACTCATTTATGAGAAAACCTAGGAACTATATTTCTTTAACAACAAGAAAAAAAAAAAAACAAAATTAATGCCAACTTATTTTCTTGGAGTGTTTTAAAAAGTTTATGCAAATGAGATAAGTGTTCATCATAAGTGTTGCTATATACTAAAATGTCATCAAAATAAACTACTAGGAATTTATTAAGGTAAGGACGTAGAACCTGAGTCATTGACCTCATGAATGTGCTAGGTACATTAGATAGTCTAAATGACATTACCAACCATTCAAAGAGGCCACATAGTCTTGAATGTCTTTTTCCACTTATCTCCGGATCAGATTCGAATTTGATGATATCTGCTCTTTAAGTCAATCTTGGAAAAAAAATTTGCTCCTCCGAGTTGATTAAAGAGATTTGACATTCTTGGAATGGGAAAACGATATTTAATTGTAATCTTGTTGATGGCGCAACTAGCCACACACATCCTCCATGAACAGTATTTTTTAGGGGCTATAAGGACATGAACCGTGCAAGGACTCAAACTTGGTCTTATGTGTCCTTTTTCTAGGAGCTCACTAACTTGTTCTTGAAGAATCTCATACTCTTTTGGGCTCATTCTATAGTGAGGCAGACTTGGAAGAGTGAAACCCGGAACGAGATCAATGTTGTGTTGGAACCCAGCACTCTATGGAATTCTTTTAGCAATCTTTTAATGTCTTAATAGTCTTCTTGCAAGGATGGACTTGAGGCTTGTTTTTTAACTATCAAAGCCCACACCTCCTTATCCTCCTTATCAATGATTCTTCCACCTTCTTGACTTCTTTCTTGCCTTTGGAAGCTAATCTTTCTGTTGGGCTCGTAGAAGGTAAAAGCTTCACTTTTTTACCCATCCAAGTGAATTTTTAAGTATTTTCTCTTCCTCAATGTAATGCATGTAGATCGTATTGCCAAGGATGTCCTAACAATACATGACAAACATCCATGTCAAGAACATCACAAATAATTTGATCTTTATAAGAATTACCAATAGAAAGAAGAATGGGGCAAGTTGAACTTATCTATGCTTTGCCACTTTTCTTGATCAACTCACTTTGTATGGATGCAAATGTGGGTCAAGTTTGAGGTTGAGCGCTTGAACAAGTTTTAAGGAGAATGTTCTCGCTACTTCTGCTATTAATTATGACATTACAAACTTTATCGTTAATTGTGCTGTGTGTACGAAATAATGAATGTCGTTGAGGGTGAGTCTCCATCTTTTGTGTTAGGAGAATTCGTTGTATCACACAAGATAGTTGTTCTCCTTCATCCAGTTCCAACTCATTTATTTCCTCTTCGAAATTAGGCTTCGCCTAGTCTTCTTGGCTCCCTTCTTCCTCAACATATGCTACTGTTTTTTATTGTGGGCATTGATTGGATAAGTGTTCCTTTTGGTTGCACCAGTAGTAAAATCCTAAATTTTGTCTTGGGTAGTTGGTTGAACCACTCTTCTTGTTAGAGAGTTATTGAGTTCTTGGGCTTTGGTTTGTTTTAGAAGGTTGTTCTTCTTTCACCTTTGATGTACCGGAGCCTTGAACTTGCTTGGCATTGTCATAATTCTTTTGTTGGTACGGGTGAATGCCTTATCCCACTGGTTCTTCTTGGTGCCATTGTTTTTCTGCCTTTTTTCCAACTTCATTTCAGATTTAAAAGCCAGCAAAATAGCGGCTGGTAGCGTGGCTATAGGCTGCAAATCTAGTTGTTCATGTATGTGTCCTCCTTGAGACCATCAACAAATCTGGCTATTTGATAATTCTCGCTCTCGTTTGTCTGGGTTCTTGCACTTAGACTGTGGAATTCTTCGGCATATTCTGCCACTTTTCTATTACCTTGGTGGGATCGTTGATATTGATGATAAAGAATTTGTTCAAAATCTGCAAGTAGGAAGCGTTCTTTCATCATCTTAAGCATTTTTGGCTAGCTGCTTATAGGTGTCTTGCCAATTAAACGTTGATTGACTTGGATTTGATCCCACCAAGTCGATGCACCCTATTTGAGCTTCAGCGCGACCATCTTTCATGTCTTCGACTGTCTCCATATACTCAAAGAAGCTCTCCACATTTTTAACCCAATCAAGAAATGCTTCTACATCCAATTTGCCACTGAAATTTGGCAAATCAACCTTCATCTTGAATTCTTGCTGGAAATTTTCTCTTCTCCATATTTCTTTGTATCGGGCAGGTTGCAAACGGTCTTCAAGATACTCCCTCCATTTCGATCCCTTCTGAAAATTGGGTTTTGAAATCTAAACTCTCTCTATCGTCGGCCATCTCTTCTTTCTCTTGGGCGTGGTCGAAAGTGCTCTTCTTCCTCTTTAGAAGCCTATCTTGAAGACCCATATTGGGTTCTTGTAGTCGGCGGTCTCTAAGGTGCTTTCCACCTTCGTCGAACATTTCTAATGAACTCCAGTGATTTTTGCGGCCTGACTGGTCAAAATTTCAGCTGGCAATGCACCAGAGTTCTTGGTGATATTGTCGTTGTCGATTTTATGTTGCTGAGGAAGTGTTGTCAACGCAACTTCAAGCCTGTGAGCAAGTTGTTCCATGTTGGTTTCAAGATTTTCCACTCGATTGATGAGTTCTGTCATGCTTTCTTCAACGGACATCAATCGGGCAGCCGAAGTGCGTGGAGATGAGATCTCTTCTTCATTAGGCACTACCTCCTTCCCCTTGTCAGAGGTGTTCTTGCCGATCACAGCTCCATTCATCGATGGAACTCTGATACCAATTTAGTGTGTTAATGTTCTTGGACAGAAAACATGAAACTGAGCTAAAAAAAATCTTCTCTGGATTTTTTATTAAAAATCCCAAAATGACAAACTAAGGTTTTTTACTAAAACCCAAAAGTCAACTAATTACATCAGCCTAATTATAAGGCTTCTAAAATATCATAACATATTTAAAATAGTAACAATGAACTAAGTAACAGAAATATCATAACATATTTTCAATAGTAGTACTAAACTAAGTAACAGCGCAGTGACTAACTAAATACATCAGTTGGTCTCGACCTCGACCAATGGTGTTGTTTTGGGCTTTTTAGTATGGGCTAGCTTCCTTTTCTTAGATCCAGTCAACCTTTAATTGTCAATTTCAGCTCGTATCATATTGCTTCTTGATTTTATTATTTCTAGATGTCAATTATACCTTTTGGTAAAAAAATCACTAACAACAAATATCCATTAAGAAGGTGTCATTAATTTATGTATATGAGGTGGATTATATTATTAATTTAATAAAAAAAATTAAAGAAACTTGAATGTTCTATATTCATTATTGTCTTTTTTCCCAACAAATGTAGAATTGTTGGCGAGGAAGTTTTGAGACCATTAAATGCCATAAATCTAAGAATCTAATTCGTTACATATATAGATTCATTGCATAAAGATGAACGCTGAGATTTCTTAAACATCCATTTTTGTTTCAATCATTATCATATCATCCATTTATTATTGTTGTGCAAATTACAAGATTTTTATAAAATTTACTCTCTTTTTTAGTTTGTATAAAAATTTGAGAAGTCACATGCTTAATTAACTCGTGTCAATTTTAACTCTAAGATACAGTAATAAATAAACCACTCTCAGTTAAAATATATATTCTCATTTGAGATGTAAACGATTTTAATGTCAACTCTACGTAGTTAAGTACCAAGATTTATATCGACTTGCAATAAATAACAATGAGCAATAATTGGACCGTTTATTTTAATAATTGAAAAAAAAATTATTATTTTTTTCTTTCAAAAAAAGATTTTATCACATTTCAAGGTTTATTTGTTCATTTATTTATTCATCTGAGAAATAAGGGAAAAATTCATCAAGGGAAAAAAATGTTTGTCCTCCCATGACAAGCTAAATCAACAAAGATAGAAAATCTTACAACCATATTGTCTTGAAATGTCATCAAACATTACCTTATATGCAAGACCGTTTACAACCACATTTTGAGAACGTTCAATGTATCTAATATATATATAAGTTGCAAACATATGAGTGTAACCTAAGATGCACTCGTGTATTTTCTCTTTCTTTTCTTTTTTAATTAAAATCTTCATGAGTATGAAGATTTAGTTAAACTTTAAGTTAAAAATAACATTTTGATCTTCGTAATGTAGTCAATACACTACTAATTCATCACTTTACATTATTATTTAGCAAATTTTTAACAAATTAAAATGGAAAATTATTGAAAGCAATAAATTAAAGTTAGACATACATAAACAAAATTAAACAAACTTTTGTTTAAACTTTAAACTAAAAGAAAAAAAAAACCAATGCTTTAACCTAAAACTCCAATATGTGCATACATAAACACATACATGGATATATTTTGAGTCATATAATAAAGATAAGAATCAAAGTTAGAGTGATGAAAAAATAAATGGAATTTACTAAAAAGATTTAGATAAAATTTATTTATTACTTAGGCTAAATTATATAAAAAAATATTTTTAAACTTAAAAAAAAAGAGTTCAACAAATACGTTAAAATTTTGTTTTAAAAATACCTCTAAACTTTCCAAGTTTAACTTGAAAAAAGAAAAATATCTTCATTGTTATGAAAATAACTTTAAAAATTAAAAAAACAAAGTTTAAAAATGTTTCTACCATTGATATGGTGGTCACATTTTGTTCGAAATTTGTTAGGTTTGAAAAGAATCAATTTTTTTTAAAAAAATTATATAGATATCCTATTTTTTCTTAGAGGTACTCTCATATTTCTCTTAATTTTTCAATTTTTAGTTTACACTAATTTTCTCAACAATCAAAATAAAAACCAAAATTTAAATTAAAACATAAAATCTAACAAAATTTCATAAAATACTAAAATCAAATTCTTTTCTAAAACATACCAAAATGATAAATAGTCAAATAAAAACTGCAAATGTTGTATTTTAAAAACAAATATTTGACTATCAACACATAGACAACTCAAAATATGTAAGTATTAGAATCTGCTTTATTTATCATCTTTCTTCTTGTTATACCTTTCATAATTGTTATACTTCATTTACATTAATGAATGTGTGCAATTTTGTTTTGGAGCATTTTTAAAAATAGAGAAATAAATTATAATATTTACAAGCTATAACAAAATTTTAAATTTTATCAATGATAGATCCCTATAGCATATTAATGACTATGAGTGATAGAATTTGCTATAGGTAGTAAATATTTTGTAAAATCTAATATTTTTAAAATTTTCCCTTAATTTTTCCTTAAAAACATCTTCTTTATGATTTTTTCCATTTTAATTTGATAACAATGGCTGCAATTAAATTGGATTCTAATTATTTGCAATTTTGTTGATGTTAGAGTAATGATAATGAAGTGTAACTTAGATTTTTTTTGTTTTTCATGATATATTCCCTAGATTTAGAAGTTACATTGATCAAATTTGTTAGGTTCATTTTACATTACACTTATACAAAAAAATCCAAATCAATCAAGAAATACGAATGCTTAAAATTTTAGGGCAACAAACTCTACAATAAACAAAAGGACTTATTATATGCCCACAAGATCAAAAGTGATCATAGAAAGATTTCTTTATATTCTCTAAAATTGCGACTCTCGTTCATTAAGGTAAAAAAAGCTAATATATTAGTTATTTTTTAATATTTTCTATGTTTTACCTAATATTTTATTTTCATAAAATCTAAAATTCTGGAATATAATTTAAGAGAGAGGTGAATACACATCATCCTTTAACAATCAATCATGAAAGTCAACTAAAGATCGAATGGGTTTAGAGACAATTACTGAAACTCGAGGAACTAATTACAAAACTTGATGATCAAATAGACTAAAAATTTGCACATGTGTAGATCTTTAATAACAACCTTATTATAATTTCATTATCTTCTAACTTCATATTTCATTGCATATATATTGATACATAAAACTCTTATTAATTAAGTAATTTAACAAAGCAGATTTATTTCAAACCGTTGGATTTCATATATTTTGTGGATATTAATTTATTTATTGTTGAACGTTAACTTGTGTATTTTTCCTGACAAAGTTTGAAGCTCCATTCCGCATTTCCCTTCCCCAAATTTCATTTCCAACTCCAAATCCAATTCGTCATCAAACCTAAAGACGTAAATCCAATCACTAAACCAAATCCAATCGCGTTATTTGATCCAAAATTCCATTTCGCTTTCAATTCTTCATACTCATTCATAACCCCCATTGATCTGTTCTTCTTCGTCGTTTCCATCTGATAATTTTTCTGTTTTTCGTTTAAGAATTCTCCAACGATCCCCAAACTCGGTTTCAGAACCTCATTCATCCACTCATCCGCCGCCTCTTCTCCGCTCTTTTCAAACACCGCCGTTGCGTCGATCCTGTGGAGTCCCCAACCGACCTCATCTCTCAGCCGGTGGATCTTTCCGAACTGACGGAGCGCCAGTTTACAGGTGTTTTCCTTAATTTCATGAATCCCCGATTTCAATAAATCATTCTTGTACGTTTCTTCTTCGTTGTTCTTCTCTGCTTTGAAGTAACTATCTAGCTCCGGAGCGCCGATTGCGCGGCGGATTCCGCGGCTGTAGTCAGCACCAGGAACGAACATCTCACGAACTTCTTCCACTAACCCTAATTCCACCATTTGATCCACTCGTTTCGCGATGTACTTGTACAGAACAGGCAGAGCAACATCGGTCCACAGGAAACAACAATCGAACCGCGACCGAAAATCAGTAATCGGATTCTCAACTAGTGCCTCGATGTAGTTGTTTGATCCTCCGACGACGATTGGAAGGCATCCGCGACTGATAACGTCGGCGATTGCGTCTTCGACGAGACTGCAGAACTCTCCGGCAGTTAAATCGGCGTCTGGATCGTGGATTACACCGAGGAGATGGTGAGGAACGCCGCGACGATCGGATTGGTTGATCTTGTTGGTGATTATGTCGAGGCCTTTATAGAACTGAATCTTGTCGGAATTGATGATCTCGGATGGGAAGAAAGTGGCTAAGTCGACGGAGAGTTTTGATTTTCCGGTAGCTGTAGAGCCCATAACGAACACGATTTTGTGCTTCTTGTTGCTAAGATACTCAACACCGTTGTCCTTCATGTTGTTGATTTTGCCTTAAATATTCACTAAATAACAAAATTGGCATACATCAAAACTTAGTTTTAAAGAATAGAAGGTATAATTAAAAATTAGTTACAATGTATTAATACTAACACTTAGGTGCAACCTATGCTCATGTGTTATGTATAAAATTTATTTTTTTCAAGTAAGAAAAGTTTATGGCATTACCATTTGTGATTGAAATATAATTTAAATAATCTACACAAGCATGAGTTTAACTTCATACAAATTTAAATATTTTTTTTATTATGTTAGACATTTTGTTGATGAAAAAAAATTAATGAATTTATAATATGAAATATTGTATTCTATCAATACTTAGCTTGTGAACTTTTCACCAAGTCTAAAATTTGTTTTAAAATACTAAGTTTCCAAATAAATTTTTGTTTAATCTATTCGTAATTCCAAAATATGAATTAAAAACAATCCAAAATGTTAATGAAAATAGCATAGTTGTTAGAGCAATTGTTTTAAATTTCTAACTCACATTTTCTTTTACAAAATTTGTAAAATTGAGCCTTAGAAAATATTAAATGAAGAATACATCAATAATTTATTTTTAAGAAAGAAAATAGGTTTAGTAAATTATCAGTGATATGGAATGTACGGACTAAATTAAAATAAGTATTTTAGTTTCTCTCCGAAACAATAAACGAACAATGATAGGTATTTTAGTAGATCCGCTATGTGAATAAACCCTAACACATATCAATAGCATCCAAAACAATAGTAGATTTTTCTTGACGTTTAACACATCAAGGAAAAGAGTATTTCACTTGGCGTTTAAAAAAACGTTAAAAATGTCAAATTTATAAAAAAAAAATTGACGTTTTAAAAACGTCAAGAATTTAATAGATATTACTTGACGTTTTTAACACGTCAAGGATAAATCCATATTACTTGACGTTTAAAAACGTCAATAAAGCTGAAAATTACTAAATCTCCTTCCTTTCATAAAAATTTTTGTCGTTTTTTCTTTGAAATCACCAATTTCTTGAAAAAAATTGTCAGTAAAAAATAGGGTAACTTTTAACTATATTATAGATTTTTTTATAGTCATATTATTGTCTTATTAATAAAGTGATCTTATTATCCATTCATGCAAAAAATTGAAAGAAAAAAAAGAGAAAATAATATATAGAAATACATTCACATAACACAATGGAAGCACTTAAGGCAGGTCGAACGCATGCATGAAAAAGGAGAAAAAGGAGGAGCTGATAGTGATAATGACTTCATAATTTGTGAATATATAACAAATATTGAAGAATAGTAAAAAATGACAAAGTGGACAACACATTTATAGCAATCCCTTGGAGTGTGTAGATAGTTTTCCTTTTAATATTTTTTCAAAAGTTCAAATTTTTTTTTAAAGAATAAAATGAGTTAATATTTGAGATTGCTTTTGAAAAAATAAAAAAATTGACAAAATTTTCTATATTCAATTTTATTGTGATCGAATTTAAATACTTTGTCACATGTTCTACTTTTGACAATTTCATATATCAAAATAAAATGTTTTGAAAATTAATCTAATCACGCACTTGTTACTATCCTAAGAATCAATAGTTATATCCAATTCTTCCACTTTTGGTATTTGTTATCATTTCTAAAAAGTAAAATGATAAGAAGACATCTTTCTAAGAAAATGAAAAAGGTTTTATTTTGAGAATTAGTTGTTCATATTGGTATTTTGCATGTAAGGTATAATAAGTGAAAATGACCACGAAAAGAAAATCACAAATAAATAAGTGAGGCTATCATATAGTATGAATGTCAAGGCTATGATCATTAAACATTCAAAAAACAGATCCAATTTAAAGAGAATTTAAAAATGATAAATTTAAAGAGGACTACTTAATTATACATTATTTCTTTTTATCTATTCTTATTTCAATCGTATCATCTAATAACTTATAATTTGAAGATAAAATAGAAAAAGATCACACACAAAGAAAAACATATATCCAAAGCTAATTGATCAGAAAATGTAGAGATGAAAACATGTAAGTAATAATAATTTTGTGCGATCATGATTAAACTATTTAGCTTTTCTTTTTCTAAGAATAAATAAAGGAAATATTGATATAGAGAGAAAAGAAAGTGTTGATTAAATAGAAAAATGAAAGCAAGAAAATTGTTGAAGATGGTACCAAAACTGAATGGATATGAAGAAAGGGAGAGGGAGAGAGAGGGACCTGAGAAAATATGAATATTGGTCTTTAAGGGAATTAAGCAAAGTGATGAAAGATTCCCTTCCACTGTTCCACTTTAAATAACAATCCAAACACTATTTTTTTGTTTAAGAAAATAAGAAAATACATTGAATTTTAATAAACCAGACAAGGTAAATAAAATAGATAAAATCTGTAGAAAAACTACAATATTACTTAACATATATATAAACCCATTGTCTTTTATCTACTAATTCTTTGTACCTAATTCCACCTCCAATGCTTTATTTCTTGCCATATTTTTCTTTTCATATATATGGTAGCATCATAAATTATGCAAAATTTTCTTCTCATAAACTTTATTTAAATTCATATTCAAACTTATTATTTAATATATAGTGTTTTTGTCGTATCTTTGCGAATAAAGTGGTATAATCGAAAGATATTTGTATTAGTTCCACATACAACGTAAGGCATGTATGATGCAATTAAAGAATCGGTGAAGTTAGCTCATTTGTTGTATCGATTTAGAAACAAGTACTCTATTTGTATTTAACAAAAAGAAATTAAAGTTGTCATTATAATTTAAACTAATTAATCAAAATATGAACTTTTTTTTCTTTAATTATTAATTTATATTTAGTCCACTTAAATCATGATCAACAAAGTAAGAAACTCGTGGATTGAACAATATAAGCTTGAAGAAATTACTTCGACATTTCCATATATACGTGTACATAGTAAATAAAGTACTTTTGTTTCGAAAATTTAAAGAACCAAAAGAAAATGGAGTTAAAAAGAAAAGAACTTTAAAATCATAATTAACAATCGAATATAACTTCTTTTTTTTAATTGAAGTGAAATGGAGGGTTTGTTTCCATTTCTTATCAACATAGTTTTTTCTTAAAAAGCTTTGCATATATTTAGTTTGAAACTAAAATAGTTTCATATGAGCAATCAACAAAGCTATCATAAGTTTCATTGATATATTTCAAAATGATATAAAGACGATAGAATTTTCATTTGTGAAGTTGTCTAACTTAATTGCACATGCAACATGACATATATATGGATAATTTATGTCAATGTAATTTAGATATCTACTGTTAGAGTACATAATTGTTGTACTAATTAATATAGAAACTAAACATGTATATTTAGTTGGAAATTAGTTTATGAGTGCACAAACAATAACAAAGGATGTCAGAAATAATTATTACGAAAGAGTTGATTGTCGTTTATACTAATCATAAGCAAAGACATTTTTGTTTATTCCATCGTATATATATAATAAAGGGAAAATAATTATTTTGTTGCTTAATTATTAATCATACAAGTTCACTTAAAACGTGACCAAAGAAAATTATTTTCACACCTAATAAAAAATTTGACATCTCCCTAATATAATGGTTTGTTTGAAAGATCCAAAGAAATTAAATTAAATAGTGAATGAGACTAATAAAAATGTTTAAAATCATAAGTATTTAATTTAGAGTGGTCATATTTAGAAAACATATATTGAGTTGGAAAACTGAAATAGATTTCATGAGCAATAATCAAGTTGTTATAATTATATTGATTGATGTCTTAAAATGATCATACCCTAATAAGGATATAATATCCATTAATGAAGATCTAGTGAACTAATTACATGGGATTATAGGAAATTTTTTGTTTAAAAGGTTATTTTAAAGACTCAAAATTGCAAATGACTCAATTTCTTTTTAAATGTCCCAAGTGTCCTTTTGGTAATGTCATCATTGTATGAAATTACTCTTCCTTTATTGATTTAGGGTTTTTTTTTTCGATTTCCTCCGGTCTTGTTTCTTCTCATCTCCTCCACGATGTCTTCTTCTTCTTCTCCAATGCATTTCTCCAACACCGAACGACACCCATCGAGATGAGCAAGCTAGAGCAACACCAAAAATGTGTGACTGAGAGAGATCGAGTGAGACTACAAGTGTAAATGGATTGGATTGAGTTAGGGAGATTTTTTGGACCAATTCGAACTTTTGGATTGGTCAAATTGGCAACAACTCAAATAATCCAAATAGGATCATCAACCCAACCCAACACAACTCTTAAAATTCGGGTTGGGATGGGTTGTCGGGGTTATTTATTTATTTTATTTTTTGAAGTATATTTTTTAGAGTTGTAAAAAATAAAACATTTGACAAAATATTTACACTTCATATATAGAAAAATCAAATGTAATAAAGTTTTTTTTTATTGGTTTTGTTCTATGAAGCGTAAATATTTTGTCAATTTTTTTTTAAATTCTATTTTTTATTAACTTAAAAATACTTAAATTTGTCTACAACACATATTAAGAACTAAATTTTATAAAACTCAAAAGTTAAATATCATAATCCAACATATCTATAATTACAAACTTCAAACAAATTAAACTTCATAGTAATAGTAATTATACGTATGAATTATAATATATATATTTTAATAATATTAATATATATTTTTTTATAAATATAACCACAAAGCAACTCAATAAAAAAAAAAACCATAAAAAGTTCAACGTAAAATAAAAAATAATAAGGCTAAAAAAAAGAGAAAAGAAAAGAAAAGAAAAGGTCTGATATTTTATGTGTCTAACTTAGATATCCAACAATATAAGGTTAGTTTAGTCAGGAAGCATTTGGTTCATGAATATCTGGCACTGGAGATTAATAAATCATCTAAACTCTATAAAATTTTAATAAATTAATTGATAAACAATCAAACCAATTCAAATTTTTGAAAAATATAATTAATTAACTATCATATAATAATACTAATTAAATAGTTTTTTTTTACTAAGTATTTGTAAAATGAGTAATTTGTTTATGAATTTATATAATTATGATTTATTAATCAATAACAAACTAATTATATTGTTAACAAAAAATTCATATTATATTTTCTAACTAACTACAAATACAATTAATTAATTGATAGTTTAATTTCATCATTTTTTTACGGTTTGTTTAAAAATAAGTATGAGTATATATGTGTATATATAAACTATATTATTAAATTAAAATAAAAAGTAAGAAATCTCGTGTGAATACTAAGTATATATTAAATTATTTTTTTGGTAGTTAAAATTCATACACTATAATTAAATTTTTAATATAATTTGATAAATTATCAAATTTAATTTTCATATAATTAATTTAAATATAACATATAAAATAAAAGAATAAAAAATGTATTAAAAGATGGGAGAGATTGGACATGAAGGAACCTCACCGTAAGTATAAATTAATGATGTATGAGAATAACTTATTATCATGTCTAAGTTACATATCTCTTACCCATTTTCGTTTTTATTCTCATTTCAATTATCTCAATCCAAATAGCCTTTTAAAGTCAAACTTGGAAGCATATACATATAGATATATATTTATTTATTTATTTTAAAACTAAAATAGTTTACCTTAACAATCGAGATGAAATTATTAGAATTTTAATCGATTCTCACACATGATATCAAAGAATTCAAAATTGAATTTAACCATAGTATAATCTTTAACTTATAAATCAAATAGTTGGAAACTAGATGTTTTGACATATTAATTATATTATTTATGTAAAGTTCACTTAAAGCATGAACAAAGTAATATTTTCATACGAAATGAAAAACAACATATATTTTCAATTTAGAGAATTGAAAAAAATTAAAGATAATGTGAAGTAGAGAATGCGATTTAAAGTCATATCTACTGAATATAACTTTTTTTAATTGACTAAGATTATTGGAGAGCACTATGTTCCTTAAAAGTTTATGGTATGTTAGAGTTATATTTAGAAACATACATTTAGTTTGACATTAAAATAGTTTATCAAATTAATCATCTCTTGAAATGATTTATGATAGGTTTTTATTATTAGGAAGATTTCATCATTGATATTTCAAAATGAGTTATCATAATTTATTCAACTGTAGATATATAGTGGTGTATTGTCATACCCTTAAGACACCAAGCGTATGACATTGTAAGTAGGTCGTGTCCGAGGGACGGAATGTATGCTTTCAAAGCTAATAGGAGGTTAGTCAAAGACAAACACGCCAAAGTGTTGGGGTGTGAGCTGGCACATGAGACTGATTAGGGGGTTAGCCATACATTAGTGGGGCATGAAGAGGATAGATGGCCCATATCTAGTGTCAAGAGGTTAGCATGCACCACACATGCAATCAAGCAGTCCATTAGACTCGAGTGCAAGGCTTAGGGGCAGGGCAAGTGTGAAGCCTGCATTTTGAAGTAAAGGTTGTGAAGAACGAAGCCGAGTATAAGTAATATGCATTATAAGGTAAAGGGAGTAAAAGTGACTAAGTATAAGAATGATGTTAGTCTAAGGAGGGAGCATGCGTTCTGGCAAGGCGACGAGAGGAAGGAAAGTACGCGAAGCAAATCTAGGTGTTGTGCTAAGTCAAGATAACGCGAGAACGGTTGTTAGAAAGTATTTTGAGCTACGTGAGGAACTAGAAGCCAGGTAAAGAAAGAAAGATGAATCATTAATCAGAATTAGTCAACTAATTAAACACATGTTGAGTTAAAAGCTATAAGAGATTAAAGAAGATATTAAACCTACACATGTAAAACACTGAGTAGGAGCTGCCAAGCTAAGATGAGATTAAAGAGGACTAATTCAATTTAGGATTAGCATAAAAAGGCCTTATGAGTTAAAAGGAAGTTATAAGAAAAATTCTAGGTGTTGAAACTCTACCAGAAGAGCATCAAGCAAGGAGAAGAAGAAGAGAATTAAGAAAGGGGTTTGGAGGACATATAGTTTTTATGAGTGATCCTTCCAAAGAGAAAGAACAAAAGATTCCTAAAGCTTTTCTTTCAAAGTCGTTTTATGTTATGTTCAGTTAAATATATGAATAAATTTGTTTATGTTTATAATAAAAGCATGACCATTTGAAAATATATTTCCAAGTTGAAATGTTTCCAAGTTAAAGTATTTCATTTTATGATGCTGGTAAAATGCTTGTATTCAAGTAAACCATTAGTTTTATTTCTATCATGAGTTGGCTATTATGTGCATGTAACAGTCAACGCAACCGTGTGTTGAGTCGTTTACATGGTGATGAGAAGGTGGCCAAATGCGTTGAGAGGTTCACATTCGAGTTGGTCGCCTGAGCAACTGAATTAAACATGTAAATTCTCCAAGGATGTTATTGATGAAATGAATCATCACAGTAGTTATGTGTGGGAATGGTTCAATGTCATGAGGAAATGAATATGTAATTGTGAAGATTTGAAGGACTTTCCAAGCACGTGAGGTCCATGCTCCAAGCATGAAATCCGGCTACACGTTGGTGAAGGCTTCTAACAGTATGCACTCATTGAGTGGGATAATGACTCCTACAAATTAGGGTAGTGATGTCCTACTTTTAGTATGCGCAAAAATGTAGAGTTTAGTGGGCATGTCATCTACAAAAATGTAGGAGATAATGGGACATATATGTTGAATGGTTTAAAGTTATGAGTAGCACGATTTTACCTCCCTACAATCATCCTACAATCTAGCTCCTTCCTACCTATAAATATGAGGGTCTTGGAGTCGTCAAGACATCATATCAAAAGATTTGCTCTCAAATTTTATAACTCTCTTCAAGAGGTGGTCTTGTGTATTGTCCTTGTAACTTGTGAGTGGTTTTCATAACGTTAGTGAATAAAAGTGTTATTTTCACCAAGTGTGTATCCATCTCCCTCTCTATTGTGTGAGTAACCTTTCACGACCTACTCGAGGGATCATGTTACTTATTTCGCACTTGTAGGAGAAAAAGTGGGTCCAACAGTTAAACTGGTCAAAATTGGACCTTTGGCGTCACATGAGAAAATTTTCGATACCTACATCTGTCACGCTTTAGCCCCATGACACGTATATACATATAATGCTACAACAAAAAAAAAGAAAAACATGGATGGTCTTATGTCAATTGTCAACGTAAGATCGATAACTAGTATGAACAATTGATTTAAAAATGTGTCCAGTTAGTTGGAAAGTAATTTATGAGCCCAGTAACGACAAAGATTCGATATTATAAATTTATCACAACAGACTTGATTGTCGTCATATTAATTAATCATTAAAAGAAACATTGTTATTTCAATTAGATACGACATAATAAAAGGGAAAAGGGTTATTTTGTTGTCTAATATTACTCATACCTTTCCGTTTAAAAAATGACCAAAGGAAGGCATTTTCACACAAAAAAGAGATATTTCATCTACCAAAAAAAGGAGAAAACTAAATAGTGAATTAGAGTGGTTTAATGTCAACTGAGATGATCTAAAGCAACTTCACTTAATGTGCTTCATTGTTAGATTGGAAAGCTATAACATTAAATTGAAAAGTTATTTAATTTTTATAGGAGTGGTCACAATTACAAGCAAACACGACTTAAATAATCAATGTCCCAAAGTATTATAAGAAGATCATAAAATATATTTTCTTCTTTTATTTAGAATTGACCATATGTATGTAAGTGAGAGAATCAAATCTCGAACCCTAAAGTTGATAATATATATTTTTATGAATTTAACTAAAAATATTATTTATATATAGACGTTATCACCTTTATTTTTCATATTTTTAATCACTTTGAAAGTATACAAGAGTTTGTAAATTATTTATTTATTTATTTATTATTATTATTATTATTATTAATATGTGTATGAGATTATAAAGTTAGTTAATGACCAACACGACCTTAGTTTAACTTGGCATTTATATGTTTTCGAGGACAAAAAGTCTTGAGTTCAATTTTTTCCCTCACATGTTGTACTTAAAAAAGACATCTTTTCTTTAAAAAAAAAGTTGGTGAGTGAGTGTTAATTAACCAATATATGAGATTTTTTTCAAAAATAGAAAAATTGACAAACTCTATTCACACTTCATAGAACAAAATCATTAAAAGACAAAATTTATTACACTTATTGTATACATATTTAGCAACAACAATAAAGGAAATCAAATTCAAGCAAAAGCAAGAACTGTAATTAATTTTGGATGTTTAATAAATTCGAAACAAAAACAAGATTGGTAGAATCATAATGATGAACATAGTAGGGATTGACATATTGTTCAAGAATTGAAGAAGTTGTATACAAATTAGTAGCATAAGAGGATGAAGAATCAATAGGCGATCGATCGTGGGATCAATCATAGGGTTAGGGTTTAGGAGAGAAATAATCAAAGAGAATGATTATTCATATAATCCCATAGAAAATCCAACTGTTCATCTACGAACCAATAGAAACAATACATATATTCTAATAAAAAGTTACATACTCCCAACTTATTGTATAAATAATATATTTCTTCTCTTAACTTAAACAAAATTTGGGTTTGGTGGGTTTTGAGTCAATCAAAACAATTTCTCAATTTGAGAACCCCAAACTTTGAACCAAAGATCTCATGAAGAAATAAAATCTACATCAAAGTGAAAAAAATCCTAACTCAATATGAATTAAAGTTTCAAGAAAATCTAAACTAATCTAAACTGGATTTTTTAAAGACCCAACTCATACCATCTTGGTTGAACAATTGGAATTTTTACATTCATCAAATCATTTAAACACTTCCATCTCAAATAATATTTTGCATTGTTTTTTTTTATTTTTGTATGAGTTGAACTAAACTATACTTTCATATTTTATAAATAAAAATTCTCAGATATGTAATATAATATTATTCTTTTTTTTCTTTCTCTCTATAATTACATAAAAAGATGGCATACGTAATTCAACTTTCACTTAACCTTTTATAAGAAACAAACAATTTGAATTTAGAAAATTAGGTTAAGTTTATAATAAGAGTTAAATACAGTGCACTGGATTGTAATCAAGGTTCTAAATACTGTGTGCACCAAAATATCAAATCTTCATTTTACAAAATTATCTATAAAAATATTGATATAATGTTGATATTAATAGATATTTTCATAAAAAAAACAAAAATCAAAAATCAAAAATTAAAAAATAATTTTAAATCTGCAAATAACATTATGTAATTTTAATAAAAAAAACTAAAATGTATATTATTTATAAAACATTTTTAAAAATAACAAAATATTAAAGATTTTTTCTAAAAATAGAAAAAATTGAAAAACTATTTAGGAACAAAACCACTTAACAACAAAATTTATTACACTTAATTTTTTTTATAAAGTATAAATATTTAATCAAATGTTTAATTTTCTAACATTTTTCAACATTTAAAATTATTTGCAAAATATAGAAAAATTTATCAAATTCTCTTCGATTCATCTAAATTTTTTCTATATTTTGTAAATAGTTTCATTTTTTTTATTCATAACAATGCCCTTTATATTTTAATCAACGATATTTCATTGCTTGTTTTTTACTTTCACTGACTGGTCATGTTAATGTCCAACCTATAGAAATGTAGAAATATCGATATATGAAAATATGGACGTGGCAATAAAAAAATAATATTATTATATATTTTTTTAAGAAACTATTAGAAATAGCAAAATTAAAAACTTCATAACAAAATACAAAATTCACCAAATATTTATACTTTTTGGCTTTTGGACTTTTGGAGTGAAATATATTTAATTTTTTTATATATATATATATATATATATATATATATATATATATATATATTTATAAATATAACAAACAATTAAAATATTTACCATCCGTTAACAAAATAAAAAAACTCGTTAAGCTAGTCATTCTCTTAAAATATTTTAGATTTGTCATTTCTTTTCATCGTTTTTCTTATTCCTCTTCTGCGATTTTTTTCCTCCATTGTCTTTTTTCTCCTCTTGTATCATTTTTATTTCTTCTTCTACCATTTTTCTTTTATTTTTTTTCAAAAACTGTTATTTGGTTCAAGATCATGTATCAAATATAAAATATCTATTTTTTTCCTTCAAATTATTGGTTGTCCAAGATCGTCTTTGACAAAATTGTAGTTTAGATTTGGTCGTATAAAAAAATAGCCAAATCTAAACGATCCAAATTTAAACGTTCGCGTACCAAATATAAACAATCCACCAAAAAGATTCAAATTTAAATGATTAAATTTATCAAAAATAGTCAAATCTAAAAGATCAAAAGTATTTTTAGTATTTTTTATCGTGGGTTTGTGGACTTTTTTTCATTTTTGAAACGATTTATTATATTTTTTAAAAAACTCCGGTATGTGTGATTTGATTTTTAAAATACAAAAGTGTATAGAATTTATTATAGGGTTAAATTGCTTGTAACTGTAAGCCACGTGGGGGGCAGGAGGGGGGTACTTATTTTGTGACTTGTTAGGATTAAATGAGCTTACCTATTATACTGCCCAAAATCACTCCAACAAAACAAAGTGCTTTGGATTTGCTGCGCTAAGCCCTTTGTTTAATTACCATTTATAACTTACCAACCCCTTTAATTTTAAAATCACTTTCCCTACCATTAACTATCCACCCCACTACCACACACAAAACTCTTTCTTACTTCATATTAATGGTGATAGATTTTTCTCACTTATATCTCCCTCTCTAGTCATTCTCTTATCTAAGCACTATACAATTTTTTGGCCCCATTTCCAACTATGTTTACATTTATAAACTTTTGTTGCTTTGTTTTTTATTATTGCATGGATAACTCATGTGTAACGTTGCTACCTTTGGATTTTCTTTTAACTCTTATCTTCTTTAGTTCAATCTTTCGTCAATAAAAATTGACATATGTAAAGTACTTGTAGTATGCACCGATGTGATGTGATTTTAGAATAGATTGTGATTTTCTAAAAAATAAACAATTTTAAATGTTAGAAAAGAAAAAAGTACTTCCAAAGAAAGAAAAAAGAAAAGAGAAAAAAAAGGTAAACGAAAGTTAAAGTTAGAAAAAAAAAAAAAGAATTATATATATAATATTTGAACTAAATAAATCCGCCTTAATTATACCTTAATAACTAAGTGAGTCCAATGAGCATTTAGCTCAATTAAGCATAGTAAGAATTATAATTTATGGTGGAGTTGCTTATTTGCTCCCGTCGAAATGAGGTTATTTGTAAGGCTTTTCCTTTAGCACTTCTCTTTGGAGTTGTGATTTACATGGAACATCAACTGTGTCATGAAATGATCATTATGCCCTTCGAGGTCAGAGTGTCGATGACAAGCTCAACTCAGTTTTTCTTTTTTTTTTCTTTTTTATACGATCCCTCAAACTTATTTGGTCGACCTAGAATCCGAGAGTCCAATTTTTCAAATTTAAGGATAATGCAAGGTCCCTCACAATACCTCTTGGTCTTCTTGGGCTTTGACCTGCTTGTGAGCTTGGACAACCTTGTTAACACAATTTATGTTTCATGAAAATATCGATTTACTTCTTCAAGTTAATCAAATCCATGGAAATGAAAATGTCTTATCACACATGCAAAATTTAATACTATTGAATAATACAAAGTAATATATGAAAATCAACATATTCTCAAGTATATTATCATCTCCTCCCATTGACTAAATTTGTATAGGCAAAAGTTAGGAAAATGTATATCAAGTTGCTACTACTGTTGTGATAGAAACAAAGATATCAAAAGAGAGGAGAAACAATCCAACTATATATGATTTTGTTTCAATGAAGCAACTTTCCAATATGAATTCATCTCTCATTATGTTTTTATTTTAATACCTTTTAGAAGCTAAATTAAATCTACATGTATGTAAATTTGATATCTTCATATGAGAATGCTAAAATTAAGTGCTTAAACTCGTCTCAAAAGTTTGGTAGTCAAGGTTTAGAAGTTTCCAAATTCTTCAATTAGATTTGTAAAACCTGACATTGTATTGACTTTTGTTAACAACATTGAAAGCTTGAAAAAAATATTTTCTATTTGTAAGCATTTGTATGTGTAGTTGCATAATCTACCGGACATATATCTTCATTTTAGTTATATAGCATATGAAAATGATCCAGGATTCTTCATTAAACAAAATAATTATAATAAGGAAAAGAAAATTTGAAATACAAAAGTCTAACCTTTTTTTCAAAAAAAAAAAATTTGAAAGATAGATAAACAAAACAAACAACATTAATAAATATTTACAAATAAAAAAAAAAGATACTTAATATGTCATGCCATCATTATGTCACTTTTCTTTTAAGATGATTCAAAGAAGTCTGTTACATCCAAATTTTTCATACTGGATAGGTCAAATGTATCATTATCCTGAAATACAAATTTTGCTTCCAATTTTTTTTCTTTTTTCTTGTGGAGCTTTTTCTTTATGATAATGTTTCTCTACCGAAGTCACAATGTAAACACTAGTCCTCATTAACCTTAGATTTTTAAAGTAATTTAGCAAGAGAGTTACGGTTAAGATTAGTGGTTGTTGTTGCTAGGTAGATTTAAAAAGGAAGGAAAGAAAGATGGAAATTTTGGCTAAGTGTTAGGCTAGTGAGCTAGACTTTTAGAATGGTTGGACAAGTACTAGGCGACCAAGAGTATCATGAGAACCTCCAAAAGACAAGCTTTTAGGTGGCCATGGGTGCTAGAGGTTGGGCAAAGGGAAGTGCTAGGCGAGGAGTGTCAAGCAAGTACTAGGCGACATGGCCAAGGAAGTAGGTTTATGGTGGATGAGGCTTTGCGACTAAGGAAAAAACTACGCAACCAAGTCTTTGTGTGATGCTATGCGGCCAGGGTAGTACTAAGAACCTCTATGTGACAAGGCAAAGGGCATGCCATGCATGAGGAATTGGCGGCAAGAATGAAACTTAAGTGTTTACACAATGTGACATGGCTTAGATGATGGCTGTTGCCACGTGCCCAAGACGACGCGGAGTGGCCAACGTCCTCAAAAGAGTTAGTTTTAAAAGAAAATAGGAGTCGCCAACAATATTTTTTTATGGTGTGATTGGACACCGAAATAAAGTAAACAATTTAAAAAAAATGGTCTGCGAAAAATAGAATTGAGTTCGGAAGTCATTTGTGTGAGGAAGGAATTAACACCCCACAACACCCATTTAGAAAAACGGTGGCCAAATTTAGAATCTTGAATTGAAAGTATTTTTTAATTTATTTTAAAACTAATGTCTTATTTTACCCTTCATTACTCCAATATTTGAAGCAATGATCTCATAAAATAAGTTGAATAATATTCCATTAATTAGACTATATATTGAGAAAAGTTTCTCACCTTAAGAAAATGAGAAATTATTACAATTTCTCAAAATCTATCATAGGCTAGTCTTCGAATAAAGATTTTTTTTAAACATTGATTAAATTCATTTTTCTTGGGATCATATCTTGGACTTTCAAAGATGTGATTTCTCACCTCAAGGATTCTAGAAAATCGAACTCCCAAATTTTCTAGATTTCGTTATAGAATTTTGTTTAAAGAAAACGGTATAAGTTTTTTAGAAAAGACTGATTTAGGAAACCTTATGAAATCATAGGTTAATTTTGAAGGTTTTGAAAAAACATAAAACATTTATAACATTATAGACAAATTTGCTAAATGATTAAAAAAGACTTTATTTTAAAACATAAATAATTTTAAATTAGAATGATTTAAAACATTAAACAATTTTAATACAAAGAGTTACATTTGAGTACATAACACAATAATTATGATAGTAATGTGAATAAGTAAAAGAAAGGAAACATAATAACAATAAATAAAATAAGGAAAGAAACAAAAAAAGGAATGAATAAAGAAAGAAAAATGGTAGAGGAGTGGTGACCCCATAAAAGAAATAAAACTAATAATCATAAAAATAATAATAATGATGATGATAATAATAATAATAACAATAAAAACAATAATAAGAACAACAAGTAAAAAGAAAAAAGAACCGTAATAATAATATAATATAATATAATAATAATAAAAGAAAAAATAATAATGGTAATAACGATAATAATGATAAAATTTTCACTATCCTCATTCTTTCTCTCTATATTTTAGAGAAAAGAAAATAAAGGTTAAGTGTTGGGATTTAAAAAAAAAGTAATGAAATATGAATAAATAAAAAAATGAACATTTTTCTTATGTCGTTTTCTTTCTCCCTATTTTTTTAGAGAGAAGAAAAAGACTAAAGAAATTTTCTTTTTTAAATGATGATAAAAGGAAAAAACAAAGAAGTAAAAAAATACTAAATTTTCCTACATTTTCTTTTCTTTCTCTTTATCTTTTAAAAAGAGAAGAAAAGAAAAATAAGGATTCAAATCCTAAAGAAATTACTTGTTGTATGAGGTACGGATCATTTGGATTAAATCCCTACCAAATGCAACCTCCAACTAAGTTTTGGTCAACAATGAGATTTGATTTGCTTAAGATAAAGTTAAAAACAAAAAAAAAAAAAATAGAGACAATAAGGTAATGAAAAGAATAAGAAAAACTTACCTTTTGCAGAATTTTTTTCCGCAGAGATTCGCTCTAAATAATAAAAAAATTTCTAAGCACTCTCACTAAAGAACTTTTTTTTTCTCTAAGAAACTTTTCTCCCAAAGAATTTTTGTAAGAAATTCTCATCCAAAGAATTCATTGTTTAAGAAACTCCTCCCTTTTCAAATGACAAGGGTCCCTATTTATAGATCCGGAGTGTACTACAAATTAGGAAAAAATAATAAGAATAAAAACAAAATTTGATATTATGTTAATAAAACAAAATTTCATTTTCCCAAAATAAATTAAATGAGATATTTTGAGATTTTGTGAAAAATAAATTAATAAATTAAATGGATATTAAAAGATTTTTGTTTAAAATTGATTTTCTTTTTTTTTTCTAAAATGAGTAGAAATAAGTTTTTTTAAAATATTTTATTTAAAACTAAATAATTTCTTTGATATTAAAAGATTTTATTTAAAATAAATGGATTTGTTTTTATTTCCTAAAACAATAAAAATGAGATATTATGTTATTAATAATTTTTTACCTTTTTAAAATAAATAAATGAAAAGTTTAGCCATTAGTATTTTAAAAAAGATATATATGTGTAGGATAAAAATATGTGGCTACAATGGCTATGTCATATGGGTTTGATAACCATGCGACCAAGTAATCCTTAGGCGTTCTGGTAGTGCGTGGTGGAGTGGATTCCAAGTGTCTAGACATGCAAAGATATAAAAAAAAATGACAAGTAGGAGGTGTCAAGAGGCAATCATTCACGAACCAATATATAAGGTAACTTTGAAAGAGAAGTTCTCTCATTTTACTCGTGTGTTTTGGATGATTCTAATTGCAAAAGTTTTCTGAGGTAGTCTAGTTTCTACAGTGGGGCTTTCGGTCAAAGAAGAGGTAAGGAAGATGTTCATATGATGAAAAAAAGCTTCAAAAGTCATTCTCAGGAGAATTTAGAGCAGTGTTGATTGTTTAGAGGTTACAAAACTCATTACCTTGAATTTGAAGTTGGAATTTTAAAGTAATGGAGTTATTTCTAAACCTGAGATTCTAGCTAAATGTTTCTAAAATATTCTTGGAGATTACTAAAGTGATATTTCTATATTGATTTAGAATGTATTTACAAAGCATGAGTTTGATAAAGACTTTATAGTAAGCATGTCTTATAAGCTATTTTCAAGCAAGTAGTGTAAATCATGAGGTTTAAAAGTTGAGTTCTAAATATTAAGGCAAGTGTTTGAAAAGCTAATAAATACTTTGAGTTAAGCAAGTACTTATTCAAGTATGTTTTCAAGCTAAAGATTTGGAAAATGTTTTACATGAATCTATACCTGAGTTGTACAAGTTACCTCTGAAAGATAGTTATATGTGCACATAGTTTTCCATACTGGTGTGAAGGCATAGAGGGCCTAGTTACTCGACATCAAGGAAGGTACAAAGTATTGTGCCTAGGGAGAAGGTTCAATTTATACTATGTCTAATTAAGAGAGGTACTAAGTGTTGGGTTTTATGTCCTAAAACTCATAGATAGTAAATATAATCCATTGATTGTTATTAATACTACAAAAAAAAAATCATTTTTAGTGACAATCTTTTAGTAATACGTGCAATTTTTGTGGTAAAAGTTAACTTATAGTAATGAGTTGAAAAAATGTCGCAAAATCTTACTTTTTAGCCACACAATTCAAAGTAACGTCACTAAAAATTTACTAATGCGTCTCTGAAAGTTTTTATTTTGTTAAAAAATTCAACTTTTGACTTCCCTCCCCTCATTCACGATTTTCCCTCTCTCACCCGTTAACCCATTTTCATTCCCCATTTTAGGGCACATCAATACATCTTTCCATTCTTTCTCCACCTTCTCCCATGGCTTTCATTTCCCATCCTTTCTCTCCATCTCCACAAACTGGCCCAAAACCCCATTTTCCATCTCCACATTTTGGCTGATTGTCTGACGGTGACCCACGGCAGCCACGAATGACGACGACTGATTTCACGAACGATTTCACCTCTCTCCAATTCCTTCTTCTTCTTAATCAGCATCAAAATCGCCATGGCCATCTCTCCTCTCTCTATATCCGACGAAGCCATACTCAAAGACGAGCCTCAGAAACTCCTCTCTCCATCCAATCCAACGTCAGAGGAGACGATCTTCCTCTCGAACATCAATCTGGCGGTGGGCACAACTTTAACGAATATTAAATCTACCTTCCATTTCTTTGGTAAGTAGTTCATAAAAAGAAATTGACACCTTTAGTAATTTGTTTGTTACTTTATATAGATGCATCAGTTTTATGCAAATGTGTTTTTATGATAATATGCTTCAAACAAAAATCATTTTAATTTCATTGCAATGCTCCATAAACTGAAGTTGTAGTTTCAGTGAAAGACTTCATACATATATTTGAATTTCGTACTTACAATGTTGATTGTGGTCTTTAATTGATTAATATTCATGTTGTTTGCTCTTTATTTTTCCTTAAGAACATATAACTGCTAACTCTCCGACATATTTGGTAGTCTTACATTTTTTTTAAAAGAATTAGAAACTTCAGATGATTTTTTTATAATGAAGCAAAAATACTTAATAAATGAGTGTTATTGGTTTAGGTTGGAGAAATTCCCCAAGACCTTCCAACGTTTTCAATTCCTAAGAGATTTGAGCATGTGAAGTCGCTGGTTCCAACTGCCTTTCTAATTACTGGGTAGGAGTAGTCATTCTTATCTCTTGAAATTTAGTTAGATTCAAATCAAGAGGTATGGTCCTTTTGTCCTTCAAAAACATATTTTTTACACGTTGAAACAAATTACTTCAACTTGGGAAAAGTTATTTCTAATTTCTATTACTCTTTTGTAACAGTTATTTGGCCTTGAAGTAGCCAATGTTGTTGGCTCATTTTTTTCTGCATATCCTACGACAAATAAATTATCTTTAAGATTTCTCTTATTCACCTACACTACAAGAAATAATATTTTCTCCGACATAGCAATACGTCGCCAAAAACCCTACCCACATCGGGGAAGGTTACTGCGATGTCGGCAGACACGTCGGAGATACTTTCCCCGATGTGGATCACGTCAACAATGGGGAAAATTTTCCTGGTACACGTTGTAGCAGGTCGCAGACGGCTTTGGCAACGTCACAACGAAGACGACTTCCGCGACGTGTGAGTTGAGAAGGTTTTAAATATTATTTTTTTATTGTTTATTTTGTTATTATTTTAATTAATTTAACTAAGCCCCAACATAGTAAAATTTGCAGTAAAATGATGAAAATGAAAATATTTTCATTCATTTCAAAACAATATATATGAAATATGTTCAATACAAAACAATATATATCAAATATGTTCAATACAAAAAAAAAAAAACAATTACATAATTCAAAACAAATACATTAATAAAAAAAAACCTGAAAGCTAATGCTCTAATGTGCTGTAGTTACGGATGCCAAACTTATAAATAACATAAAAGTATAGTTAGAGTATCACATATGCTTTTTAAACAAGTTAAATATTGAAAAGTGTGTACCCCAAGTGATCACTGGCCAGCGTTTTCAAGGCTTGCCTTTAGTTCGCTAACCTCCGCTATGTGTGCCGGGTAATCATACATATTGGTGAAAGAAGATGAAGCGGCACTCATCTTAGACTTGGGTTTTGGGCCCCAACCAAGACCTTTTGAGTAGTCCGATAGTCTATCCAAAACCCTCTAGTTCCACCATTTGATTCTGCACAATAGAAGCTTGTAAGTTTGAGAGATGATCATACTTAAAAACAGTAAGTACAACAAAACATAAAGTTTTCTTAAACTTACAAAAGCGTTCTCTACTGCTGGTGAAATGAACTTGTCACTACTACTGGCCTGCGTTTCTCGGAATAACTCGACACGGTCCACCGGACGACTGTATAGTTCAGTAAGCTCTGTTTGTCTCTAAAGAAACGACTTTGTGCCACTCTTGTGGTTTTAAGGTTGTCGCGCCCTAGTAACCTTGCACATATTTGATTGCTTCTACATTCCAAAAATAACGATGATCAAAACGTTATACTTTCAAACAAATTAAATAAATAAATGTTAATTGATTTCAACGTAAAATTATATAAATCACCTGAAACTGTCGAGTGATGTAGTGGTCATAGAAAGTGCCAATCCTCTACCCTATTGACCAATCTCGGGGGGGGGGGGGGGGGGGGGGAGGTTTGCTCTTGCTTCTTTAGAGGTGCCAAACTTCTTAAAATGCCGATGGTTACTTGTCCTGAATTCCTTCCACACGGTGAGCATTTGATGCTCAACAAACCGATTAAGTGTTGGATCGTTTAGATCAAACACGAAAAATTGCTACAAAAGAAATATGTTTCAAGTCAGTATAGATTTTATAGGTAATATAAACATATATAAGTGTTTATGAATTTACAGACTTACCGTTAGGCCGCCCTTAACGACCTTGATGCACTCTGGTGGTACATATGCCCACTTCAGGGCCTGAATAGAAAATGTGTCTCGTGTCAACACACCGATCGTGCAACTGAAACAAGGGGCGTGTGTTGAGACATGTATGTCCCCTCTAGGGGGATTGAAATGTAGATTCTCCCATTTTGTTGTACGTACCGCTTGACATCTATGTTTTGAGAATGTTGTCGTATTCTCCTTGCAGTAGGAGTGGGAGCCAGTTGAGAGGGATCTATTGAAAAGATATAATAAGCATAACTTAAAGACAGTTGAGAGGGATTATATTGAAAATGTTGGTTATTACGAACATGAAGTGTCGCCTACTAACTACGAACCGCCCGATATATCTAACACGTCTAGATCAAGAAAATAGTCTTCCTCATGCGTATTGCTTGAAAAGTTAGACGTCATTTTTGCAGACATAAAATCAGCAAACGTTAAACAAACGTGAGTATTACAACGTACGTAATTAATGTATAGAAAAATGACTAAATGTGTATACATCAAAAAAACATTGTTATTCATCATTGCTTGACCCGGTTGATGTGATGATTGTTCGTCATTTTCATCGTTTATGAAGTTTTCCATGACATGACATACATTTGATCTTTCTACTATTGTAGGATCAACTTCAGTCTTACACAGAGTGTCATCCTCAATGACATGTTCGTCCACACGATGTTCGACGACGATTTCCAGTACATTAAGTTGATCATTCTCGGTATCATCCACTTTTGGCACGTCCCATACCCGTTTATTTTGCACCTCTTGAACAATTTCAATTAGTACCATTTTTAGGGTCCTCAAGGTAGAACACCTAATGTTCCTGGGTTGCGAGAATCATCGGTTCCTCAGTGAACCAAAAACCAAACGTGTTTATTGATTTGTAGCCTAGTTTCTCATGCATCCTATGATTTTTGTTTTTATCTGTGTCAAATCATCGACACTTGAATAGCCAAGCACGTCGTCCAAATGGATATTGAACGTGCAACACTTCATCCAAAACACCATAAAAATTGTTATTGGCACTACCTCCACTACCTTCGTCGATTACCATGACTCCACTATTTTGTGTTATGCGTCAGGAATCATGCTCCAACGTGTGAAATCGTAAGCCATCGAAAATGCATCCACTGTAAGAGTGGACATCAAGTGATGGTCCCATTGCGAGTGAAAATAAATCTTGAGTAAGGTTTGAATTGTCACACATTTCTGCCATAATCTGAAATTGGTGTGCCATGAAAGTACTTATATGTATAAAATATGTATGAAGTAGAGCATATTGTACGAACACTCGAAGTCATTTACTCTAAATACTTGTGCTTTGAACCAATCGACAAATGCTCGTTGGTGTCTTTTAAACAGTTTAGAAAAGCTTTTACCCCGACGACGTATCGAAAGCAGGTGTTTCCTAAAGTACAGAATTGTGAGTTTGTGTGTCGACAAGGTATAAGTACTTAAAATATGTATATTGTCAAATGGATGTGTGAATTGCTCAAGGTATAGAAATGTGTACTCTTGGCACTCTGATTTTTCATCCACATTGCTAAGGATGTATCAATGAAAGAGTCGTTTCTCTTCTTCTGATATACTTCGTAAATGTGACACTCCCAATGGTCGTACCTTCTGAGCGAATACTTCAAACTCATCAATGACCTCATCCTCTTCAATGCTATCGTCATTTCGATCATCTCTGGTGAATTGGGTCTCAATCCCCCTAAGATACCGTGAACAGAAAGTACTTAATTCGTTCATAAGATATTTTTCTGCAATATACCCGTTAGGACGTGCTTTGTTACGTACATACCATTTTAATCTGCGAAGACTTCTTTCAATGGGATACATCCAACTGTAAGAAGCCGGATCAGTAACCTTCGTCTCGTATGACAAGTGAACTGCAAGGTGTACCATGACGCTGAAAAAAGCAAGTGGAAATATTCTTTTCAATTTGCACAATATAGTTATAATATATGACTGCAATCTGTCCAAATCACTTATTCTTATCGTCTTGGCGATCAAATCATGAAAAAAGCTCAACAATTCAGTAATTTAGTGTACACATTTTTTGGTAAAAATGCTCGAACACCGATTGGAAGAAGTCGGTGTAGCAGTACATGACAGTAGTGCGTTTTGAGACCTGATATTTTTTCCTCGTTTGCATTCACGCATCGTGAAATATTAGAAACGAATTCATTGGGAAACTTAACTGCTTTCAAGAACTTACAAAACTCAATTCGCTCGCTGCTAGTTAAGGTATAGCTCGCATGTGGTTTCACCAAAGGGTTACCCACTTCTACTAAATGTAAATCCTTTCTTATTTTCAAATCTTGTAAATCTAACCGGGCATTGATGGAATCTTTCGTTTTTTCTTCAATATTCAACAACGTATCGTCCAAGTTGTCACAAACATTCTTTTCATTGTGCATTACATCAAGTTTGTGACGAATAAGTAGTCTCGACCAATAAGAAAGATCGAAAAAAAATACTTTTCTTAGTCCAATTAAGAACACTTTTTCTTTTTTCTATTTTTTAACAAATGATGCTTACTCATTACTGGAAACTCCAAAGAATCTAATTGTTCCAAGATTTCTTGGCCATTCATTACCACTAGAGGTGCTTTACGCTCTACCTTTCCATCATGCAGCCTACTTCTACGCCAAACAAGGTTATTTGGAAGATACCGTCGATATCCCATGAATGCTATCTTTTCGCGTATCTCGAACGAGGATCTATCTCCCATGCAAATGGGACATGCCTGATATACTTTTGTACTCCAACTGGATAGATCATGACCATATGTTGGAAAATTATTAATTGTCCACAACAAGGATGCATACAACTGAAAACATTGATCCTGCAGACAATCATATGTACGTACACCAAACGTCTATAGATTTTTTACTTCCACAAGTAATGGTTGTAGGTACACATCAATTTCCCTGCTAGGAGATTTAGGATCGGGAATGAGCAATGACATGAAGAAGTTTGACTCTTTCATGTATTTTCATGATGGAAAATTATACAAAATTAACATCACAGGCCACATATTGTACGAGGTACTCATATGACCGAAGGAATTGAATCCATCTAAAGCTAACCCTAAACGAATATTTCGTGGCTCTAAAGCAAAATCAAAATTCCATCTCTCTGCATCGGCTGGATGTCCCAACACATCGTCTGTTTCCACTCGTTTATCCTTATGTCATCGTATGTCTGCTGAACTTTCATGCGATACAAACAATCGTCGTAATGTTGGCACCAGTGGACAGTAACGCAATACCTTTTGTGGAATTTTATTTCCTGATCTGTTCAAATTAATCTTATATTGAGACTCACCACAAGTCGAACATTGTTGCAAATCCTCGAACTCCTTCCAGAACAATACACAGTCATACTTACAAGCATGAATAGTATCCTAGGCCCAAATCATGCAATTTTCGTTTGGCTTCATAGAATGAATTGGGGATATTGGTACCACACATTGGAAATGCAATTTTCGTTTTATTAACTCTAACATCATATCAAAGGACTTGTTGCTCCAAACATTGAGAACCTTCACATGCATCATTTAGCCAAAAAGTTTAGTGACAAAAATTTTGAACAGTCGGGGTATAGCTCACAACTTGCTTGATTTAGAAACTTCTTAAATACCACGTTTGTTCTGTCTTCTTCTAAATCTAAACCTTCCTCCATCTCTTCTACTTGTTCAATACTAGCTTGTAAATCATGCAACATATCCAACATTTCATTTTCTTCACTAACTGGGTTACTGCTAGTTCCTTCATCAAAAGGATTACTACTACTCGTTCCTTCATCAAATATTTGCATACCTATGTTCAAGTTTACCGGCTCTTCATGATACACCCAATTTATATAGGAGGAGGTTATTCTAGTGGTTAATAAGCACACCCTCTAAGAAGTCCCAGTTTGAATTCATAAATTTCTTGCATGGACACCTTATTTTTCTGTAATTATTTGTGTGATATTTTGCAACCACTAAAAATTAAAAAACTCCTTCTCTATACTCAACAAAAAACCTATCCCTAAGTTTCATCCAACTCTTGTCCATCTCATTAAAAGCCATAACAAATAAATATGTTAGATTAGTTTTATATCTTCTCTCAAATACTCCAACTATTCAAACTTATTTTGTGAAAAATTTATGTCCAATCTCCCATTAACTCTATCTAACATTTTAAACACTCTGATAACTTCAATGGTGTATGAAGACCTCTTCCAAATATGTAACTTTTTTACTTAGGCTATTTAACCTTTTTCAAAAATCCAAATGCAATTTGAAGGTGAAATTCATATTTAATATTGAATTCAATAAACACCCCCCAATCTCAAATGTACTAAACCCTAAACCATTGTTGAATATAATCTATTCGAATTTAGTCAACTCAACATTTTCCTAAATTCATACCTTTTTTTAAATTTTATATATTTTTCTAATTACAATAAAAAAAAAATACATACATACATACATACATTTTTAATTATGTATGTAATTTTTAAATTTTCTTATACATACATAATACATATACATATACATTAAACTATACATACATACCATACACATTAAACATATATATACATACACATTAAACTATACACACATATACATACACATTAAACATATATAGACATACAAATTAAACTATACTCACATACACATTAAATTATACATATATATACATACACATACATATACATACATACACCTTACACATATATACATTTAAAAAAAAAAAAAAAAAACCTTCACGACGACGACGGCGGCAGCAACGATAAGGACAAAAATCTCCTTCTCTCCCTCTCCCTTTCTTGATTTCTCTTCCTTTCGTCCCTCTCTCAATTTCTTTCCTTTTGTCGATTCGGTTCTATGTTGCAGGAAAGATAAAATATTTTCTAAATAATAGGAATCTTCTATCTATATCTTTGGAGAAAGAAGTTACAAATATTTAATCGAGATCTTTAAATAACTAAGCATTGGGCTTAGTTCGATGTGCGCATTGACGAAAAATTGACTTTCGGAGAAGTTCTCTAGAGTTCTCTCTTGAAGTATTATTATTTGTGAAGGTAGTCGAATTCTCTTCTTTATTTTATGATGTATTACTGAAGTTTTCCAAGTGGTTTTACGCTGCACTTGTTGATAAGAAATATAATGAAGACTATAATAGTTGATCTGCATTTAACAAACTTAGGAGGAGTCGGAGTTATCTTCAATAAGATTCAATCACACATTCAGGGGGAGCCTGTTTTATTTAAGTTTTCTTTATAGCTTAATAGAGTAGCTTAATTAAAAGAGTTTACTTCTAAGTAGTGACAAGTTGTTTACTCAGTTAAATCTTAATAATATTTCTTATTTGAGCCGAAAGCTCCCCAGACGTTGGTGGTATTCACAAAACTAGGTTAACAAATCTCTCTGTGTTATTTGTTCGTTCTGTTTTGTTAGCTATTCTTGCAGTTAATTATTTTCGATATAGCTAGAGGATATTATTAATCATCACGTTTATTTTAGTAACGTTATTGAAAGAGCTAGTAAAAGTATTTTATTATATAAAAAAACAATATCCAACATTTCACTTATTTGATCAAACTCATCTTGCTCGTTTGATTCTCTTTTAGTTTCTTCAAACATTGACCCATGTAGATCATGAATCATCTCTAGCATCTCACCATCCATAGTATCTCTAACTCCAATGTTTTCCCTAAGATTTACATTCTTCTCTACGTTCACTTGAATTGGAAAACGTTGCACCTAGAAAGCTCGAATAAGATCTTCAAAATGGAGAAAGACCAACAGTATCTCCATGGAATGTCCATCACCTACAAGCCAGGGACATACCATATTTATACAAATGACGTTCTACGACATCCAATCTATTCCAATTGACGTGCACACAATTTGAACAAGGACATCTTGTTCTTCCCTCTTCGTCTAAATGATTAGTTGTAATTTCGATAAAGTTAGCAACACCATTAGAATATTTACTAGAAGCTCGGTCTCTTAAATGTATCCAACTTCGATCCATAATAAGTACAACCCTTAAAGTACCTAAGTTATAAATCCAGGTGTTAGAATCAAAGCTATATGTAAACTGTAAAATATCAAACAAATAATGAATGAAAAGCCCAATAATATAATTTGAATATCATAAATATTATTCAGGAGATACATTTTTCTTATCTTATGAATTATCATGGAAATTATGTTGATAAAATGTATTAAAAATGGCAACATGTTGGTGGAAGAAATATAGAGTAAGGCACTCAAATGTGCACATTTTTCTCTCATTTTCCTAAAGTTAAAGAGGAAATCAGTAACATGAGATTGGAATAAACATTTAGAAAAAAGAAAAAAACAGGAGAAAAGCAAAATATTAATTTCAATTGAGGCCCAAACCAATATTTCTTCCCAACAGCTGCCGCAGAGTCTGTTCTTTGATGTCTTATTGGGAGGCCAATTTTCAGCTTTGTCTCTTATATTTACTTCCTCTATTATCATACCCTCTTTTCTGAACAGTAAAAGGCACTGTACAATACACGAATATGGTGCTACTGGCTCCTCTAGTTGTATATTTACTAATTTGTTGATGGTGATAGTGGAATAAACGAATATGGTGCTACTGGAATAAACGGTCAGACGGGCGGGCGGGCTCGGGTTTGGGCAACCGCGCTTGCGCGAATAAGGATGTATTTTTTGATACTCATCTGAATAGTTTTTTTGGTTCCCCTAAGTACGCCACATGTTTCAATCAGTGACGCAGTCGTACGATTTTTTGCCACGCGTCACAATTCGGGCCACTTCTCCCAATCGTCCCGAATAGTCGGTCTTCCGGGCGAAGTGCCGCGTCCGTACCTTCCTCTACGTCCTTCCTTTCACAAGTTTTTAGACTTCTGTTGAGGAGGACTCTATTATAAATAGCGGCCTCCTCCACTTCATTCTGATCATCCAAAAACACAACTCATCTCTACCTTTCTCTCTACATCTTCCTCTACCCATAGTTTTGAGCAATTCTTCGTCGTTTCTATTCCTCTTTCCGGCGAGTACACGTCAGGAATAGGGAGCTGTGTTAACCGTGGGGAGCATCAACAGTGAGATTAGCACCACGGTCTGGCCAAATTTTGCTTTCAAGGCAGTGATTCATCACGACGTAGCAACTGATCTTGATCGTCATCATCGAACTTTTACAACACTGTACAATACACGAATATGATGCTACTGGCTCCTCTAGTTGTATATTTACTAATTTGTTTATGAACTATGAACCAAACATTTGTTCTTGTTTACAAATTTATAAACATTTGTTCTTGTTTATGAAAATGTTTGGAGATTAATGCAATGGAATTGGAGTAATTTCAGGCCTCCTTCAACTAATTATATATGCATATTACTACATAACAGGTTCAAAAGTGGAAGAAATTATAGAGAATGGGCCAAATAAATTAAAACAAGATAAGGTTCAAAAGCGAAAGAAATCATATCCTCTGAGGTGGGGTTGCTCGTGCGGACTGGAGCATTTCTTCCCCTATCAAAGACAAGAAGAAGGATAACTCGGATTCAAGGAAATATCGCATACCTTTCTCTTCGAGTCGTTGTCAGCCGTGGGTCACCGTCGATGAAAAGGCATCAAAGAGTGGACGATCAAAATGTGAGGATGTCGAAATATGGGTTGTCGAAACGCTAGCTTGTTGTGGGTTGCCAAAACACTAGCTTGTCATGGGTTACCGTCGGCTGAAACGTGGTCGGTCGATGAGATGGAAAGGGTTGAGGATTTGGGAATTTGGGGTTTTTTTTGTCGTGAAAGATGAAGAGAAATTAGGGGTTTAGATAATATATATATATAATAAATTATTAAATGAAAAGTTAGAAGAAAATTAAAAGAGGAAATTTTGGTAAAGTTTTAGCAACATTTTTATTTGTTGCTAAAACTATTTAACTTTTAGTGACATTATTTTATGTGTTACTAATTCTTTTAGTGACGCAGATTAAAAATATATTGCTAATAATAATATTTTGTAACAGTTTTTTTTTTTTTACGTTGCTAAAAATGATTATTTACTAACAAAAATTATTTGCGCCACTCAAACTTTGTCACTGAACCCTATATTTCTTATAGTGAGATTTGATTTTTTATATTTGGGTAAGCAAATCTAAATGATTTTTTTCATAATTTTGTGATACACGATCGTTTATATTTGGGTTCCCAAATCTCAACGATTTTTTTTCAAGATTTTTTGGTACTCATTTATATTTGAAAAACGATCGTTTATATTTGGAAAACGGTCATTTAGGTTTGAAAAACGATCATTTAGATTTGGAACATGATCGTTTATATTTGAAACATGATCGTTTAAATTGGCTATCTAATATCCCAACAATTTCTTTACGATATTTTATACTTGCAATAACCAAATAACAGCTTGAAAAGAAAATTAAAAAAATAGATCTTTTATATTTGGTACACGATCTTGAACTAAATAACAGTTTGAAAGAAAAAATAAAAGAAAAACTGCAAAAGAATAAGAGAAAAAGACGATGGAAAGAAAAAAATCGAGAAGAGAAGAAAGACGATGAAAAGGAAGGGCAAATCTAAAATATTTTAAAAAAATGGTCAGTTTCATGAACTTTTTCATTTTGTTACCCAAACTGTAAATATTTTGCATGTTATATTTATGAAAGTTAACCTAAATTTAATTTTGGATATGATTCAAAAATTAATTTATTAGAGAATAAAATATTTGAATGAGTTCAAATATTAATTTAATGTTAATTAAATTCATATTAAAACTATAGGTTAAAATTTAATGCGTATATGATACATATTAAAACTATAGGTTGTGAGAGAAATTTATATATGAATATGATTCATATTTGAACTAAATTAAATACAAGATATTTAATTTAGCAATTACATAATTGGAGAATTAATTAACAGTTTAGTTTAATTCTATTAAATTAAATTAAAACTATAAGATATGTGAGAGATATTCATTAAAATATGATTTAAATGAAATACTAATTAAATATGATTTAATTTAATTTAAACGAATAACTTCCTTACACAAGAATTATTCCGAGAACGTGGGATGCTTTACCACATATCCCAATTTGTCTCTCTAAACTTCCTCTTCTTCTTCGTGACGAAAGGGGAAGCAAGCAACGAAGAAGCTTTTTTCTGAAGAAAAAAAAATTGATTCCTTGCATATTCTCTAAGGAAAAAAAAACTCTTTGTCAAAATTCTCATTCCAATTTTTGGTTCTTATAAACCATCAATCTCATTCACTCAGAGAATACGAAGGTTTTTTTAGTGATGATGATCCAAATCTTGTCATTTCGTAGAATTCTAAGACTACAATGAAAGTAAGTTCTTTTTCCCTATAATTTATATATTATTGTAAATGCATGCTTAGCCATTAATTAATTTACAATAATTTTATGTATTTTTAGCCAATGTACTTATATTTTCTAATTTTCAATTAAATTGAGGAAAATGTTATGTTAATTGTTTCCGTTGCAAAGGGCTTTTATCCCTTCGATGATGTGTGTTATCACCCAGTTTCAGTTATAGACAAGTTATGGAGTAATGCATAGTAAGCTTATGAAATGTTTCTTATTTGCATATTTCAAGCTAAGTATGGAGCATAACTATTTAGCAAAAGTATGTTTTATGAAATAGTCACTTACTAAATTTTTCAACTCATCCTTTTAAAATGTTTTTCACTTTCAAGGTAGAGAACGTCATGCCCGAGCCTGCCCTTCAACTGCTTACTTGTTATTAGTATTTTGAGGTTATTATTCTTATAGTGTTGATATGTGTATGCATTTAGCATGAGTTTGAAGTTATAGGCCTAGATAGTATGGTTATTTAGTAAGTTCATGTTTCCATTAAGTATGTCTTAGTTGCATTAGAATTAGTTTGTGTAACTCGATAAGCATTTAACTTGTTGGTTTTATTTAACTAGCTAGTATGCCTTAATAGTTGCGAGGTAGCTAAGTTAGTTAGTTTAGTTGGTTGGTAAGAGTTGTCAAAGTATGACAATGCTTGCTATCCCTTACACTCCTTTTGAGGCTAGAGAGGGGGGCTCCAGAAGGGGGTGTGACACACAATCTCTATCACAATTGTCAAAATTTACAACATTCACTTCAGGGAATGATGTTGGAGGAAACTTTGAATATAACATAAACTGAATACACTAGCAAACTAATTACATCTCAATTAGAAAAAAAAAAAAAACAGAATTCACAACATTCACTTGAAGATGATTATTTGCTTTGCCCAGGTTTGCAAGCAGACTACAACGATTGTCTCAACAACATATAACAACTAACTCCAATAGAATTGCAGCCTCAAACTACTTGGATCTGGCAGAACTATTGGATACCTGCTTTCAATTAAACTCAATAATAAAGGAAGAAAAAAAAAAGAGAGTTAAACTCTTCAATTTTGAAATGAGATACAACAAATGAAGAACCAAGTCGCTATTTATGAGCTAGCAACTTAGTAACTATATAAAATACATAATAAAGTTAAATAAATATAAAAATAGAAACATATGTCAAATTTTAACTCAAATTTTGTTATCACAGACATAACTCATTCAAATTGAAGAAACTACAAGTTTAACTTTCATACATGGTAAATTATGCATGAAACACCATCTTAATTTGATGGTTTTAGGTTCAATTTGAAATTTCTAACAAATTAATTTAATTTACACAAGTAAATCCAATTTTATGTTTCAATATTCAACAGACTTTCACTTTCTATATCAAACAATTTTAATTGGTCGATATTCATGATTGTTTAGAAAATTTACACAACATTCCCTTAAGGATATGTTGCTTTAGTTGATTGATGTTCATGATTTTTTTTTTTGTGAATAACTTGTTATTTCAATTAGCCTGATCAAGAAGACATGAAATGTGTTCATAATATTTCTAAGATATTTCTCTCAATATTGCTACTTCAAAAGCATATTTAAGACATGAATTGTAGAAGTGTCTTCTTTTAACATATTTTCATCAATAACTTTCTCGCCGCATAATTGCAATTTTGAACTAATTTTAAATAATACGGAGTTGTAACCACTTAATGATTTGAAATCTTAGAGGCACGGGTACATCATTCATAATGAACTTTAGAAAGAATAATTGTTCTCCAATGATCATATCTTTATGGCATCAAAATGTATTTCGACATCAAACACTTATGACAAATAATTATTACCACTAACATCAAATATTACAAAATGTAATTTTGTAAGGTGCTAACACTATTACAAAATATTTGTATATACATTAGAAATCTACTATGTACTCATTTAATCTATTAATTATAACGAAGAGGAAAAAGAATGACATGCCTTTATGACCTACTTTTACGGAGGAATAACTAGAGATTGTGTTGATAACGTGTTGCAAAACCGTGATACAATGAAAACACGAATATTGAAAAAATGTAATATTAAAATAAATCAAGCATAATATATAAATAAAATAAAATAATCAAAATAACAAAATATAGGAAATCAAAATTTTATGGAAACATTCTCCAAACTTTTTGGATATTTACCAATCTTTATTTCTATAATTTTCACAAAAAAAAAAAAAAAAATGCATGTGTGTCTACACATTCCACAAATGACCACTTATTTATAGGAACTTTGGTATGTAGGAGGTGACACATTTGAACACTAACCATAGGGGAAGTCTAAAATGGTATTTGGTGTATGAACACTATGCATGACTATGTACTTATTTTGTAATATTTATAATAAAAATATCTTTGTAGAAAAGGAAAAAGAAAAAGAAAAAATGTGTTTGTTGACATAAGGGAAAAGGCATTTGTCTCTTATGTTGTATTCACTCATGCCAACTTTTTTTCAATTTTATTTCCTTTCTCACAAATAGTAAGCATCCAAATGATACTAATATAAATATAATATAAATAATAGACATGTTTACTTATTTAAAATAACAAAATATTTATTTAATAATTTAATTTTTTTTTTAATTTTCGTTTATAATTTTTTCAGAAATATCCATCGAAATCAAAATTTTTGCGAAATTTTTGCAAAATTAAGACTTTGATATATCCATCAGCATCAATATTATAAACCCTTGTTAAAATATAAATTACACAAAATCTCATAAAGTTTCAAAACAAAAAATTCTCTTTAAAATATACTAAAACAATAATTATTCAAACAAAAAAAACTCATATCAAACTTCACTCTTGTGTTAATGGTCAAATAATTTTTATTAAACAATTAAATTACAATAATAACTATAGAGATTGATTGTGCTTGTAATCTATCACTGTGTGGATAGTCAAATAAAATTACGACTATGATTTTAACTTAAAAGTCACGTTCTATTTTAGTTCGTGAGAAGTTTAGTGAAATTTGGATTAACAAAGTATTTTGAACTTTTTTTTTTAACTCAAGCATGCTTATGAAACTTTTTAAATAGTTCAAGATTATTTTCGAAACAAAGCTTTAACGATATCTATTCAAAATAGTATTTTTTTTTCAACTTTACAAAGTGTAGGGATCTTTTTATTTTTAAATTGAACCAAAATTTTAAATATAAATTTTATGATTAAACAAAAAAAAAAAAGAAAAAGAAAAAAAAAGAAAAGAAAAGCAATAATGGAATGGGTGACGGTGTAAAAGGAGGAGATGAGGCCTGCAGCAGGAGATAGCTTCCATATCTCCCTTTCACGGAAACGGGACATATGCGCAGTAACTCGACCGAGCTGTCACTCACAGTACCCACGTGGCTGTCTTCAATTGGTTTTTCGTAATGAAGGTGAAGAAGGATTTTTTTTTTCTTTCTTTCTTTTCTTTGATGTGGATGATGCCGGTCCTCAGTCGAAGCTCGAAAGCAAAGGGATCCCAATTTGGTCCTGCACAGAGCGTACGACGATAATTTTTCACAGAGAGAAAGAAAAGAGAGAGAGTTTTGATTCTGAATCAATCAACCCCATCTCCCTCTTTCTTTCTCTCTTCATTTCCATCTTCATCCTTTCAAGAATTTGTTTCTAATTTCTTCAAATCCACCCAAGTTCCGGTTCCATCCCTTCCCCTCCCCTTCTTTTTTTATGCTTCATTCACTGATCCAAGATTATTGATTGTGTTTGATGAATCTTATCTTGATTGCCCACTTGCATCTTATGTGTTCAACTCCGTTTTCCTGAGATCCTTATTGCTTCGGTTCTTATTTTATTATTATTTTCATCTTTTTATACGTTTTTATGCTTCTTTTGATCCAACCAGTTAATTATTGATTGAACGATTATGTAAACGTATAAACAATGTACTGGGGAACAGATGTGGTTGGGGAATATGAAGAAATTTCTCTAGAGAAGTTTGGGGTCTCATTGGATTTTATTTTATTAGAGCCAATTGTTGCTGGTATGGTGTAATATTCACGTTCTTTCTTTTTTTTTTTTTTTTTTTTTATTTTTTTTGTTTTGGTTTAAATTTTCTTTTTTTTTTTTTTTTTTTTTTTTTTTTTTAATGTGTTTGCAATGGTATCAGGAGACGCATTTTCATTATCCTGCTGTGTTATAACTTGATTGTTTTGTTTGGTAAAGTTGAGGTTAATTTTGTTAAGTCTTTACTGTTTTTGGTACTCAAGTTTACTGGTTTTTGAACTGGAAATAAAAGGGGGGAAATAAACGTTTTTATCATCTTTAGTGGTGTAATTTGATTGGGATTAGTCATTAGTTCCTCAAAAGGCTTTTTTTTTGCAATGTTTGAACGTGGTCTGTTGCTAATTTGATATCTTCTTTTGACAGCACTCTGTAGAACGATGATTAAGCTTTTTAAAGTGAAGGAAAAGCAGAGAGAGATTGCAGCTAATGCCAATGGAGTACCTCCTGTCAAGAAGCAAAGTGCTGGAGAATTGCGTCTTCAAAAAGGTAGTTACCTTTTTTTTTATGAAGAACTGTTGACCTTGAAGCCAGCCGTGAAGCATTGAGTTTTGTCATTCTATGGTTTGTTGATTGTTGATGGGTAGTCATTCTTTTTCTAGAGCTGTTTATGAGAACCTATTTGGTTTGTTCTTTATATTAGCATTGTAGTCTCCATTGTACTCACTCATGTTCAGATCCGGTTTGTGCTATGAATTATTTTTTTTTTCTTCCAAATATGGTATTGCATGGCCATGAGGACATAGATCATCTTTTGGTACTGTGCCGGTTCCTCTTTTTCCTGGAACTTTATTGCTAAATCACTTATTAGTCTAGAATTAGCTTCTACCAGCCGAATGAGGTGAGAATATTACCAAGGCAGGGTCATTACCTTGTAACATAATGCAGTAAAAAATTTTGGACTCTTACTAGCTTCCTCTTGGTGTAAACTCTAGAACTTTCTGTAACTATTTTAGTTCAGTGGTTTACGTATTGAGGCCAACTGGAATAGCTTTTATAATCTCAGTCTGTGTGGCCTTGAGCGCAAGTTAGCTTTTTTCTTCTTGTGTTTTCTTTTATTTGCTGAGTGATGTTTCTTATTCCAATTTCCAGTTATGTATCATAAATATAATATGGCATTATTTTATTTTCTATTACTATGGTGTTATACAAGTGCTTGTATATTTTGATATAATAGCAACTTTAAGTTTTGTTTTTTGTTATGTTATGTTTTGTTTTATTTGGTCTTCTGGCTGTACTTGGAGTTCAAGGAGTTCTTACTTTTAATTGTAGATATCAGTGAATTGAACCTACCAAAAACGTGTAATATATCATTTCCTAATGGCAAGGATGACTTGATGAACTTTGAGGTCACTATTCATCCTGATGAAGGATATTATCTGTAAGTAGTCTCTTGTAGATATTGTTTTTCAGTCTAGTTGTAAAATATGTGCTTCTCAAGTGGAAATGCATGTGTAAGACATTACAGTTCCCAAATCTCAAACATGCATGATGCATCTTATTATCATTTGAAAGACACTGGGAGCTGAAGATATATGCATGGATGTCATATCATTTCTATCAATGAGGCCTCAATGGAATTTTAGATTGGACTTAATTCATCTGTCTATAAACTGTGTATTTAAGCATTGCATTTTTCATGATGTAATCATCATTTATTGGTAAAGATGTTTGTTCGTCCCAGCTGTTTCTAGGTAATGAACTTAAAAACCTTCGTTTTCTTGTTAACAGAGGCGGTACGTTTCTCTTCTCTTTCCAAGTTTCCCCTGTCTACCCTCACGAGCCACCAAAAGTGAAGTGCAAGACCAAGGTAACGATCCTGACCTTGTCGACTAATTTGTTTGTTGAAAATAGCTTAACACATTTGGCTTGCAGGTGTATCATCCTAATATTGACTTGGAAGGAAACGTTTGTCTCAATATTTTAAGAGAGGACTGGAAGCCCGTTCTGAATATCAACACTATAATATACGGATTGTTTCATCTTTTCACGGTATTTAATGATTGTACCATTGTTTAGCTTACTACTTCAAACATTTTCTCATACTCGAATGACTCATTTCAAAGACCTTTAACACGATGGAATGTTTGCATAAATTCTAAATAGAGTTGAAAGCTCAAAGTTACTAGTTTGTAGGGTTCTCTAAATTGCAATATATATTTTCCATTCTTGCAGCAACCAAATCATGAAGACCCCCTCAACCACGATGCTGCGGCTGTTTTAAGGGATAACCCAAAGATGTTCGAATTCAACGTGAGAAGAGCCATGGCTGGGGGTTATGTGGGACAAACTTACTTCACACGTTGCATGTAAGATTCTACATGAATTTTAAAGCAACTGATACATTATTTGAAGCATGGGCTCTGCGTGGTCGTTGAACTTCTCTGGTAAGTTAATGTCTAATGTGTTGAGGACTGTCTGATCACCGATGCAACACAAAGTCCTTTGTGATGGAGGTAGAACTTTGTTGTATGTTTGAAGTATTGGTTTCAAATGGACGTTGGGACTGGTAACTGAAACTCTTATCTGTGTATGTATTTTCCTCTAATTTATCTTGAAAAGACAGGTCGCTCTTTTGCTATCAGTTGAAAGTACAAGGTATGTTTTTGGAGCCTCCCTTCTTTTCTTTTATCAGAGTCTATTACCTACTATGGATGTAAATTTACTGAATTGTTGAATTACAATGATTTATTTCCTTATATATATTTCAACTTTGTAAAATTCTCTGTTAGTTTCACATTTTGTCATCATCACAAGATTGGAAAGTTCAATCATTTTTTTCTTTACTTGCTCAGACCCTTTATCTCAATGGCCATTCTGATTGTGTTGCTTCAATGATTGTGTTATTGAAAAGCTTTCTGGGCCAAGTGACAGAAACCCCAATGAGCAATTTAGTTAAGTGGTAGGTAACATGGCTATCAGATCCTAGAGAGAGAACATATTTTATAATGGATATAATAATGAGAATTGAGAACAATTTAAAATATTTGCAATTTATATTTCCATGATAGTTTTTCAAGAATTCTAATAATTATTCTGATAATAGTTTTCGTTTTCTGCTTTCAAAATGAAGGATGATTTGTATACAGTCAATTTCATTGTGATCAGTGGAAATTAATATTTGCAAATTCTCCATTTGGCTACTTTGTTTTTCTCAACAATGATTCCACTCTTTTAAAATAATACTCGAGAATTATTTTCAATGATACAATGTCTGTTGATATAGCATTATATGCCCAAATTTCAACATTGAACTGTGGTAAAAGTAGAAATGAAACTAACGTAAAACAGAGGAAGCATATAAGCTAAACTACCTAAATTAAATCATTATTTCCCCCCCAAAAAAAAAACTATATAACAAAACGATAAAAAGCTAAATATACAAGAAAAAAATAATTCTGCAATCTGCTTGACTAACTATGAACTGCTATGGTGCTATCGCATGCACAATGAATATCTCTAAACTTAACATATAAATCAACAGAATCATTGAAACTGCAAATCTTCTTTTCTGCCAGAAGTGAATTCTCTCACCTGGATTAAAAATGGCAGCAAAGTAGTAAAGATGAGTGTTTGTCACCCTTCCTTCATTGACCGACTTTTCGACCCTTTCAGCTCCCATGGTGGCAGGCAACCTTTATAATGCGAGTGAAGAAACAATGAAGAAATTGAAACTTCTCGTTGATGCATTGATATTGACGTGAAGCAGCCAAAACTACTTCGTAATTGCTTCTTCTCACTCTCGTATCCTTGGAAATTTGAGTCATTTGGAACACTCGAAGTCTTGAGGGCCTTGGGGAGCATGCAATTACATAAATTTCCTACAACAAAAATGTAGGGAGTGATTTGGGGGCGTATTGATGATAACTACGAGAAGAGAATGAAAGCCTATGAATGCAACATATTATCTTGAAAGAAAATATAAATCTTATACATATAGTTTAGGAGTTTTTAGAAAGTAGAAAACTTGATGTTTATACAGCTATTGGGTTACCTATTCTTGCAAGCCGATTCACCCATTTTGGTATGTGTTTCCCGGTTAACTTATAGCAAATATCCTCACAAAAATGGTTGCAATTTTTTACAATCAAGTGATACATGTCACCATTGTAATTTGCAGAATTGCGCTCCATGAACTCTCGAAATTGAATAGGATCCAAGCAAGTTATACCCATGAAAATCGACTTTCTAAACTTAAACCCGGGGCAGCGTCGAGGTTCAACCTCGAAGACACCACTTGTTGGATAGTCATGGGCTCCGAAGGCATATTCCACACCATGAACTGTAAGTGCATTAAATGGAAATTAGAAATAACAATCATCGTCATGAAATATTCAGTTAAAAGAATGCATCACCATGTCTAAATACTTCCTTGAATGAAGGTAAAGGCAGCTTGAGTCAGTAAAACGCAAAAGAGGCACTTTTCCTACTATAAACCCGGTCACCTTGGACTCAATTTTTCAGTTTTGAAACAATGTTTTAAGACACTTTTTTTTTAAAATAAGGAACAGATAATTATATTCACGAGAACAAAATAAGAAAACTTAATGGCAAGGGTCAGGGAGACCTTCCCGGACGAAACACAAATGAATAAGGACCTTTCAATTGTTAAAAATCCTAGAAAAACTATAATTACAAAAGTGTTTGATGTAATTATGCTGAACCACATTCCAAAAAGAATCAAAATTATCTTTAAAAATTCTACTATTTCTTTCGTTCCAAATACACAACAAAAGAGCTCTAGTGGTGCATCTCCGAAGGATATTTCATTTCGGACCAGAAGCTTTACTGTTAAGCCCATCAATCATCAAGCTATCGACCTTACTTGGGAGGAAATAGTCCAAATAAAAGTTTCTAAACAAGAGAAATCACCCTGCCATGCAAAATCAAAATGCAGAAAGAGGAAGAACCATTTTTGTGTATCTCAATTCCATTTTCCTTCCCCTTTTAGATAAGACATGTAAATGGCAAAGAAATCTTTTGTTCTAGTGTCCATGGTCTTGTTTCCAAAACCCTTTTCATTCTCCCCTACCTTGAATTTATTCGACAAACTTATCGATGTTATATGGATATGATTATTTTAAATTTAACAGATACAACCACAAAAAGAGATGGCAACTTCAAGATGCCTATTCTCCACAATGCATGCAGACGGAAATTACCATTTGTTTGAAGTAAATTTTAGTTAGCATCATCCTCACCCAAAAACAATACATGCTACAAGAATCAAGTCAACAAACCTTGAATCCCAGAATGAAATATGCCAACACCTGCCCAGTAAACGCAGCCATTTACTGTTGTCAAGTCATACACATTGAGATATACTGGAGTGTTGCCCGGACCATATCTTGATCCCTTTGCTCTTGAAAAGATGCAAAAGTGAGAACCCGATTCGCTTCTCAAATGGAGAGGTATGATAGAGTTCCATCCCTTCTCTGATATATACTTCATGTTTTGGGGCGAAATGAGGAGAACATTCACATAGTTTCGACCTGCAGAACAATTACCAAAACTTTTATGGACGTTGATGAAAACAAGGAAGAGAGATCAGCAATCATTATTCTTTTGTATAACTTATTGTTGAAACCTGAGGATCAAACATGAGCAATATGAAACTTCTCATTAGGATTTCAATCTGCATCCCTATTTCTAAGATAATTTAAAAGTGTAATCACTCAGATTTGGCACATTCTTTCTCATCATTAAAGCTTATGAGATTGTTTTAAAAAGAAGTAGAGATCTATGGTTTTTCAAGAGTACAAACTGAACTCAAGCCATTGACAGTACACTGACCTCATTTGGATCATTAACAATGTGTTAGTAACATATCATAATGGGCAAAATGATCACATACGTACCTTGTATGCTAGACTCGATAGATTAAGATATCAAATGGGAAGATTATTCAATAAAGATTGCTACAATGTGACTGCCACACCCAAAAATAGTAGTAAAAACTCGGGTGTGTAGCACGATGCCGTTTATCTTTTTAATACATAGAGGTGGGGTATGCGTGATTGGTGCCCAATAGTTCCTAATTCGAGAACCATTGGTTCACATCCATCCACAATGTGCATTTAAATGGGTAATCTACTTACTAGATAATAATCAAATATATTGTAAGAATCTCTACAGTCCTTTTTTTTTCTTTGAAGGAAAAAATTAATCTCATGGAAGATAATTAAATGTGGAGATGAATCTTTTAGTATCAAAGATCAAATTTCACTTCCCACACAAGCAAACAACTTAATATAGTTTTTTATTTCCACCTCCTCTAATAAACTCATTTCTAAATATAATAGCCAACCTGTCAAATCCATTTAAAAACCACATATGGAAGCTACTAAGAGATAGAATAATACCACCTAATAGCAAAAGATATGTTGAATCTAATATACATTTAAAATCATTAGTTCAACTTCAAAGAATTGAATGGTCATAGATTCTTCATATTAATAAGATGCATGTAAGTTAAGTATATAGATAGCCTAGAGAACCCAACATCCAATTGTGTGATGATTCACTGACAATGGTCTTGTAGATGAGTCCACGGGAAAGATGATCCAAAAATCAGACAAAAACATTAAATGACCTAGTTTTCGAAGAAAATGCCAACACCCTTTGCTAACGTCAAATTCAGGTGAAATTATTAAAGTATACTCACGAATGGGCAGAAAAGCAGGCTTGCTCTTGCTCGTCTCACTCTCTTCTTTTTTCACTCACAGATCACTGTCTCTCACTCATATAGATAGTATCGCTCTCGCTCGTCTCGCTAGTCTTGTCCTGTCTCTCATCTCTCACTCCTCTCTCCTCGGTCTTGCCCATCTTGGCCCATCTCTCACTCCTCTCATGTGGATGCCGTGCCGAAGAAGAAGGCACTTAAGCTAGAGAAAAGGAAAAAGAAAAAAAATCCTAAAACAATAAAGGAAGGGCAATATTGGAACTTCATCTGGTCATGAAATCAACAAAGGGACATCAGACATTTGACATTTTTTTCAAAAATTGGGTAATTTGCCATTTTGGACCTTTAAAATGGGTCTTTTGTGCAATTATTTCCTTATAGATAGTTCTTTACAAAGTTTCCATAATCATTAGAAAGTTTTAGAATACATCATTAGAACTACAACACTGTCAATATATAACTACAACAAAATACCTTTTTTTCTCTCATTTGGACAAGCAAAGACTAAAGTACAAACAATTAAAAGGGAAAAAAAACACCAATACTCATAGCTGATGCACCCAAATGCAACTTAAAATAGACAACAATGCCTAGATAAGAACAAAACAACTATTTTTGAAGTACAAGACAAGTGGTTGATTTAAACCACGAAATTCTTAATAAAAAAACACATATGGTATGTGGGTTGAGCTAAAAACATCCCAGGAATGGTCAAACAACAAACAACCAAAAAATGAAACCTATTATTACAGAGAAGTGAAATCAAACCTTGGAAAAGAAGGAAGTCAGTTTCCGGTGACCGGAAGTGGAAGAGAGAGAGAGGGAGGGAGAGAGGTTGGTGTCGATAAATGAAAGAAGAATATTGGGGAATTTGGGGGTTTTCCTCAATCAATGGACCGTTTAGAGATGGATTCAGAGAGACGCATAAGCCTTTTCAATATTCTTTCCTTTAGAAAAAAGATGGGGTTCGCATTTTGGTAAAGAAAATGCATAAGTATAAATGGAGGTAGAAGACAGACTCCATTTGTCTTTCCGGCCAGAAAGGTGAAAGAGAAGGAGAAGAGAAGAGAGAAGAATGAGAAATGAGTGTGAAATGAGGAAAAAGAGGTGAAGAGAAAAGCAAAGCAAAGAATGTCTGAGAAAATGGGAGCTAATTAAAAGATGGAACCTTTGAAAGGAAACTCTGTCGCTCTTCCATTTCACAGTTTGACTGTCTTACCTTTTTAAAGTTAATTTCATCCATTTTCCATTTTCCCTTTTCCATTTCTTTCTTCTCCATTTCTTCCTATTATTCCAAACTACTTTTTATCATATTATTATTGGATTTCACAACCAACGATTCAATACTAAATCCATTTTGAGTATACAGTTTTATTTTTCTTTTGTTCTATAACAAAATAAATTGTAATAAAATATCACAACCTTAATTTTGATTACCACATTGCTAACTATCACTCTTCTCATTTTGTTTATTTAGATTCTATTTTTAATTTATAAATTTTGAGTTTTAGTATATATTTGATTATGTACTTTCAAACTTATAAATTTAGTCTCAAATATCTTCAAAATTTATGACAGTACTAAATTCATAATTATCCGAAATTACGTACATTTAGTTTTTAAAATAAATTTTTAATCTCAAATATCTTAAAAATTTATGACAATACTAAATTTATAATTATCCAAAATTACGTACATTTAGTTTTTAAAATATTTGACTGCTAAACACAAAATTTAAAGTTTATAAATTTGTTACAAACTTTTCAAATTAAAATATTTGTAAACATTAGCTTTTCAATTTTGATTAATTTGATTTTAGTTTTCTAAAAATAACAATAAGTGTCCGTAATCTGAATTGGATTATAGAAATTTTGTTAGAGTTAACAATCCAACCTAACCCTCAAAATTTGAGATGGATTGTCGGCTTAGTTGTTAAACTTATTTGACAAGCCTTGAAATAAACAAAACAAATTGTAAAAAAAAGTGAGAAGATGGTTGTTGGACAAACATTAGTTGATATAGGTCCCACTAAAACCTTTTATTTCATTGGATTCTATAGTATGGAAAAGCTATTAACCAATAGTACTTGTAGAAGAGCTCTCTTATGTTCAATTATTTCATAAAATAAAACTTCCAAATCTCTCTCTCCATATTATGTGTGTAAAATCAACTTCAGCTAAGCAATTTGTCACGCCAAACACATTGTAATTCATAAAAACAAGTAGACAAACCCTCTCGGATAAAGGTTTTATTACCAACTTACGTTTAACTAATCAAAATATGTGCAGACAATCAACCAAAAAATCAAACGTCCAAATCTTCTTACAATATACAATTTTGATGATAGGATGAAATTATGAATCTAACTTATTATCATAATGCAATCAATTTGAAACAAGTTTAAACACAACTAATTTACCAAAATATTATCGGCCTATTTTACTTACAACGTAACCTAATATGGGTGTTGTTTAGGGTAAAAATTATCAAAGACTATAATAATCAAGTACTATTTTTTACTCCTCAATTGGCTACAATCAATACTATTTCAAAACCTTCATTTACCGCAATATTTAGTATTTGTTACAATTTTTACTATTATTCATCATTTTTTTCTATTTTTTTTCAAACTAAATAGTTTACACCTCAAACACATTATTATAATCCAAACTAAAATAATCTACACCTACACTATAAGCTATTATAACAGGATTATAATATTTTCTCATTTTGTAAGAATTTTAATATGTTAAATGAGTGGGCTTGCAAGAAAAGAAATTCATACAACCAAAACCAATTGAGGCAGAGGAAGTGTAAGCCATAATAGTCTAACATCCACTGTTCATTTTGTGGCCAAAACTAAGAATTTTTTTTAAAGATACAAGAGTTACAACCAAGAAGGCCTCTTCTTTCTTGAGTAATCTTTTCCTTTTTCCTTCTTTTATAAAATAAAGCAGTACAAAAAATCATGTGGAAGACAACAATAATCACTGTGATTTGAAAAGAGTAGGATCCTCTCAAGCCTCAATTGACCTGAAGGTTTGTTAGACCATCCAACTTTGTTGTTTTTTGAGCCAATGTTTTGTGCAAGTAAAATCCTATGAACTGCAAAAGCATAAATTAAGCATTTTACCAATCTGAACCATCAGGGAAAGGATTCAGTGCATCCTGCTTTCCATTGACGTAGAAGTCGACCACAGCTTTCATTCGAGGAAACTTATCAGGATGGTAATTCACATGAATAATGACTGGCTTCAACTTTTTCAGATTATCATCCTTCCTTACAGTCTTGAATAAAACTTTGCTATTCATAAAAAGATAGAAATCCATAGTTCTCCTAGAAGCGTAAAGCCCCTCGTAGTTTGAATGAGAAGGGAAAAACAGTTCCTCATTGAAAACAGCTTGGTCCCAGGAGTTCCGTTCTCGAGAAAGCCGGTTAGCCACACGATCTAAAAGCTCAATTGCAGGAATAGTTGGTCTAATATAGAAGAAGCCAGAGTTGTAAACCCAGATACGCATCGTGTGTGCAAATCGAGCCCAACCCATTGCAGGTTCCTCAAAGACATCGTTGTATCCATAAGCAGTAGCATTGTCATGGCCATCAGTCATTGATTCAACATCCGAGTCGCGATAAAGATGATTGAAAGGATTTTGCAAGTAAACAATGTCTACATCAGATAGTAAAACGGCATATCCCAACTGCAGAAACTCCCTCAAGATGCGGAATTTTGTCCCCGAGACAGCATGGTTCCCTCCTGTTCTTCCAATGGAATCAACTTTTTCATCAGGGTCTCTCATATACACTGGAACATCATTTTTTTCGCAGAATTGAACTATTTCATCGTCCAAAGCAACCACAAGATAATTAGGAATGCCTGCTTTCTTGATGCTAGTGAACCATACTTCAAGCATTGTCTTCACATTTGAATTGGCTACCGCAACTATAAGCTCTCTATCAATAGCAACTTTCTCCAATATCTTTGCTAATCTTGGATTGACAGACTCATCGGGGATAACAGGTGGATTTGTTCTTAAACCTTTTACGGTACCGAAAGGCCCGGCTTTTGACTGTTTACCTAGAGAAAGAACTTGCTTCTCTGCATGATCTTTACCTTGCTCCGCCAACTTGAGCTTTTCAGTTAGTTCCCTAATCTGTTTTTCCAGCTGAGCATTCTTCTCCGATGCAGATATGAACTCAGATTTTAACATGTCAATTCGTTCAGATGAATCGCACGAACTAGAATCAGTCTAGTGGATAAACAGGTTACAAAATTACCATCAGACCATCAATATTGGCTATACTTCTACAACATACTCATGGAATCAGAAGGCAAAAGCATGGATGAACAAAATTTATAGCATCTATCATATGAAGTCATAGTTATGCACACCAGAGATGTATAAAGGCTTATGTTAACCCACTCAGATAATCTGGCTATCATCCCAAATGATTAACTAAACGGAATTTTAGCATATGATGGAGAACCAACTCATGCATATTAATTACTGACTTGAACATTCGAATCACCACCAGTTTTTTAAATGACGACATTCTCTCAAAAAGAAGAAAAAGACGCACGGAAATAAATTCGTCGGGTAACCAACCAAAATATTAATGGGATTAGAATGCACAGTAATCGAACACCTAACTCAGTTCTTAAGTTATTTTAGGTAGTCTGAAACTTGCAACATTAATCCACCCCATCTCCAAATCAAATGAAATTACCAGAAGTTTAATCTACGCATTCAAAGCATGCAGTTTCACCATTTCCGAACCAAAGAATTAAGCACACATAAAAATTCAACAAGAGGCTCAAATCGAGATGGGTAATGACGGAAAGGGGAAAAAACCCAAAAAGCAGAAAACAGGGCAAGTGTAAACAAAAACCTGGGCTATGAATTTCACGGAACGAGAATCACGAATTGATAGAGAGCTCGATTTGAAGATCCCACTGGGGAAGAAGAAGGAAAAAACGAATCCAAGAAGGACGCCAACAAATATGGCAGTCCCAATCTTGGATTTTGTGGATCCTTGCGAGGAGTTCCTCATCAACGGCCCGTCCCTACGGCCATTCATGGCTTCCCGTTCAGCACAAACCGAAAGTTTCAGAGACCCAGAAGGGCGAAAATGACAATTACCCTTAAGATGATATCTTTTGAGAGTTTATAGAACACCCGAATGTAAGGGAGTGTGAAGAAGAAAAAAGCAGCAGATCGATGGTATGAAATTTGAGGCAATCTGGGGTTCATAGAACTCAAAGTCTGCTTCTTCTACAGAGTTGACTTGGTTGAGGGAAGCACGGAGGCAGGTAAAGATTCATAGATTAGCATCGATTATGGTTTAATTATTGATCAAAAGGGTAATAGGATCACAAGCCGTGGAATTTTCTATCTGGGTGGCAGTAATATACAAATCCAGTATTCAAAGTTAAGATTTTTGTTCCAATTTCCATTTCCATTTATCTATCTTTTTTTAGTAATAGTTTAAATTGGATTCAAACACATTAATTGAGCTAATTTTTATTCTTATTCTATCAAAGAATTAATTTCCTTCAGACAAGTTTTTTACGTGCTACACACCTTAATTAATTGAGCTCATTTTCTTTCCATTCTATAAAAAAAATTCACTTTTTTCCTATAAATTATTACATAAATATGAACTAAAGAAAACACAAAATAATTATAGATTTTAGTTAACAACATCCACCTCAAGATTTTTTTTCTTTAATATAGGCAATAAAAAATCAGAGAGAGCTTTACCTTTGGTTGAAACAGATAACCATTTAATATATTTGTTTCACATCATTTTACTTTTTAAAATCCAAGAAATCCATCCAACAAGAGTTCTTTTAATACCAGACAAAAGTGTAAGATTTTTTATGTGTGAGAGATGAACAAACATAAATCGAGTTGGGCTAAATTGGCAAGAAATGAACCCTATCGTTTCGGTCAATCCAACCCAACCCAACCCAAAAAATTTGGATTTGGTTGATGGGTTGGTTTTTTTAGACAACTTTTCATATTGTTTTTCAATATGCAAGGTGAACAAATTGTCATTCAAGATGCAATACATACATACATATTAATAATTAAAAGGGTGGTTAGAAAACATACATTATAGAGGGCAATAGTATGGAAATTGTTAGAATCTAAGAATATTTATGGAAAGATTATGAAAATATTTTTCCTTGTTCCTAAATCTTTTCCTTTTTTTATTCCCTTGTATATTCTATTTATTCTCCCTTGTACCTATTGTATTATTCATTAGAAAATAATAACAGCAAGCAATCGTGGTTTTTCTTCTGGTACTCGGGTTACCATGAAAATCGGTGTGTGCTAAATGAGTGTGCACTTTGTCTTTCCTTTCAATATGGTATCACAGCGGGACATTGAACACACCCTAGAAAACACAACCAGTGATGGAAATCACACCGAGGAAACAATCGCCAGTTTTAGTGCTGTCGTCGATGCTCGGATCAATGTTGCCATGGACGAATGGCTCCGCCACCTTCAAAAACTGTCGGAAAACATAATTCGACAGATATTCTCGTCGTCCACGCCGCCAGAACCCGCCCACATCCGGGCCACTCATCGCTGTCAGAAGTTCATGCGCCATCGCCGGAGCTACATGCGTTGTTCCATCCTGTTTAGACGCCCCTGGCCAACCCAACAATGCCACCCTCATCTTCATCCACTGCCTGTAGTGTTCCCCACGTGCCGATTCGTGTTCTGCCACCTAATTCTGGCCGATGATCACCGCTTCTGCAGCCAAATATGTATGCCCTGCCACCCAATGATCTTAGTTATTATTGTGATGATAAGAATCCTCAAATTCACTCAACATTTGAGGTTGGTGAATTTTCCGCACATTCCAACCCCATCGTGCAAGCTTCCTCGTCGAGAATAACTCAGCAACAACTGGAAAGGCTTCAACAACATATTGCAGCAATTGAGGCTACCTTAGGGACGATATCCATTACTCTTGTACCGCTGTATGCTAAGAATCTGATAACCTCGTTTCCTATTTTATCTTCTTCCTATGTGAGTGAGAATGCTAGTCCAACCACACTTAGAGCTATTGTCTAATCAGGTATACCTCAATCCTTTAGTCTCATTAGTATTGATGGTAAGAATCCTTGGATCTTGGACTCTGGTGCCACAAATCATTTATTCGGTTCCTCTGAACACTTTGTATCCTACATTCCGTGTGCTGGGAATGAGAAGATAATAATTGGTGATGGCTCCTTGGCTCCCATTGCCGGGAAAGGACAAATTTCTCTTTTTGACGAGTTCTCATTACACAATGTGTTGCATGTGCCACGAATTTCATATAATCTTCTGTTGATTAGCAAGATTACTCGTGAACTAAACTGCAAAGCAACATTCTTACCTGATTTTGTTTCTTTTTAGAACTTGAGCTCAGGGAGAGGATGATTGGCACTGTCCGACACAATAGGAGTCTTTACTTGCTTGATGATGATGCCCCCTTTAGTAGTATTTCTAGGACTAGTCTTTTATTTTTCTACTTTACCACTTCTGAAAAAGAGCTTATGTTGTGGCACTTTCGCTTAGGCCATCCCAACTTTAAAGATATGAAATACCTATTTCCTCATCTTTTCTCCAAAGTTGATGTTTCTTCCTTATCTTGTGATGTATGCATACAAACTAAACAACACCGAGTCTCGTTTCCTTCGCAACCCTATAAGCCACCTAACCTTTTACTCTTGTCCATAGTGATGTTTGGGGACCATCCAAGGTCACTATCTCCTTTGAAAACCGATGGATTGTGACCTTTATTGCTTGGGTTTTCCTAACAACCAACAATTCAGAAATTACCTCCACATTTCGGGACTTCTATCTCACCATAAAAACGCAATTCAATACAAAGATTGCAATCCTGCAAAGTGATAATGGTCGTGAGTTTCAAAACCACTTTCTTAACGAGTTCTTATCCTCTAAAGGAATTGTTCACCAAAGTTCATGTGCTTACACCCGCCAACAAAATGGGGTTGCCGAACGAAAAAATCGTCACCTTTTGAAAGTTGCTCGTTCCCTTATATTGTCCACTTCTCTTCCTTCCTATCTTTGGGGTGATGTCATTCTTACTGTTGCTCATCTCATAAATCAAATGCCTTATCGTGTCCTTCAGTTCCAGACATCGTTAGATTGCCTCAAAGAATCCTATCCCTCCACTCGTCTCATCCCTAATGTTTCCCTCGGGTGTTCGGCTGCACTACCTATGTTCATAGCCATGGTCATAACCAAACTAAATTTTCCCTTAGGGCTGTGTTTGTTAGATATCCTCTGCACGAACGAGGCTATAAATGCTTTCATCCATCTTCACGTTAGTACTTTGTTACCATGGATGTCGAAGATCATCCTTTTTTTCCCGTTAGCCTACTTCATGGGAGAATGTGAGTGAAGAGTCTAACTATATACTTCCCTTAGAGTCTTCTTATCATACTGTGGTTACCTTACCTGACCCTAGCCCTCACAGTATAGTCCTAACAACAAATCAAGTTCCTTGAAAAACCAACTATAGGAGGAGTCTTAGAAAGGAAGTTGAGTCTCATGTTGTTCAAACAGCTCCAGTGCAGAATTCTGAACTAATAAGAGATCAAGGTATGATTGATTCAATTAATTCACATAGTAATATAACATAGCATGTGAGAATGACAGGTCTGAGATAACTATTCTGAAAGATGTGGGTGAGCATACTGAAAAATAGTAGCAGGTATGATTCATCTTCTGATCTTCCTATTGCACTGAGGAAAGGTACAAGGTCTTGCACAAAGCACTCCATATGTTATTATGTGTCATACAAGAATCTCTCACCACAGTTCAAAGTTTTTACTGTCAGCCTTGATTCTACCACAATACCAAAAAATATTCACACTGCATTAGAGTGTCCTGAATGGAAGAATGTTGTCATGGAATAAATGAAAGCTCTTGCAAAGAATAACACTAGGGAGATTTGTGCTCTACCCAAGGGACACAAGCTTGTGGGATGCAAATGAGTGTTCATTCTCAAATACAAAGCAGATAGAACACTTGACAGACACAAGACAAGGTTAGTTGCAAAAGAGTTTACTCAGACCTATGGTGTTGATTATTTAGAAAAAATTTCTCCTGTTGCTAAGTTGAATATTGTTAGAGTCCTTTTATATGTTGTTGTAAACAAAGATTGGCCTTTATATCAGTTGGATGTTAAGAATGCTTTCCTGAATGGAGACCTAGTAGAGGAGGTTTACATGAGCCTCCGCCTGGCGCTTTGAAACACAGTTTGGTCAGCACGTTTGTAAACTCCAAAAATCCTTATATGGTCTGAAATAGTCATCCAGAGCATGGTTTGACTGATTCATTACCTTTGTCAAGTCCCAAGGTACAGTCAGGGTCACTCTGATCATACTTTATTTACAAAAGTTTTCAAAATAGGGAAGATTGTTGTTCTGATAGTTTATGTGGATGATATTGTTTTGTCCGGAGATGATCAGGCTGAAATTTACCAACTTAAGCAGAGAATGGGTAATGAATTTGAAATCAAGGATTTGGAAAATCTGAAATATTTTCTTGGAATGGAGGTGGCTAGATCTAAAGAAGGCATCTTCGCGTCTAAGAGAAAATACACTCTTGATTTACTAACCGAGACAAGTATGTTGGGATGTCGTCCTGCTGGCACTCTTATTGAATTCAAATGTAAACTAGGAAACTTCGATGATCAAGTTCCAGTTGATAAAGAACAATATCAGCGCCTTGTGGGTAAATTGATTTACTTATACCATACTTGTCCTCATATTTCCTTTAATTTGTTGTGAGTGTTGTCGACCAGTTTATGCAGGCCCCTTATGAGAAACACATGGAAGCTGTCAATAGAATTCTGAGATACTTGAAAACAACACCTGGTAAATGGCTGATGTTTAGAAAAATAGACAGAAAGACCATTGGGGCATATAATGACTCGAATTGGACAGGATCTGTTGTTGACAGAAAGTCTACCTCTGGTTATTGTACCTTTGTTTGGGGTAATCTTGTAACTTGGAGGAGTAAGAAGCAAAGTGTTGTGGCTAGGAGCAGCGCTGAGGCCGAATACAGAGCTATGAGTTTGGGAATATGTGAGAAAATTTGGCTCCAGAAAGTCCTGTCAGATCTTCATCAGGAATGTGAGATACCATTGAAGCTTTTTTGTGATAATAAAGCCGCTATTGGTATTGTTAACAACCCTGTTCAACATGATAGAACTAAGCATGTTGATTGATCGACATTTCATCAAAGAAAGACTGGACAGTGGGAGCATATGCATTCTATACATCCCTTCGAGTCAACCGGTTGTTGATGTTCTTACCAAGGGGCTTCTCAAACCAAACTTCGACTTTTGTGTTAGCAAGTTGGACCTCATTGATATTTACGTCCCAACTTGAGGGGAAGTGTTAGAATCTTAGAATACTTATTAGAATATTTATGAAAAGATTATAGAAATGTTTTCCCTTATTCCTAAATCTTTTTCTTTTTTATTCATTTGTATATTCTATTTATTCTTCCTTGTACCTATTGTATTATTCATTAGAAAATAATAACAACAAACAATCGTGGTTTTTCTCTCGGTACTCTGGTTTTCACATAAATAGGTGTGCGCTTTGTCTCTCCTTTCAATAGAAATAAAACCATCAAACTTTGAGGTGGTATAGACAGTAACCTGGAAAGGAAAGGCCACCATTTAAAATGAATAAAAAATCATCACATTCCCTGATCATATATTAATTAATGCTTCAACTTTGAAATAAAGTTATTGCGATGTGGTAAGTCTCTATCTTTCATGTTTGAATATAATTTAAGCATCACATAATTTTAATTCTTACCTCAGTTTGATTCACGGTTAATATTTTGAAAAATATTTGCTACAAAAAGGGAGTTTTGTTTAAAGAAATACCTCTGAACAAAGGCAGGTGTATAGAACTATTCAATGAATATTTCAAATTTGAAACATAGTCACCAGACTATAAATTTTAGATCTCTTTCAGATTCACAAATCAATGACTGAAGTTTGGCGCATTAACAAAATGCTTCCTCTTTGTAAAGTAGCTCATCAGTCAAGGAGGCTAAGGTTGAATATATAGCTTCATTTTTTGAGTGAAATCTATCACCAGAAATGAATACATGGAACTTACTTTCCACAAAAACCCAACTACAACCAGCATTCTTCTTAACCTCCTTTCCTTTCATTTTCTTCCTTATTCTTCCCATCTCCTCCCAGTTTCCTTCTGCAGCATATACATTAGCTAACTGCACGTATCGAGATCCATTTTCTCCTTCGATTACCAACAGTTCATCTTCTGCTTTTCTTGCTAGTTCAGCATTCCCATTGATCCTACAAGCATTCAGAAATGCTCCCCAAATGACAGCATCTAACTGTATGGGAATCTTTCTCATGAACTCCAATGCCTTATCTAGTTGGTTAGCCCTTCCATACAAGTCAATCATACAAGCATAATGATCAATTTCAGGACAAATATTGTAATTAGACATAGAATAAAAAAAATGTTCCCCAAGTTCTACCAAACCACCGTGTCGACAAGCTGAAAGTAGTGCAACGAAAGTGATTGCATCTGGTTTGAGATCATGTTCAACCATTTCCTTGAAAAGCTGGACTGCTTCATTTTCCCACCCATGGTGAGCATAGCCAGCTATCATAATGTTGTAAACAATGGAATCCTTATCAGTAACTTCTCTAAAAATCCTTTCTGCATAAATGATACCTCCACATTTTGAGTACATATCAACCAATGAACTTGTCAGTTTTGTATCCAATTTGATGCCTGCTCGGAGCATGTAACTGTGTATCTGCTTACCAGGAACCAGAGCAGCTTGTATAGCACAAGCTCCAATTATGCTGATAAGAATTAGCACATCAGGAACTTTTACCTCCTTCCTATATTCACTTAAAAGTTCAAAAACTGCTTCACACTGTTGCAATTTAACATATCCAAAAAACAAAGCAGTCCACACAACAGAATTCTTTTCATCCAAGGAATCAAAAAGCTTTCTGGCTTCTGCCATGTTACCTTGAGACGAATAGCCAACAATCATTGAAGTGATCGAATATACATTCTGCATCCTCAATTCTGAATTAACTGACTCCGCATACCTCATGTTATTACACTTGCAGTAAACATCAACAAGGCCACTGCAAATGAAGGGATTGGCAATCAATCTATTCTTCAAAACATAAGCGTGGACTTCCTTCCCAAGCTTCAAGCTCCTCAGATTGGAGCAAGCACTCAAGACACTTGCAAAAGTGTGTTCATTCCACTCAACCTTTTCATCTGCCATACGAACGAATAATTTCAATGACTCTTCATCATAACCATTCTGAACAAAACCTGAAATCATCGTGTTCCATGCTACAACATCATTTTGCTCCAATTCCTTCCAGAAAAGATCCAAAGCCACATCTATCTCCCCTTCTCTACAACAAGCTGCAACCATGGCATTTCTAGAGACCGAATCAACCACCTCACCACATCCATAATAAACTCTACATGCTTCTTTAAAACACCCACACTTAGAGTACATATCAATCAGGGAACTAGCAGCAAACACAGTTAAATCATTAGCAGTCTTCAACATGAACGAATGCAACTGCTTTCCGTAAGAAATCACACACAACTTAGCCGTTAAATTAAGCATGATTATGAGAGTGAACTCATCCATTCTAATGATATCAGGAGCCGTTTGCATTTCCATAAAAAACCCAAGTGCTTGACCCTGATACCCATCAGAACGAGCATAACCCGACAACATAGAGTTGTAAGTAACCAAATCTTTACAGAGAGCAGAGTCAAACAATGCCCGTGCTTGTCTCAAGTTCTGAGACTTAATATACGCTGCTATTATAGCATTCCAAGAGAAAACATTTCGTTCAGGCATTTCGTCAAACACTTTCTGGGCATCGTTAAGAAGACCATGTTTCGCATACAAGGTTATGAGTTGGTTGGACATGAAAATAGTGGGTGTAAATCCGGATTTGATGCCTTGGACATGGCATAGTAACCCATGTTTCAAATGCTTCATTTACATATGAATATACTGGTTGACTTGAAGGGCGGGCAGTGGGTTGAATCAGTGTAAAGGTTTCTTTGGGAATAAGAGGAAAAAACAAAGGCTTGTCTCTGTTGCATTCGCCTTCAACAAATCAACGGCAAAAAAGAAAAAAAAAACAACTTAGCAACTGCCATACCAAGAACATGTAGACTCCTTTTCCGATGGTCACTCTTATAAAAACTTCTTCGTCATTAGCAACATTAAGATACAAGATTTCAATTTTGGGATATTTCTTTAACGCAACAAATTTATAAAATTTATTTATATTAATAATTAAATTGATTTTTAGAAAAAAATATTTTAAATTATAAAATTGCTAAAAAGTATATACAATACATAGTATATGTTTTATCAACGTATATACAAGATATTAGGGATATACATGAATATTTAATATCAATTTCAAATCCTTCTAATTACAGATATATTGATGGATGCTTTCATCCTTCGTCACTAGTACATATGTAGGTTAATTGAGCGGACTATTTTAATACAACTATAATGGATTAAGGATCTAACTTTCCACTCAATTTAAAAAAAATTAAAAATTAAAAATAAAATAATTACTAAACGAGACTTTAATAATATGTTCATTATAAATTTTAAACTAGAACCGTCTAACAATGTGTTGGAGGAGATTTAAATGTAATTCTTAGTCATTGTCCAACATATATCTTAACCAACTAAAATTTAGAAATTAAAGATGAGCTTTGATGTGCCCGCTAATTTATGCACTTGTTTATTGTCTCTTTTTCCTTAAAACTCTTTGTTAAAGTGCTTTTAATTTACTTGACTTGTAGGTTTAGTTAAATTTTTTTCTTCTTAATAGTGATTTTAATCCTAATATTGAGGTGGGTGTTTGGAAGTGATAGTTGGGATCGATATTGAAATTTTAGAAAAAAGAGATTTAGTTTCCATTGGTTTTGTAAAATTGATTTTTAGATAATCGAATTTATATTTGATAACAAACTCAAATTTTTAGGAGTGATTAAATCATTAGGATGGATTTCAAAAATTAATTATTTAGAATTAACATTTTTGTAATTATATATTTTATTTGAGAAATAATTATTTAACTCAATAATTGTGGTAAAAATCTATTTTATTGTTAAATTATGATATTCATGGTTGATATATGTTTATATATATAGATATTGAAAGAAAAATCAAAACATATATATTCTTTGTTCCAGTAACAATTTAATGATCGACAATATCTATATCTTTAAATTAAAAAAAAAATATATCACAAATGACCGGCCAACAATATTTTTCACAAAAATTTGAATTAGATAACCATTTTAAGAGTGATTGAACGAGAATCACTAACAAAAAAAAAACTATCTATTACCTAATTCTTTCAAAATGAATTCAAAATGATTTTATATTTTTCTACAATCAATTTTAATTGATGTCGAACAACATCATTCAAATAAATCTGAGCGTGATAGAATGTTAGAATATTTAAGCTGAGTGATGTTAACAAAAACAGGTCATTTATATGGTTGCACAAAGAAAAATAGAGCAAACCATTGTTTATAGAATACTAGTTAAATGAAAAGACAAGTACAACACTATTTATTACCTAATCTTTTAAATACTTCTGAATGATTAGAAATCAGAACTGAAAAGATTATGTAATTTTAAACAACTTTATTTTTTCTGGACTGAATCAAGTATGCAGTGGAGCAAAATTTCAAATATTGTAGAATGTCACAAGCAATTTAAGCAAATATTGAAAAAAGAACTAAAATCAAACATTGCATCAAAAAATTGTCCTCTATCTGATTAACTATTTGATCATATAAAACTGTACTCATTTGGAATCGAAAACCAGCAGCACAGCTACTACAACCCTCAATTGAAGACAAAACTTGGTATTTCAAGTGTACAAGTTTTGATTAAACACAAGTTGTAGCACTCTTGTGTTAAAAATAAAAAGTTTTACCACTTTGATTTTTCAATTTCAAAATTGGCATGTCCAAATGTTTCAGGGCATGGGACCATGGAACACAAGTCTGCCTGCTGTGTACACCAACCTAGCATCATCTGCATAGAACAAAGGAATAGAAACATACACTAAATACTAAAAGGAATAACCAATTTCTAGTTTCTTTTTCCAAATAAAGTAAAAATACTAACGGGGTGTTTGGGACATTGAGTTGGTTATTATAGTCTGTGGGTTATTTTTGTCTTGATAGGAAACAATAAACATTGTAACAAAGATGAAAAAAGAAGATTTGAAATAGTAATGCTTTAATTAGTTGTAGGTTCCTCTAAATTAAATGAAACCATACGAATATTGTAAAGATCGTTGATAAGTGATGGAGTGAGCAACACCTAGTACCTGCAATTTTGGCTGCATGAAATTCATGAGGAACATTATTTTCGCTCTCGACAGTGGCTTTGGCAGCCGCAACTCCAATGGCTGTACTTTTGTAGATATTTAAGCCAGCACAAATAGAAGTAAGCATTCCCCCAACTAAGCAATCTCCGCAGCCTGTAAGCCTCACTACTGATGCAGGAAGGGTAGGGAAGTGCATCGCAAAAAGAACAGAGCTTTTCTCGGTTACAGGAGAAACAGGAAACATATTTGGTGGACAACTCGTAGCTAAAGTTCTAAACAGTTGGCTGCTGGATTTATACTTGTTGAGTGCTTCTTCAGAAGAAATTTTCATGAAGCTTGGTCGTCCTTTAGAACACACGAAAACCCCACGAGAACCAGCTGTTAGAATGACGACCTTGATACCTTTCTCAAGCAAAACCCATACAGCAGATTTCAATTGTTCGAAAAAAGATTCAATTGTAATGCTGTTGTCTTGTTTGATGGGAGCAAACATATCTTGACCAGATAATGCATTGGCCATGGCGATCAGTTCATCTTCATTAGGTGAAGTAAAACTTATCTGCAAAAATGAAGAGGGATGTATTATTAAAGAAAATGTAGAAAAGTGTATGTCGGTAAATTAGAAAAAGTTTTCGGAGATGAGAAATAAGACCAACTTCGATATCTCTCAATTATAAAAACACATGACAAGTAAATATTATTACAAGATGCATAAAAAACATAGACAGTGCGCGAACAGGATGTGAATGAAGTTGTAGACAGAAGGACAAATATAGAAGAATTTACTGACCCACCAGACACATGACAAATATATATAGTATTTACTGGGAGATCCTATTTTCAAATCCTTTTTTTCCTCCTGAAAGAATGACAAGGAAGCTATAGTGATGTACCTGTTGAACATCATTTTACCCTTTTCCATTTTTCTAAACTCTTATGCAAATTGAATTAAAGTTTGTTGAATCTCTAAATATGAGCAGGCAAGTCAGAGTTTGGTTACAATTCTAATGAAAAACCACCTCCGGTTTTTTTTTTTTTTCATCACCATTTCCATTTTTAAAAAATGAGGAAAACTGAACACTGCAGTTAAGGAAAGAAATGAGGAAACGAAAAAGTTCTCACAAGTGAAAAGAAAACTCATCAAACTTAAAGAGAAAACATCTGCATGAGGAGATATGAACTCACATACTTGACAACTGAAGCAATCCTTCTTGATTTAGCAACTGACACAGGCTCAAACCACACTGGAGTATTATACTCGGCAGCCACTAAGAAGAAGATGCATGAAAATATTATAGAGATCATACAACAAAGACCAATACAGAAGAGTAGAAGAAGCTGGCATTAAGAAAAAGAGTAGTACTTTGGCAAGAGACTTCCAGAGCAAGTGAATTTAGATTTGCATCAACCATAAGCACTGGTGCATCTCGAATATTGCACTTGAATTGCTCAATCCATTCAGGTGTGAGAAACTTTTCCTGCATAAGGCCAGTCTCAGTTCCTCGTGGTACTACCACCAATATTATCTTATACAAGAGCCACGATACGGAATCCTTGAAATAATATAAATCTATTTGTAAAGATCCACTTACAATAGCTTCCACACTTGCCACAGCAGCTGCCAATTCTCCATGGAAATCAACTATCGCACACACAACAGCAGTGCCGATATCTTTGTGCTTCCGAATGCCTATTAAAATATGAAATTGTTCTAAAAAGTGTATTATTTATGTTGGTGATATAAATTTAAATTTGCCTTCAACCACAAGCTCAAGCTTTTGGGTGAATTGGCGACTTAATATGGTATTAGAGCAGGTGGTCCAGGAAGGTCCTGTGTTCAAATCCCTGCATTGTCGTTTCCTCCCCGATTAAAATTGATTTCCACTTGTTGGGTCTTTCAAATATTTCAAGTCTACAAGTGAGGGGGAGTGTTAGTGATATAAATTTAAATTTGTCTTCAACCACAAGCTTAAGCTTTTGGGTGAATTGGCGATTTAATAATTTCAATCTTCATTAACTCTATGTTCGATAACCAAGTAATAATTTTCTTCCGATCTAATTGATACTTTTGCTTTCACTTCATTAATTTCCATCAAGGATTCAAAGATAAACAAGTCAGAAAGGTAGAAATGGTTCATTACAAAGATAAAGAGTCTATTTCAAGAAAGATCTCAAAACAGATTGCTCAATAGGCTGTTTATGCTACTTCCACCACGTTACTAATTCTACTGTCTAATTTATTTTTACTAAATTGCTCAAAAGGAACAACTCAATTTAGATTTTAGCTTCTAAAAGATTTACATTCAAAGGCACAACACAATCAACTACAGATTTTGTTGCAGTGATTAGTATGGGAACATCAACATTCTAAAAACGGATGAAATTGTTTCATTTCATATGAACATCAGTTAGATTCTTCAAGGTTAAAATTACTTTCATCCTAAATCACACATAAAATGGTCCAAAAAACCATCTAAGTTGGAACACCAAACAATGACAGTGGGATACACCAGAATAGAAGAAAATGTCCATTGGAACAACAAAAAATGAAGTGTTATATTTCATTAACTGATATATATAGCTTAGATGGAAGTTATATGGGTAGACAGGTTTACCTTGTGTTGAAAGCCCGGCCAATCTCCAATTCTCAAACAAGAGGTTCCCTATTTCAAGGGGGGAAAACCAATTAAGCCATGAATGTCAAGAAACCAATCTGCCACTCTAGAATATCTTAGACTCTTAGACGTACGAAAAATGATAAAAGATAAGAAAAGAACCTGCCATGTCATGTCCTACCACACTAATCAGGAAAGGGTTGGCCCCAAGCTTTGACATACATTCAGCAACATTCCGTGCTACACCTCCTAATATATAGTTGATCTAAAACAGCATATTATCAAAGGTAAGATTTGAAATATAGAAACTTAGCAATAGGTTCACTAAGATAACACCGTCATCATGACGTTACAGGTTATCAATGAGTTCAACCTATTAGAAAACTATAAACACTAGACAAAGACCAAAACAGCAAATTCAAACAATCCAATGAAAATGAATCCGGCAGTCATGGTGTGCTATAACTTACTGGATTGAACCCAAAAATATATAAATTTATTGTTATATTTTCATCCACATCATCGTTATTAGTAATTCATCTGAATCTTTTAAACATAATTTTCAAGCTAAAATGGGTATCATAAGTATATCGTAAACTAAATATATGATCACCAAGAAAGGCAATCGAAAACAACATCAATTAATTTCTAGTATTTTTTACTTCAATAGAAAATTGAACGCGTTCATTATATTAAAATAAAGAATATGTTTCATAGTTCAATCCATTTGCCACGTTTTCTAGTAGTTTTAGTCCTTACTAATAGAACAAAAAGGAGAAAGAAAAATTGAACAAGCACAAGATAACTCACCTACTTGAACACAAGGCAATTTACAGTAATTGTGATTTATAAAACTATTAGAACCAGCTTCTTCTAGGGGAACCTTCTAATCCCTCAAAATTTAATGTTAGAAACGTTTAAGCATTACAGCTTAAGTAGGTCAGCAATCAACCTCATCCACGATAGTTGGATGACAATTCAAAATCAATATGTCCTAATAAAAATTATATACTCTTTCAATATAGACTGGTGTAATAAATAATTCCAACCTCCACCAATAATTTCCCGAAGCGTGAGACAATTCGAATTTAAATAGCAATCAGTAAATTACCTTGCCCGGAGTGGTTGACCTAGGAACGGCGGAAATGGAGGGTATGGCGTGAATATCCAGCACCATACCTCCAACAATCACCGGCTGTGCTACCCCAGTTTGCAATTGGTTCCCACCATTCGTTTGTGCCTAAAATATATGTCTGGTGACTGTAAACAACAATGAATAGAGAAGGAAAAGAGATTGTAAGAGTAAAATGAAGGTGACCAGATTAAGAGTGTTGATGAACTGAGATGGCGGCGAATGAAGGTGACGATGAATCAAATTGATCCGCCTCTGAGCACTGTTCTCCATGGGTTGCAGTGAAGCTCTGAACTAGAAGACAAGTATAGAATTCAGTTCTTGTCCTACAAAATCAAAGAAGAAACACCAAAATAAATTCCCCAAATTAAATATGATTCAATGTTGATCAGCTTTTGCTGGTCTTACGCTATTTGACTCGCTTGTAAATTGTGCTTTAAATCTCCTTTTCTTGTTTTTCACTCTCAAAAGTGGAAAATTAAATATATAAAACAAAATGTAAGTCGTAAAGTTTATACCTTTCATAAAATCGCAAATGAAAAAGGATGAGGCAGGGTAAATTTTATATTAAAAACATGTTCTTTTCATTATCCATGTCACACAATTAACTAGACGAATTAAGTTAACACTCATTCTAATTACTGGAGTAACTACATAAGTAATAGATAGTAAAAGCGATAATCAGAAAACCAAGAATTGGTAACCCAGTTTAGATGACACATCATCTACCCGTAGGGGTCTCTAACCCATAAAATGAGATCATATATTGTCATGTAAAATGATATATCGGTACATAATAATGGCCTACTGTACTAGCACTACAAGAATTCAAGGCTTTGTCGATGCAGAAATGTGTGCCAAAAAGCCATCGTGCGTCGACGCAGCCTTCGACGAAGTAGAGAAGCACGTCATAAATGACGAGTCGTAAGAGGTAATGGCGACATCGGCTTAGAACTTTGACCGACACATGATTTGCAAACAAGGTTAACAAGTAAAAAATACAAGGGTGTATGCTGACGTCAGGCCAACATGTTGGCAATACCCTAATATCGACGTCGTCGTATATGCATCGACAATAGCCTAATGTCGACGTCGTCGTATATGCGTCGACAAAACTATTGAAGGTGAAGAAAGAAAAGGAAGATTATGAGAAGACTGTAGAAGAGCTTAGGTGCAAGAATTTTCTTCGACTGCGTTTGATAACCTTGAATCCAAGAGTAGGTACATGAGGAGAATGTGCAAAGAGGAAAGTTGAACATTATTGCGAGCTGGGTCGAAAGAAATATGAGGTTGCTTCAAAGAGAAGCAACCCTTGCTCTAGTGGTTCCATAAAATTGATTGGAAAAAGAGACTACAAAATGATGGGATCGAGAACCGAACAGGTAAACCATAGAAATTATCCACTTGCATATGAGATCACCAGAGCAAGTGGAGAACTTTCTATGGCTTACCTATTCGATTCTGCACATGTTTCTACTCTTGGATTCGAGGACCTCAAACGCAGTCGAAGGAAATTCTTGCACCTAAGCTCTTCTACAGTCTCCTCATACTTTTCCTTTTCTTTCTTTGCTGCTTCAATAGCATATTGTAATTCTGAAATATACAACAAATTTAATATCAATACATACAATCTACAATTTATACATACAATATAAATACAACAACAACAATCTATACATACATCGAGAGCTCTTCATCCATGGATTTTAACAAGAACAATCGAACACTTATTTTTTCAAATTTATACACATACAACAAGAATTTACACATACAAACTCATACAATTTTCACATAAATTACACACGCATGCAATCTAAAATTCAAATAACATGTAATATCAAGACACACGTTACACATACGTGTAATTTCATCAATTTCATCAATTCAGCAATCTACCATAAAAATACATACAATAACAATTTCAATTTCAATTTACTTTAACTTATTCATACAACATATTTGATAACAAACATACATATAAATAACAATTTCAATTTACAATTTAATTATAATAAACATACATACAGATAACAATTTCAATTTAAAATTTATAATAAACATAAATAATACAATATACAATTTCAATTTATAATTATTTATAATAAAAATACATACGATATACAATTTACAATTTATAACATAAATACAATATATATACAATTTTAATTTAAACAATCTATCAATAAACATATATACAATAACAATTTCAATTTCAATATACATATACATAATACACATACATGCAACCTTCCAATATACACATCCAACTTACAAATATATACATATACAATTTAAAAATATATACATGTACAATTTACAATTTACACATACATAATACACATATACATATACTACAAACCCTAAACCCTAAACCCTAAACCCTAAGCATACAATATACATACATTAATCCATAATCTATAAGCCCTAAACATACATACAATTTACAATATACATATAATAATACACAATTCCAAAACCTTAAACATACAAAATGGCATTTTTTACTTGTAGGAGGTTGGCGGAGGGTGACGACGGCTACGGTGGTGAACGAACGACGACTCAATCTCCCTCTCTCTCTTTTATCTTTTGTCTTCCCTTCCTCCTTGGTTTTTTCTCTCTGCCTTTTTGTGTTCAAATGAACACAGATAAAAGAACCAGGGTTCTCACGATGCACAACAAAAACGTTGCAAGAACAGGCTGCTAACGACTCAGCCACTTACGACGTCATTAGAAGGCACCTAATGACGATGCAGCCACTTACGACGTCAACATTTTCCTATCAAATCAATCAAAATGTCATTTGTCATAGTGACTAAAAGGTCCAAACTTTGTCGACGCAGTCAACAACGTTGCCATAGATGTCGCGATAGATCATCCATTTTAATAATATATTAAGCTTTGTCGACGTCGTCGTTAGTGACATCGCCGTTAGGGTGAAAACACTGACAGGGACTTGCTTGGTATCGTTAAAAGTTATAATATTATTTTTAACTAAGGACCTTCAACGACGTCGTCATTGTATTGCATTGTTGTTGCCCCTATTGCCGACGATGTTGCAATGGCGTCGACAAAACTCTTCTCTTACGATGTGTTTTATCTCGACGTTTTTTTTCTGCATCAAGATAACCACGAATTCTTGTAGTGTAGAATTGACACAGAATACTATCATGTTGTACATAATGAAACTATGATACACTATCCAGGAGCATTTTCACTAAGATTGCCACATTTACATCAGGAGCTTGCTCCCCTTGAATCTAACGTCATAAGACAGTGTTACTCTCAAGATCCCACTTGACCATTTATGATCTCCTAGTTCCAACTTTTTGTATTCAACTACAGTTGCAGGAGATATATTTCATGTAAGGTAAACTCACCAAACTCCAGTCGTAATCACCAACTCTTTTTCGTCTTCCCAAAAAGGCACACTGTGTTTCAACACAGTTTCTTTTTCAACATGTTTTCCTCATAAAAACATCGAACAACACCAAATAAGCCCAAACCCAAAAGACCAACAGCCCACCAAAAAAAGGTGGCAAATCCAAACAAAGTACAACTGAACCAAACCCATTAAATAAAATTAAATAAAAAAATGGAAGCAATAGACTTAACAAACTCCCCTTTGGGACTAGTTTCTTTTATTTCTCTAGGCAAGCATACCACACAATCACCAACAAACAAGGCCAAGCAGAAACATAACATAACCACGACAAAAAGCACAGAAACCCAGGTAGAGGATAAAAAAAAACCAATAATCCAATTGATAGGCAAGCCAATAAACAGAAAAGTAAAATCCAGAACAGAAAAAACTAGAATCCAATACAATTTAGAACAACACAAACAAAATAGAAATCCAGAGCAAAAAAAAAAAAAAAAAAGAGTCATACAGAACACAAGAAACTAGCGGCTAACACTTTGTTGCCATGTGTTTGAGACGACACCAAACTTTTTTAATGATGTGAAGGGTTATTTTTAAAACAAAAATGTAAAGGAGTCGCCACCAAACTTTTTTAATGATGTGATTGGACATCGAAATAAAGTAGACAATTTAAATAGAATCATAAAAATATGGTCTACGAAAACTAGAGTCGAGTTCAAGAGTCATTAATGTATGAGAAAGGTAATAGCGCCCCACAACAACCGTTTAGAAAACGGTGGCAAAATTTAAAATCTTGAATTGAAAATATTCTTTAATTTATTTTAAAACTGATGTCTTATTTTACCCTCATTACTCCAATATTTGAAGAAATAATCACATAAAATAAGTGGAGACTACTCTATCAATTAGACTCTTTGAAGAAAATTTTCTCAAAATCCATCATAGGAATAGCTTTCAGTAAAGAGATGTTATTTCTAAAACGTTGATTAAAATATTTTTTTTCTGAGAATAAAATCTTGGATTCCTAAGGATGTGATCTCTCACCTCAAGAATTCTAGAAAATCGGACTCCAAAATTTTCTAGATTCTTTCGTAGGATTTGTTTAAGGAAAACAGTATAAGTATTAGAAAAAATTGATTAGGAAATCTCATACAACCGTAGATTAAATTTTGAACGTTTGAAAAACATAAAACAATTATAACTGTAAAAGAAAATTTGTCTAAATGATTAAATAAAATTGTGAAAGATTTTAAAACTTAGAAAAATTTAAAATTAGAAGGATTTTAAAATATTAAAATTTTTAATTAGAATGGTTTTTAAATTTTAAATAGAAATAAAAATGAGACTTAATAGAAAAATTAGATAAGTAAAAACAAGAGTAAATAACATCATAATAAATCAAGCAAACATAAAATAACATATTGAGATTTTAATAAAAACATATTGGAGATTGATCTCGGGCTTCCAAATAATCAATTTTCTCACTCAAGAATCATAGAAAATCAGACTCCCAAATTTGCTAAATTGCTAAATTTCATCGTCAGATGTTTTTTAAAAGAAAATTAATTGAAAATATTTAAAAAAAATTAAACAACTATTAACAAGTATATATTAAATGGACCATAAAACAAACACAAACATTTAAATAAGCATATGTAGAAGAATAAAAATGTAAGAAACAGTAATCTATAAATAAAATAAAAATATAAAGCAACATTACTAGAAAAAAAAAAAGAAAACAAGATATAAAACAATTTATATAAACAAATAAATTTGTTATAAAAAAAAAAAGAAAACGATAGAAATAAGATAATAAAGAAATAATTATAAGAGAAGAAAAATAGAGAAATAAGTAGAAGAAAAATAGAGAAATACGGAGAAAAAAATATAATAGTCAATAGCATATAAAAAATGAAATTATATTTAAAAAACAATAATAAAAAAATGCTTATTATAAAGAATAAATTTTAAAAAGAAATAATAATAATAATAATAATAATAATAAGATAAATACAAAATGTGAGGCGTCTTTTAAAAAATTGAACAAATCGGCAAACGATCGTTTAGATTTGATATTCTTCCCTACAAGATGGTTTAGATTTGGGTAGCTAAATCTAAACGATTTTTTTCAATATTTTTTTGGTACTCGATCGTTTAAATTTGGCACATGATTGTTTAATTTAATAATTTAAATTTGGTTGTTTAATTTTGGAAGCCAAATCTAAACAATTTTTTTAAAGATTTTTTTGGTACGCAATTGTTTAGATTTGACACAATCGTTTAGATTTGATCGTTTAAATTAGGGTAGCCAAATCCGAAGAGTTTTTTTCAAAGATTTTTTTGACACAATCATCTAAATTTGGTACACGATCATTTATATTTGGAAGACGATTGTTTACATTTGGTAATCCAATATTCCAACGATTTGTCATGATCTTTTATATTTGGCACACAATCTTGAACCAAATAACAGTTTGAAAAAAATATAAAAAAATATAAAGGAAAGAAAAACAAGGTGGAAAGGAAAAGAAAAAAAATTACAGAAGAAGAGAAAAAGACGATGGGAAGGAAAATAAAAATTGCAGAAGAAAGAATATGATTAGGAAGGGAAAACCTGAATTTTTTTTTAAATGGTAAATTTCATGGGCTTTTTTAATTTGTGACACGAGTAGTTAATATTTTGCTCTTTTGTTCTATTTATGAAAATGAATCAAAATGTGAAGCAAATATGTATATTAAAAAAATTATCTATAAAAGAGAAGCTCACAAAATAATAAAGAAATAAATGTAAAAGAAGGGAAAATTGGAAAATTAGAAAATAAGAAGAACAATAACTAAAAATTTGAAAATTTGAAAAAAAATGTTGAAATCCAAAACAAACTCTCTTGTTGTTTGAAGTGTGAATCATTGGAACCTAAACTCTACCATACATCTCAAACTAAATTAGAGTTCTTTTTATGTGTTGGATTTTTGGTTTTGTAGAAAGCTTTTTGGAGAAATATGAAGATTTAGAGTTTTGTTAGAAGAGAAAACAAAATGGATGTTGTAGATCTTTTTTTTTTTTTTCTAAGAAGAGATGAAGAAGAGAACATAGAGGTGAGTGTTGAAGAATCGACCAAAGGTGAGAGAAACCAAAACAACACTATTTAAATAAATAGTTTTTTTTCCAAATGACCCTATTTTGTTAAATAGTTTTTGTTTTTAAAAAATATAACAAAGTGGTAAAATATTTACAAGCTATAAAACAATTTTGAAAACGGAAAAAAAAACACAGACTCATAATGGAAAATACAAAAAATGACCCGTGATTAATTGGCAGGGTAATATGTTTGGGTAACTATCGTTTAGATTAAGCTATTCGTACGCGATTGTTAAGATTTGGGAATGATTTTTTTTTTCAAGATTTTTTTGTTTAGATTTAATCGTTTAAATTTGGGTAGCCAAATTTCAACAATTTTTTCAAAATTTTTTGGTACATCATTTATATTTGGAAAAACAATGTTTATATTTGGAAAACGATCCTTTATTGAACATGATCGTTTATATTTAGAACATAATTGTTTAGATTTGTACACGATCATTTAGATTTGGCTATCCAATATCTCAACGATTTCTTTGTCAATCTTTTATATTTGGAACAACAAAAAAAACAATTTGAAAAAAAAATAAAAAGAAAAACTACAGAACAAAAAAAGAAAAAGACGATAAAGAAAAGAGGAAGAGAAGAAAGACGATTAAAAAAAAACAGCAAACTTGAAATATTTAAAAAAATGTATAGTTTCATGGATTTTTCATTTCGTTACACGGACCCGTAAATATTTTGACAAATTATATTTATGAAAATTAACATTTTGAAAAAACATTGTTGAATAAATTATATTTATTAAAAAAAAAACTTATCTTTTTTACTTTTTAAAATGATGGGATAATTCGGAAATTCCAACTCCTTGAAGGATTAGGAAATTAATTTAACAGAAAATACAAAATCCGGAAAGGATAGGGAAAAAATAATTGAAGCTTTAAATAAACCACTCATCATTCCCTCTCCCTTCATCACTTCTCTCCAACATATTCAAACACACCGCCATTCATAATAAGCATTCATCAATGGCGGCTTCTACCAAATCTTCTTTCTCTCTTTTTCTTCTTCTTCTCGTTCTTGTTTTGGGTTCATCCAAAGCTCATCCGCTTAAGGCTTGTATGTTCGACGCTATCTACCAACTCGGCGACTCAATCTCCGACACCGGAAATCTCATTCTTGAAAACCCCAACACTCCCTTTTCTCATCTTCCTTATGGCCAATCTTTCTTCAACAATCCCACCGGTCGATGCTCCAACGGTTTACTTATGCTTGATTTCTTGGGTAAGCATGACCTTCCATATATATTCTACACATGTTTTTATATCTCGCAAACTAATAATATAACTATGACTCGATGTATTTGTAGCTTTAGATGCCGGACTTCCTTTGGTGAGTCCTTATTTGAATAAAGATGGTTTGATGGATCATGGAGTCAACTTTGGCGTGGCTGGTTCTACAGCTTTGCCTTCCCAATATCTTTCTTCAAATTACAAAATTTTATCTCCAGTTACCAACTCTTCTCTCGACCATCAACTTGATTGGATGTTCTCTCATTTCAACTCTATTTGTCACAATCAAAGAGGTGACTAATTATTAATTAGCATACTAGGCTACTTACATTATTTAATATATACTAAGGTTTAATTTATGCCATGCAATGATGTAATTTTATATATATTTATGCATTTTAATTGCCGTATAGAATGCAACGAGAAATTAAGGAGTGCTTTGTTCTTGGTGGGTGAGATCGGTGGCAATGACTATAACTATGCTTTATTCCAAGGCAAAACTATTCAAGAGGCCAAAGACATGGTACCAGATGTTGTTCAAACCATTAAGAGTGCCGTTAAGGTAATGTTAACTTTGTTTAACAATAATAGATCAGATCATATATATTCCATATATGAATGACATGATTATTTACTTAATTGCCTCTCTTTTGCTTGGTAACCTTTGTAGAAAGTAATAAGCTACGGTGCTACTCGAGTTGTTGTTCCTGGAAACTTTCCTATTGGATGCTTCCCTATCTATCTCACTGGATTCCATACTAATGACACATCCGCTTACGACAAGTTTCACTGTTTAAAGGATTTGAATGGTTTGGCAACCTATCATAACGATCAAATCAAGCAAACCATTGAAGTACTCAAAAAAGAGAATCCACATACCGTTATCGTATATGGTGATTATTACAATGCATTTCTATGGATTATTCGTCATGCTTTCATTCTAGGTAAGTACATAATTTTTTTTACTCTTAATTACAATGACATTTCTCAATCTAATTTTAATTTAATTTTTGTACTTAATTACTTACATATCTATATATAAATTAACCAGGATTTGATGAAGAATCTTTGCAAAAATCATGCTGTGGGATTGGAGGAGATTACAACTTTAACCTAATGCAAATGTGTGGAGTAGCTGGAGTTGAAGCTTGCCCAAATCCTAATGAACATATCAGTTGGGATGGAGTCCATTTGACACAAAAGACTTACAAGTTCATGACACATTGGCTCATCCATGACATTTTTCCTAAATTGCATTGCATTGTTTAATTTTTTTAATTATGTATATGGTGCTATTTTTTATTCTTTTTGTAATTTAGATTAGGAAATTACATAACTTCTGAATTTTACTAATAAAGAGTCAGTTTTACTTTTATTGTTTACTTTTTATTTTTGGATGTAATTTTATTTCGTTGAAATGAGCTTAACTCAATTAATCTATACACACATGTGGTTTAGCGATTTAAAATGTTTATGGTAAAAGAAAGAAATATTAATGATGGAAATTGTTACGAAATCAACAATTAAGCAGTACAAAAACGTAAAAATTGTCACACAGAAATACGTGATTCACTAACAGTATGTTAACAATTAAGCAATTTAGCAACATTTTTTATAACGTTAGTAAATTGAAGTTTTAAAAGAACTATTTTGAAATTTATAGTAACACAAATATAATTTTTACCGATGCTTACTTTATGTTAGAAAATATGTATCCAATACTAGGAGCCAACATTTAGCCACAAATTTAGCTACAATTTACATGTTGCTAAAACTTATCTTTCAAAGACAAGTTTATGGTGTTGGTATATTGCCATTAGTGTCACGTCCCGGTCCAAATGTCACTCTATGCGACTAAATAGAGGAGTGCCGCGTAGATACTTAACGAGTATCACTGCGCGTAACAAACGCTAAACGCCCTAATAAGCAAAACAACTTCTTAAACCAATCTCAACGCTAATCCTGAAACTCAAGAGACTTTCTCAACGCAACGCAACAGAAAATAACTTAAGCAATCAACTTGTCTCTCTTAAACTTATAAGCTTTATCGTCTAGCTTTTAGTCCTTAGTTCAACTTAAACTCTTTAAAGTGATAAGCATACAATATAATGCAATAGAAATACATATTACATTTTCCTTTCTTCCCTAGTACAAAGGTAAATCTTGGACTTGAACGCCTAGCCTATCTTTCACAAAACTGAGATGATTCCATCTGCATTCAAGGTGTTTAAGAGTATAATTACTCCCTTAGTACAAGAAAATACAATATAAAAGAACACATCTTGCTCAGCTTTCATGTGTAACAACTCATCTTACCCTTCTCTACTTGCCTCAACACCTAAACACTTGGGGAAGGGGAAATGCCACACCCCACCTTACACATGCTCTTGCTTGCCATGCGAGAGTGGTATGACTTTGAGTATTTTTTATGTGTTAAACGCCATAGACAGTCATCTTGAGGTCCTAAGCTTTGCTTAGTTGCCTAACTTCTTTTCCTTAACTTAAACTACAATCATACTTTAGGCGATGAAACAACTTAACACAAGAGAAGTAACTAAAGCTTGAACTTTTATTGAATAAATCATGAGTTCTAAAACCAATTACAACACTTAACCAAAATATAAAACACTACAGTTGAACAATTACCTAAAACATCTGACAACTCTTCTCGTCCAACAGCTTCTCAGTCTTTTACCTACTTGGCCTTAACGCCTTCCAACTTGGAAATGAAAGCTTGAAAACATTAAGTTAAAAGACTTAGTAAGGTTTTAAGAAATTCTTTTCGTGAAATATCTCTTGTGAATATCATTTTTCACATCAAATCAATTTAACATAATATTTCAAATTGCTTAAATATACTTTTCACATAACCACACATTGGTCAAGTAACCATTCGCCAAGAACCTAAATCATTCTCTACCCAAAACGCATCATCCTGCGTTTAGACTACAAAGATGGCATTTTCATCATCAGCATCCAAGAATATTATGATCCATTCTTTGTTGCTCAGACCGAGATGCAATGCACATCTTTTATACATTGTCCCCACTCTCATTTCACCATACACATCTTTTATACATGGTTGCCTTTACCCTTTATGTGTGCATAACAGTTAGCTCAATAATAGGAAGTAGGTTAAGGGTTTAAACACCATTTCACAATCATTTGCATAAACTAAAACATGCTTTAAAATATAGCATAAGCTTTTCAAATAAATCTCTTTAGAAACATTTAAATTTAAATCATTATTCAATCAACAAAGACTTTAACGAAAACCTTTTCAAACATATGTAATACTTTTGAAGAAAACACTCACGATATCGAGTTACTTAAACTTCAAAGGCTTCACTTCTTTCTCTTCTCGTGGAGATACTTTGGCAGCACCTCAATCCTTGAATTTTGCAGTGTAACAATACTTAACAGGAAACTCAACACGTAAGTCAAATACTTAGTGGGTGAAGCTTTTAGGAAAAATTTTTGGGGAATACGATACAACCACATAAATTCATTTTCGTTTTATAAATAGAGACTCACAATGCCTAATTTCACAAATCACATAAATCATACATTAGCTTCTTATTCCTTTCCACAAAAAACGTGAATCGTTCCCTACTTCAAGATTACTGGGATTTACTCTCACTAGCATCCTGCGTTTAGACTACTGTCATGTTCACTCCATCCACATCGTTTAGACTACTGTCATGTTCACTCCATCCACAGCGTCTAGACTACTGCCATGTTCACTCCATCCACAGCGTCTAGAAATTTTTTTGATTCTTTTCTCATTGCACAGGCCATCTACACGATGTCTCTACACACTATGTGCACACCACATAACAGCTATTCACTTGATTGGAATAGGGTTAATGGTTTACTCGCACACCAACATAACATTCATCACAAAGAAATCAATAGTTTTCTCTTGTCAAATAACAACATCAATAACACAACAATATACAGGTAGATTTACATGCGCGCTACGCATAACCATAGACTTAGAAAGAATACTTTCAAACACATTTCTTCAAGAAAATAATTCATAAAATACTTCTTTTGCTTATAATATGTATATATATATCACTCACGAAATACTCAGCTTCCTTCTTTCCAAGCACCTAGCTCACCTTCTCTTCTCGCCTAACTTCTTCAACAACAACTCAACTCTTAGCACTTCCTTGGCAACTTCTCCGAATAATCACACTTCCTTTGATCCCTGGGGTCCTATTTATACTAGACCTTCGGTCTGGATAATCACCATTGAAACTTTCTTTACCTGCCAATTTCTACTTATAACTTTACATGTGTCGTCTTACCGCTTGTTGGGCCATGCAACCAATCTAAGCTCAACACACATCCAATTGTCAATAGGGGTGTACATAAGTCGGGTTGGAGGAAAATTATGGACAAACCCAAAGTATCCGAGTTGGCAAAAAATGAACCCTATCGGTTCAATATGCAAGTTAGGGTCAACCCAACTCAACCCAAAAATTTATGGTTGGGTTGGCGGGTTGGTTTTTTTTTTTTTTTCATCTCTTCTTAATTTAGACAAATTTTCATATTACTTTTCAATATGCAAGGTGAACAAATTTTCATTCAAGGTGCAAAGTGACACACACACACACACACATATATATTATACATTCAAATTACAAGTATACAATTTCTATTCAAGAGAAGGTTTACTTTTAGGTTTATATATTATATACATAATCAGGGTCGGTCGGGTCAACCCGACCCCTTGCACAACCTGGCAACCGGGTCCACTTTTTTTTTTCCAATTTTCTAACTCAACCTAACCTAACACAAAAATTAACCCAACCCAACCCTTACGGTTTGGGTTGGATAATCCGGGTTGGTCGGGTTATCAATTTTTTTTAACACCCCTATTTGTCAAATCAAGATTAGACATTTCCTTGAGTTGTTAACCTTATCTTCTCGGGAAACTAAACTTTTCTTTGCCTTCCTCTCCTCGCAAACAAACTACAAACTACAAATTCCAACTCCTTTTTCTTTGTTTCACTTTGCGTCACTGCAACAAAATGCCCAACTTCTCTTGCGATAGAACACCTCTGTACTTTACTGCCGCAATACTTAACGCAACTTTCATCCATTATTCCTTAAAACACAAACCTTCTCCAAAACGCCTCATACTTAGCCACGATAACCCTTTTATCAAGCTCTTCTTCCAGGACTCCCTTTCTTAGATCTGGGCATCACAATTAGCAATGAATAAAATGTTGCTAAAGGTAACACTTTAGTAACGCGCACGTGTTAGTAAAAATATGGCTTAAGTGGTGTGGGGAAAAATGTGTTACATAATTGTTGATGGCAAGGATGTTGTGGTGGATACAGCGGCATGTGCTTCGGCGTGCTAAAACAATCAACCACATTTTTTGGCTTTTAGCAAGGCCGTTTTTTGCGCCACTAAAAGTGGTATTTCTTGTTCGTGTTTCTTAAAGCTAGGTTTGAAAATAATTTTGGATACAATTTTAAAGGATCTCAAAGAGATTAGAGATGGTAGAAAATGTGAAACCAAGCAAGAATGAATAATTCAATGTCAAAGGAGATCAAATGGTGATTCATGTGAGCCCAAAACCATTTAAAAGTACACAAAAGCAAAATTAGATTTTTACAAAACACAATAATTTGATAGCACAAAATAATTACTAAATAATTCGTTTAATTTGGGATTATTCTATGATTTTATATTTTTATTTGGCTATTTTGTAGGTTTTGACCACATCAAGGGTAGAAACAAACGTAAATCACGAAATATAGCTTAAACATGTGAGATTAGTGCCAAATGGCATTAACCAAGATGAAATGTCGAAGAATTGGCTATTTCGCCACTGCCTTGACAGTGTTGTAATGCCTTTTGACGATGTGTGCATTGTTGCAAGACAAAAAGAGTCACTCTTTTACAAAGCACATAGTGCCATGACGCTCCAAATTGTCCCTTTTCCTACATGAAAATTTTTGTTGGCATCGTGACTTTATCCTTAGTGTTGCAGTGCCATCATAATGTTATAAAATCAATGCTCCGCTACCTAGATCAAGAAATGTTCTATTCCATCCGCTTCTAGCTCAAATTCTCTTATTTTTTGATATCTTTTGATTAGTTTATGTATTGAAACTCTTTTCCATCATTTGATATGTCGATGAAGGGCTAAGATATTGTTCAAGCTTGGGTTTTTAGGATTTTTCCTATTTTGATGTATTCGTAAGTTTTAAACTGAATCATCCTGAAGTTGTATTTCAATTATTTGTTGATTGAAGAATTTCATATTGTCCTACGCTTAATGATTATTTGATTATAGCTTTAGTTGATTAACAAATGATAAGTGATACTTGGTTGTATGTTAATCCATTTAAAGCAATAGGTCAATATAACTTGCTAGTTAACTTGCTAATTAACTCCATCCACATCGTCTAGACTACTGTCATGTTCAATATAACTTACTAATTAACTTGTTCTACCTCAAACTAGAATTAAATTAAATTAATATTTAGTTAGTCGCTTGAAAATTAGTTATTCAACCTAACTAGCTACTTTAGAACTTAATCAATTGATATGAAACTAAGAGTTTGCATACTTCTCATCGATTCAATTCATATTAATTAGTTGATTAGGACAAGTCGGTTGACTTTTTCAATTGATGATATTTGGTTAGGTGCAAGCAATGACTAGAATTTGGTGATGAAAAATGCATGATTGAGTACATTGAATAGGGAATCCCAAGTTTAACCTAAGCTAGATCCTTTTTAATATCGAATTTCACTCATGGCTCTGTGTTCTTTATTTTGGTTGCAACTTATTATTCTCTACATTAAAACAAACCCATCAAGTATCTTTAGGCTGCAAATTATTTGATTAAGATATTTACATGTTCTTGTGTTCGATTTGGTCTTGCCACTGAGCCTAGTGTTTGTGTTAGATTTTGTTTAGTATTTGGTCTGAATTTACACTACAAGAAAACAGAGTTATCCCGACATAGAACAAGGTATCAGGATAAATAACGTCGTAAAAAGAAGCTTTTTTCGATGCCATAATAATGATGTCGGCAATGGTCATCTATGTTGATGTAGCGTTGAAGACGTCGAGGCAGCATAAGACTTCCCTGACGCCAAGCACGAAGACATCTGGAAAACTTTCATTTAAATAATAATAGACACTTTCCTGGACGCCATGCAAGTACATGTCGACGATGGCCTAGCTACAGCCAACGTGGAAGCGTATGGCACCGGGGAAAGTGGAAATTATATATTATTAAAATTTAGATCAATCCCGACGTGTACGTTCATGGCATCGGTAATTGATCCACCTATGATGACGTTGGCGTTGACCACATGAGCAAAGGTTCAACCTTTTAAATAATTATTGCAACCTTTCCGCAATGCCAAAAAGTGACACGTCGAGATTGTCCGACCTTTGGCCAACGTAAGTGTTGACGACGTCACAAGAATGTGTGATGTTTGAAAAAAATTAAAAACTTTGTCACAATGCCATAAGCGACTAGGTTGGAATTACAAAAAGAACTACGGACGTAGTCACTTATGGCATCACGATTAGGGGGTTCTAGCAACATTTTCGGACTGCGTTGGTAGAACCAATATCATTAAAGTGTTATGTGTTCAAAAAACACAGAACACAAGAGAAAAGAGAAAGAAGAAAGAGAAAAGAGATCGCGTGAAACGTCCACTGTCGCCGTCGATCGAGTTATTGCTTGTCACCATTCGTCGTCCACCGTCCTCCTTTCGTCATCGAGTTACTTCACTGTCTTTACATTCCAATAAAAATGTTGAATTTGTTTTCTTTCTAGATAAATCTATATTAATATATTGTATATTGTAGATTAGGTTGTATGTCTATTGTATATTGTATGTATAGATTGTGGATTGTAGATTGTATATTGTATTTATATTGTATGTATAGATTGTATATTGTATCTAGATTGTATATTGTATCTAGATTGTATATTGTATTTATATGGAAGGTATAGATTGTATATTGTATGTATGTTTGATACTAAATTTGTTGCACGAATAAGTAAATATATGATTGATATTAAATTGTATGTATAGACCGTAGAACTCATTCGATCGGATGTAATGACCCTACTTTTTATACTAACCTGAGGTCATTACTAATAAAATAAATAACATATTTTACATTTAAAAGAAAAGGAAAAATTAAATTCTCAATCAAAATGCTTTAAATACTCTTTCTCATAATTCATAAATTGGAAAGATAGAAATAAATACTAGAAAGTTTAGCCCTACTTCGGGCCCTATTTAACTTTTAAAGAAAATAACATAAAAGTAATTCATAAGTTCAATAAAATTTAAATAAAAAAACTAAGTTAAATATTAAAAAACGCGAAAGGAACATACGATATCCCATATGGCAAGTGACGATCACTTCTTGTCATTCGTCAGCATTTTTACCTCTACCTCTTGAAAAATTAAACATAAAAAGAGTTAGTATAAACATATACTCAGTAGGGGACTCACTACTAGTTCCGCTAGGTGTCTGTTAACTTCCCATAGAGTTTCATAAGAAAGTATCCCAAACTATCGTGCTCTCGAACACACACTATCTAGTGATCCTGTAGGAACACATCTGGTCTTCGACGAGCCCGAAAGAATGCCTAAGAGAATCAGGCTGTAAGTGATCCCATCGAATCACTCATAAAAGTTATCATGACAGACCGGTGGTCCCGTCAAACCACACAATCATTAAAAGGTGGTGATCCCGAGAGACACCCATATAGGTACGACCCTAACAGACAAAGTTAACAGAACACTCATCCATAGCAGCATGTAGCCATATCATAATATGGCATGAATATCAGTAACGTCCTTATCATGTGATTAGTATATCATGCAGCATAACACATCAGTCATATCAATCATAACATGTCAACATCTAACATGTCACATATAATATGTCAGTCATCCATGCAAGCTCTTAATTTTTTTTAAGTTCGAAGGTCTAATAGTATAGTCTCTTACCTGAGATTAGCTTAACAAAAATTATCCCTAATAATCACCGTCAAAGCTTTCCAAATAGACAAAATCCTAAACATAAACAAAATTAAATTAATAGTATGACAATTAACATCAAACAATTAATTACTTAGGTTTTCAAACTTACCAATTAAAGAGGTTGAAACCAATTCAACCTCTAATGTAGAATTTTCCAAATAATTACTCTAAAAAATTTAGCCAATTGAACGTGGAAAAATGATCCACTTTAAGATAAATAACTTCATCCAAAATTTATTTATTTAGACGAATAATTATACTTGATGAGTATAACCAAATCCAAATGAAAACTCACCAAAGTTCACCTAAAAGATGGCTCAAAAGCATTTGGCTTGGAAAAGCAGTGGCTTGGCTCGGGTTTGGGAGTTCGGCTCAGACGGCTGGAAGAGATTGTAGGACACATGAGCGGCTCACACGGAGAGGGACGACTCGGCTTGCTCAGGCTGAGGACGCGACTCGCAAAGCTAAACGTGGACGAAAGGAACAAAAACGACACCGGCGAATGGAGGAGATCGAACGAACGACGCCGATTGGAGACAGGAGACGACGGGGAGAAAATGACGAAGATGGACGGAACAAAACCGACTGATGGCACGGCCGAAACAAAGGGCCTCACGAATGGAGATGCAACTGGACGGTGATGCTACGTTGCTTGTGGCATGCTAGTGCTGATGGTGGAGGTTGCATCATTCACACGAAGGCTGTTCGCGACGGTGAACGGAGATGGTGGAAGGGCGGCAGCATTCTTGAGGGGCGGCAAGGATTTTCAACGTGAAGACAAAGACGAATAGTGAGGGTGTGCACGCGTTCCAAGGCTTTATAAAATAGTAATAATAATATTATTACTTCTTTTTAAATTTCAAATATTTTCCTTTCTCATTTTTTTTAAATAACAAATCAACTTTTTCTCTCTCGTCGTTAATACCACTAATATATTATTTTTAATAATTATATTATTCTCAGTAATATAATTCTCTAAACTTCACCAATTTAAATAAACTCATAACAAATTTTTAACAACACCAAAATTCGTAAAATTCAAAATCTTCACATTAATTAAATATTTTTTCAATAAATATTTGATTAATTCTAATTTCAGCAAAATCAAACAATTATTATCAATTTTCTCAAATAACACCCCAATAATTCTAACATAACTAACTTAAACTAAGATAATTAAGTTTTAAAATTACCTTAATTTTTAGGGTGTTACAAAGGATCTTGATTTTTTTAAACTTTTAAGTTATTCTTTAATTTCTTATTGGTGATGTATATCTAAATTTAATTTCTTGTCATTGTAGATTGGAAGGCATGGGGGAAATGGTGTCTGCGGCGCTCTAGTAGATTTGATCTTTAGTTTTTAAAGTGTATTTTTCATGTAATTTTTTAACCTACCGTACGTTTTTTATATTTGAATTAATTTTAATTTTTAATTCAATTTGGTATTTTAATTATATTTTATTATTTTTATGTTGTTTTCATAATTTGATTGAATTGAAATCGAATCAGAACTTAATAGCAAAAAAAAAAATTAAATAATAATAAATAAATAATAATAATTTAAAAGGTTTTTATGACGCAACAAGGGCGTCGGGAATGAGACCCTATGTCGACGTAGCATCGGCCGAGTTTCCTTCAATGCCATGTCAGATGTTCATTAATGTTGACGCAAAGACGTGGACATTGGCAATACCTTTATGCCAACACATTGAACAAACTTCGAGTTTGAGTTTACCCCAATGTTTTGAATCAGTTGACAGAATCTGCGTCGACATAAGTATATTGTCAGATGTCATCCGGTTTTGCATCGGTGTTGCCTCTTTCAACGCAGTATTGCTGACGTCTTCTTCGATGCTGCTGTGTGCGTCGAGTGAGACTTTTTCGACACGTTTTCTGGTTTTGGCCGATGCATATGTGTGTCGGGATACCCATTCTCTTTGTAGTGTTAGGCAATGAAATCAATTCGATCAACTATGAACATTATTTAACTGACTTAAATCTTGAAATTGTTTTCAAGATTATAGGCTCAATTCAAGATGTAGTCTCTTGAGCATCCATTTATGATTGAACTTTCAAACCGGTGATGTGCTCAATAGTAATTCTTAGAGATGGTTTTTTTGAAATACACTTTAGTTTTTTTTTTTTTTAATAAAAAAATTATTGGAAATACGATTAAGATCTCGTATTGGATAAATAAGAGACAAATAATTGTCGAAGGCAAAACCTTAAACGTTTATACCTAAAAATTGACAATATCATACAAATATAAAGAATAATCATACGCTAAGGGCTCCTAATTAAATAGTTTTAATATTTTGGTATCTTAACTTGAGAATGCCTATATCACTATCAAACCATATTTATGTATATATTCCACATACAATTTCTACCTTCTATGCCTATAAAATTTCTACTTTTATATATATATATATATCTCAAATGGTTGAGGGAAAAAACCTTTTTTTCTACAAGGGTATTTCCATTTCTGTATCAATATATGGGTCCCTTCTTATAAAAGTTGAAAAGCAGTGGGACAAAGTGTTTTAAAAACTGTTGAGGTTAGTTTTGTCAAACCAAATTAAAACCTTTGTAACTACTTTAGGAATAGTAATTTTGATCCAATTACCTTTTAAACATGCAGGGCCATTTAGGGCACCAACTAAAAATAAGTTATTAATCCTACTTTGTGTTTGAGACACAATAGTGATACTGATGTTTACAATATTATTTTAAAACTTCCTTTGCTACAGCCATTCACTACTTTTCTTCTATATTTACTATTTTGATCTATTCAAAACAAAATAGTTTACATTTTAAATATAAGCTATAATAGTGTAGCAAATAATATATATTTCAAGATTAACTATAATAACCAACTCATGATTCAAATACTCTATTCTATCGGTTGATACGAAAATGAAAGGAGAGGACCAAATTTCAAAGATGGAAAGGGTGGCGGGTCAAACGAGAAGAAGACCACATGCAGAAACCCAATTTTCAAAAACATGTGGGTTTGAATTTGACGCTCCACCTAAATTTTCTTTTAACAAAACATTAGTTCCATTGGTTTTTGTTTTCTTTCGAAATTACGAAATTAGGAAGTGAAGAAAAAATTGTTAACTAAAAAAATGGTTCCATCTCTTCCCCTTTAAATATTACTTTATTTTGAAAATATTTAACAATAAATAAAATAGAAAGTTTCACTTTTGATAAATAAAATAGGAATTTTCATTTTTGAGTTTTAGTACTTAGAGAATAGAGAATAATAATGGTGTGTATTTGCACACGAATTAAAGATATAGTTTTATTTGTAGAGAATAAAAAGGTTGTTTAGATTTTGGCCAAAGCTATTTGTAGAGAATACTCTATTCGACCAATAAAAGAGACTACTTAGGCTTTTGTACGCTGTCTGTAGAGAGGATTTGTTTTACATAATAATTTCATTTGTCTGACTTTCAATGAAGTTTATAGTGTTATTCTATTGTATCATATTGTGTGGGATGTAAGTTATTTTGATGATATAAGGTATGATAAAATATATATGATGAAGATTTTGTAGCCAGTAGAATTAGGTGTTTGTTAATTAAGCCAATGAGGTCTACTACATTTGATAGCTATCATGAATGTATTTTATAATACGTTAATTTTGTTAGTGAAAATGAATATAACATTTTTCTAGTTCTAGTTAAGTTTGATATACTATTTTGATTTAACTCTTTGATTTGATTTTATTTTGATTTAGTCCACAATAAGCATAATCAAATTTTAGTTTTTAGGAGTTAGCTAGGTTGATTTAGGGTTGTTAGATCCTGTTTTAGGTTGTCTAAGTCTTTTTTTTTAATGCAACATATTTATGGGGATTTGCCTATTTATTTGGTCCCCTAAAGAATTACATGACAATTATCTCTAAATTCATTTTGACCAAAATAAAATATTAAAAAATGTTAGCTTTATTTCATAACGAATTTTTTTAATTTTATATTTATTAAAATTTAAGTTTTTCTCTTTTACACATTCTTAGTAAATTTCTCGAAGAAACTCTTGGATTTTATTCAAATTCCAAAATCAAAAACTATTTTTAATTCTTATTTGTTGGGTAACTATTTCAAGTTTATTTTCTTTAAAATTAAGCCTATAAACACATTTTACATCTCTCTAAAGCTCTTGCTTTGACATTTTATACTCTGTCACTAAACTGGGTAACCATCTATCTGAATCTATCGTGGCCTATCACATATAAAAAATAAAATTTTGCTATATTTGTAATAAGTTGAACTTGTGTTGGTGTTGTGTTTGTGTTGATTTAATGCAATGTGGTTTGATATCTAGTATTTGATCATCTGATTCTCTATTGGTTGAACGTCAACGCTTGATTTGAGGAAGTGGAGCACGTGATGTGCTTGAAGTTGGAGTCTTAGAAGAAAGCTTGTATTTTCAAAGGACTTCAATCTTCGAGGACGGTCGACTTCAGAAGTTAGGAAGTCTTCTAGCTCTTGAGAGAATTCTCTCTAGACCTTCTAGAGTAAAAAAAAATTCAACCCCTACAAATGAAGAGAATTTTTCTATTTATAGAGTTCTCTGGTGGACTTTATGGGTTTGAGTCTGGTTGGTCCATGGTCAAAACCCATAGACTCAACCACATGGATTTGAGTTATACATATTTAGCATTTTGGCTAAATTAAGCTTATCTTTTGGCTCAATTAAACTTTAACCCAAACAAATAATATTTAATTGGACCAAAATAATTAACTTGATCCAACGGTCAGAATGAAAACATGTTACATTATCAGAATTTACCAATTTATGTCTTTAATTTTAATTTGGGACACATGTCAATTTTTTAATTAGTTTCAAATTCGATTATTTGTATTTTTCATCATTAATTAGTAATGAGGTGACAATTTGTGATTGGTCTCAAATTTTTTTGTTCAACACCCATATTTAAAAAACCATCAAAATTTGAAGACTAAAAAATGTAGCTTTTAAACTTTTGTTTTTGTTTTAGAAATTTGGTTGTAACACCTCAATCAGTTCAAGAGGGGGATATGAATAAACTGATATCACATCTGAATAAGAGAAATCCTTAGGACATGAAAGTAAGGTTAAGAAAGATTTAAAAGAATTAAAAATTATTATCTATACCAACAATATGCAACTTCCTTTTTGGTGGTTTAATCATGAAACTCCAAAGTTAAAGTTAAGCGTGCTTAGCTTGAAGCAATTACTCTAATAAGTTTTTAAGACAAGTAAGGTTGATGTTGTTAAGTCGCGGGAGAGATGTAGAGGAATGTCATGGAATTAAAAATTCTAAAAGAAACGGCCAAAAATAAGACTGACACAAACAGCCAAACCATTGTAAGAAAGTGAAAGGAAATAAATATATATACTCAATTTAAATAAACCAAAGGTGAAATATAATGGTTAGGCCTCAATTTTCAAAATAGAGTCTAAAGTCAAAAAGTATGTGATTGTAGTGGAAGATTGAGTACTGTTTAGGGTGAAATGAGACCACAATTTTTATTAAGTAGCACTATATATATATATAGAGGTGGGTCTATCACGGATTCACGTATCTACGATTGAGAAAGTTGTAAACATATTTTGAACCATACAAATTGGAATCATTTCAAAGATGTAATAATCCAAAAAAAAATTTTAACAAAAAGAAGGTTGGGAAATATTTTCTTTCTTCAAAATCATGGAAATTTCTAAGATAAGGATTGTTCAATGGAGGTTGGAAATTCTTTTTTCTCGCCAACTCCAAACATATGGGACAAATTAAATGAACTCATCATACTAAATTCAATCCAACTCTTTTCTCATACTGTGATTTTTCTATAGCTATACTATTTTTATTTTATTATGTGTGAATTTGAATTTTTCCACTTTTTATTTTATTTTATTTTGGATTTTCAAAATTAATTTTAGTACCACAAACTTTAGGTGAATTAGTGCTAAATGTAAAGTTTGTATTTTGCATATTAAAACCTCATTTATTCTATCTTTATAAAAAGTTTTAAGCCCCTTAATTATATTTTTGATAAATCTATAAAAATAAGCTTTAATTTTAAGCTTTTTTTTTTTTTCTTTTAACATTCTTAGAAACATATAGCACATATGAAATGCAAAAATAAGTAAGAAAGACAGAAATTTATATCTCCAATTATAAATAGTTTTTATCATAAATATATTACCCATTTGTTGTGTCCTTTGATAATGATTTTGTTTTATGCTCTCTTGGTCAAATTTATGTTTCCTTTCTCTTAAATCTCGTGCCATTACTTTTATTTTTTTCATGAAAAAAAACAATTAACTTTTATAGAAGCAAAAACTAAGTTTTATGAAAACTATTTTTTGTTTTTAGTTTTTAAAAATTAAGTCAGTTTTCTTTTCAATTTTTTAAATTAACTTAATTACGGTAGTTGAATTTTTAGCTAAATTTTAAAAATAAAAAATAAATTTTTAAAAACTACTTTCTTTATTTTTAAATGTTGGCTTGATTTTTCAAACCACTAATAAAATGATTTAATTTTTAAAAAAAACTATAAATCAAATGATTATAAAATTAGACGTGAGTTTTTTATTTTGTTATCTATTTTTTACTAATATTTTAAAAGATTAAGCTAAAATGTTCAAACTCTTTTACTTTAGAAAAATACAAATAACGATAAGAATTTGAGAGAAATGCTAAATTTTTCAAAAACCAAAAAACCATAAATTGAACTTTACCAAATCATCATTAGTTTTATATTTTTTCAAAATAAATAATGATAGAGAAAGTGGATAAAAGTATGGATGAAATTAGCCGTGTTTTTTAATTTAAATTTAAAATAAAAAATAAAAACAAACTCCAAATTTTGTAGTTACAGTTGAATGAAAATTTTTAAACTAATCATGAATTGTCACGTCATTTCTTAAATTAGTGACGATATTATGTCGTCACACCCATTCTAACTCCGTCACTGCTCTCCTTCAACTCGCCTCTGCCAAATCTGATGCCAACACTTCCATTTGACTCTGCCGCAACTCTTGTTTGACCTGCCACCACCAGATCATTGGCCTCTACTCCCACTTCGACGTCACTACCAGATCTGAACACATTTTAGCAAGAATCTGAAACTGTTTTAGTGAGTTTTAGGGTTTAGAACTCGGTTTGGACCTTTTCCAATTATGTTTACATGATGTGATTTTAGTCATTGATTAGTGGGTATTCTTTAATTGTAGTTTAAACTTGGTTTGAACTGTTTGGACTAAGATTTAAGACCATTATAAGTAAGATTACTGGTTTCGGAATAGTTTCAAGGCTTTGAATAAGGTTTAGAAAGAAGTTATAACCTTTTAACCTTGCTTTAATGTTTCTTGAGCCCTTTGATTAGTTTGAAAAGAGTTTTAAAACGCTTTAGATAAGTAGAATTCTACTTGTTGGGTCTAATTGATTTGTGTCTGTGCTAGCATGTTTCGTGATTTATTTACATGATCATTTCAATATTGTTGGACATGTCTGAATGCTCGTTGCCTCCACTATTTTGTTAACCTAATCATTTATTTTTGTTGATTTACCTTTATTGTTCTTGGAAGAACAAAGTTAATTATTTTGTGTAGCAATTAAGTTAATTTTGTTTTAAGCACATAGCTCTTTGGTCTAGAGAGTTGGTTGTGGTTTGTTGTGACAAGTGAATGCTCTTTTAAGGATATCATGTTATGTGCTTTAGGACTTATTCTTTCTATAAGATGCTTTGTATATATATGTTATGGCAAACTAGCTTGTTAGATGAATAAAAGGTTGTCTAACGGAGAATATATAGGAATTTGACAATTTTGATGGCACTTTGTAGATTAGAATTTTAAGTTTACTTTATAAAAAGTAATTGTTTCTATTGAATCTTGTATCGCATAGTAGGGACAATCACTTAGACTAAATGTCTAAACGCACCGCGTGATAGCTCTTCTTGTAGATCTCTTTTTCTAAACAGAACGCCTAGACTGACCACTTGATGTCTTGCCTTGTATATCACCTGATAGTTTGTAGTACACCTTGTATAAAGCCTGGTCAAGATCTTGTGTACTAATAATCAAAATGCCTAAGAATTAGCTAATCTGATGAGAACATTTGTTGCAAAATAAAAACTAGTTAAGAAAGAAAATGGTTGAGCCGCAGATCTTGCTTTCTTTAAGACGTTTTGCAGTTTTGCTCCCTTATGCAAACATAATTTTATTGTCTAGTCATCCCCAAGATAAAACAATCTCGTTCTTCAATCAGAATTGCACTAAGACTGATTGGAATACTAACACTCAAATAGACACTTTTGTTTTACTTGGAAAACTCACATGAGATAGTATTGAAGGATTTCTTTTCTTGTTTTATCTCATATCTTCAAAATGAGGATGGAAAAGTGTTGTTATAGTGGAGGAAACTAAAAGAAATGTTGTTAATTAAATAAGGAAATTTAATTCTAGAAACATTGTTCATTAAGGTTAGAGGACGTTGGAAATTAAATATAAAACATAATTAAAACGTTTAATTCTTTTATGACGCGAAACGACCATAAAGCTTTTGTATTAAAAGGGCAAAGATAATAGGGGCACTTGCAAAAATAACAAAAAAAAAATTATGATAATAGGGTCCATGTCACTACATTTTCTATATTACAAAAGTAGCAAATTTAAAAGTCAATAACCCTCTAATAGCCCTCTGATAACCCTCCGATAGCTTTCTGATACCCGTATGATATCACTAATCACATGTCATATTTGCCATTTTCGCAATATGCAAAAAAGAAGTGCCTCAATGTGTTTTTTTTATAAATATTTTTGTCATCTCATGCAATTTTCCAAGATAATATCATTATTACATCTCAGCTTGTGTAGTCATCTCGCCTAGGATGGCGGTATGTGCATGGAGATTCTAGCAAATTGGCTAGTCAATCTCGCCTAGGATGGTAGCTTGCGTGTGGAGATTAGCAAATCTAATTGCAGATGACATCACACAACTTATTTACTTATCTTCTCTCCTTTTCAAACTCACAATTTGATTAGTATTTTGTAATAACGACGTTTTCAAAAAAATTCATCAACAATTTCTTTTATTTTTAATTATAATATATACAATAGCCAATGGTGCTCCATTGTTCTTAAGTACTATTAATGTATCTTAGATCGGCATTTGTGTTGAAGTAACAATTTCAAACATTTAGGAAACTTTATAGATTTCAAAATGAGTATTTGAAATTTATGAATTGGCTTTGAGAGTTAAATTGATACTTAGGCACCATTATAGAACCTTTATAGGTTTAAGGAAAAAGGATTCTTTAACCTTTTGTCCTAGCGCTCTCAAAGTTGAACTACATTCGCTTCGCTTTCACATACATTATGCGTAAACATTTAACTGAGAAAGAATTAGAAGATCAAGTACTAAAGATTGAATCATATCGCATCAAATGAACATAAACACAAGTTAAACTCCACGAACCATGTTTCTCAAAACTCTCATGTGAACAGCTATTTAATAATATTTTTATCATTATTCCATCTAAAAAGCTATATAATAAATAAATAAAAAAGAAACAATACTTGTACCGTATCTTTATCTCCTAAAATAATTGATGGTTATAAATTATTTTTCATGGTTTCACTTCTTCATCAAAGACAAACTCCTACTTGAAGAATCTAACACATTTATAAATACTAGTAACAACACAAATGAAAGGTTTTATTAAGAATTTAAAACAATTTTTTCAAACAAAACATTATAACATTTATTTCTTTTTATATTTATAACCCATAGTTGTTTAGAGTTAAAAAATATCATAGAAATTGTGCTAATAAATTATTTGTTTAATATTAAGGATTGTAATATACACGATAAATCAAACATTTTAAATGATATTTTCAAATATGTATATTGTATTTTTCATTATGTTCTTATTAAATTATATTTTTTCATAAAATATTTTATACACAGTACAAATATAATATCTTCTATATAGTACAAATACAAAGTAAAGTAGTAAATTATTAAAACAATAAATTTTTAAATGGAAGAAAAGTTTGTTGGAAGTATTTATGTGTGTTTTTTACATATTGCTAATATTCTTTTTTATACTAATAACCATAAGTTATTAATTATTTGTTTTTTTTAAAGACAACCCATGAGTATGAAATACAATAGAAAGAAATTCTACATCTACCTCTTCAATATATGCTCTAGTCTCACTAATCTCACCATATTTATAATCATAGCTAGGTTTTGATAATCAATTAAATTAAATTATATGTACTCTTCTAGAGATTACATAGAGCCTCAAATCTCCAAACCTTAGATTTTACTAAAACCTCAGTATACTTATCTTTTTTATTTTCTATATATTGAACCCACCATCACTAAAGACAATGTAATTATTGGTAGTTTAGTATACAAACTAAAGTCAATAAGTGTCTACACGAATTTTCTTACATACTATACATACATATGCATACATATACTACTATATATACATATGTACATACTATATCTATATACACATAGACATACATACTATCTATATACATACATATACTATCTATATACTACATAATAATAATAATAATTGTCCATTTGGATCTTCTTATTTTTATGAGTTGGGCCAGATTTATAGTAAAAAAACATGTGTACTTTGTAAATTTTAACCTAAAATTGAGTGAATCAAAGCACATAATATATTCAAATAAAATTTATATATAACTTAATTGATTAAGATATAAATCGGATCATCACATTACCTCCACTAAGCTAAACTATTAAGTAATAATCACACAATAAAAGAGTGTGTAGTGATAAGTGTGGTACGTACAAGATTTCGTTGTCCTTTCTCCTTATCTCACACACTCTCAAATCTCAAGGACGGCCATATTAGCTATTAAACCATGTTCTTCTCTCTTTCACTCCCACTCAAAACCAAACTTATAATTCCACCTTCCAATTCCACAAATCATAGCCACAAACTAATCATCTCATCCATTGTGGCAAAAAGCAAACTCTCGAACTACTTATAATTTTATAACCATTTTATTTATTATTTTCTGTTTTTGAAATTTATGTTTCTTTTTTCACTACTTTCTAGGTAACATTTTTTATATTTCTAAAAAAAATATAGATTTTTTAGGTAAATTCTCAAAACAATAGATCTCATTCTTTTTTTTTTTTTTTTTCTTAAATAAATCTTATGAAAAATCTTATACTCTAAATTTCTTTTTTTGTTTTTTTAATTATTATCAATGTTTTTAAAATTGAAGTCCAGTTTTGAAAACTAAAAATTGACAAAGTAATTTTTAAATATTGTTTTGTTTTTAAATTTTTGCTAAGAATTATTACTGAAGTAAGATGCAAATTATGATAACTTATTTTTTAAAAACTAAAAACCAACATCCTATTAAAAAAAAACTGATAAACACTTGTTTGTCGTTTAAATTTATTGATTTTAAACTAACATTTACAAAGGTTTTGAAAACTCAAGCCAAATAATAAAATCTAAAGGGTTCGTTTGATAACATTCTCGTTTCCTATTTTATGTTTTATGTTCCTTGTTTTCTATTTTCTATTTTCTCTTTTTTAGAATATGAAATATGAATATGTTTGATAACTATTCATGTTTTATATTTCTTGAAAAGAAACAAGAAAGAAAAACTTTTTTGACAATTATTTCTTATTTCTTGTTTCTTGTAATTTTTTTTTTCATATTTTATAATTTAAATATGATCTAATTATATAAATTAAAAATAATTAGATGCATTAAAACATAAAAAATAATTATCAAATACGTATAAATTTCTGATGTAAAATTACGAACAATAATACCATTGTTCTATCATCCATTATGTTGTTAAAGTTTGATTTACAAACTCAATTCATCTGTTTTAAATTTTAAATGATGTAGACTCAAATCTAACTCAAATATATATTTATGTAAATATCACGGTTGTAAGAATATTAAAATAAACCTAAATGACTATCTCAATAAACAAAATTTATATATTGTAAATCTTTTTTTTTGTCTAATGCTAAATAGAGAAATAAAAACAATATACCTAAAAAATAAAAACAAGAAATTTAAAAATATATAAAAGTGCATATTGCAAAATTGAAAATTTAAAAATTCATATATAATTATTTCTCACTAAGGTAAGTTTTAAGTTAACAAAGTTTCAAAATTGGATCCTCATCCTTTCTATTGTATTGAAAAAATTCAAACCCTTTCTACAAAAAGGCAAGAACACAAAAAACAAGGTAAAAAGAATCAAAAGGACTATAAAACAGAACCAATAATTAAACTCCACTGTCATCCATATTTCTCTATATAATAGAATGTGACATTAAAACAATAATTTTCATCCCCATCCCCTTCCCCTTCTCCTTCTCCTTCCTCTCACACTGTCTCTTAATTATTTGTCTCAATCTCCCAAAACCATGACTTACAACAGAGATGAAGAAGCTCCTTCACCAACTCCAAAAAAACCCAAAAGAAACAAATACGCTTTCATGTGTGCAATTTTAGCTTCCATGGCTTCCATTTTACTCGGCTACGGTAACATCCCCACTTTTTTCTTTCTTTCACTCTGTTTTTATTATTATTATTATTATTTTTTTTTTGACTTTGTTCAATTCTATAGATGTTGGAGTAATGAGTGGAGCTGCAATTTACATCAAAAAAGATTTTAAAATCACCGATGTTCAGGAGGAAGTTATGATCGGCGTCATCAATCTATATGCTCTTATAGGCGCCGCCGCTGCTGGAAGAACCTCCGACTGGATTGGCCGCCGTTACACTATGGTGCTTGCTGGTGTTATCTTTTTCCTTGGAGCTGTTCTCATGGGGTTCGCTACCAACTATGGGTTCCTCATGTTTGGCCGTTTTGTGGCTGGCATCGGCGTTGGATATGCCCTCATGATCTCCCCTGTCTACACGGCCGAGGTCTCTCCGGCCTCCTCTCGCGGCTTCCTCACTTCATTTCCTGAGGTTGGTTCTTCTTAGAAGTGTCTTTAAGCATTTTCAGAAAGGTTTTTCTTTCTTCTTCTTTTTTTCTTTTAGTTTTACCTTTTTTTTTAATAATTAAATTTATTAAAACTAACCATTTATTTTTATTTACTTTCTATCAATGATATACTACAATAAACTTCAGTTTATATTATGATAGACTTGAATTGTAGTTTATAACTTGATAGCATTATTTTGCTATATTTATTAATAGTTTTTTACCCTTAAACAATTTTTCTAATTCATACAGTTTTCTATTCCATTTTTAGTCCAAAAAAAAAAAAAGTGATATTTTGAAAACTTAACTAAATGATTTTTTTAGGCTATCTAGTAATCATGATTTTAGTCAATTTGATTTTAGAAAATAAAGTTTATTTCTTTTTTAGTCTCTTGTCATTGGTCTCCATATTTCATAAGAGAAAGAGTTGATGAATGTTTATATGTTGAATATTCAAAAAAACTAAAAACTAAAAAATGGATTTCACAAGCTTTATTTTGGCAAATATTTTGTTTTTATTTTGGAAAACTAAGCTTATATAGAGTATTTTACCTTCAAATTTCTTCAATTTTTTTGTTATTTACATTTTATGGGTGATTTAAAAATCAAACCAAAATTTAAGAAATAAAAAAACAGCTTTCAAAAAATTGATTTTATTTTTGGAATTGATTAAGAATTCGATTATTGTATTTAAGAAATCATTGTAAGACGTGAAGGAGAAATAAATTTAATTTTAAAACCAAAATGATTACCAAATTTGAACTTAATGAATAGGTTTTTTTTTTAAAAAATGTTTTAATGTTTAACAATGATTAAAGGAAATGGGGAGAATCCCCATATAAATTTGAGGGAAAATAACCTTTTGGTCAAGTTTCACTTGGGTTCCTAAGATTTATAAAGTTACATTTTTAATTTAAAGTTTGATTTTAATGTTTAAATTTCAAAAGGTAAGTGTTACAATTTTATTTTTGAGGAGACTGAGGGTGAGTTAAGAGTGTAGATCAATTCTAATTAGGGCGTTGCTGAAATCCTTTGTTCATCCTGAGGTTTTGTTGTGTTCCTTGTGCTGGCAATTCAAAATTTACGTACATATAACTTTTTAAATATATATATGTATATATTTGGAGTAAAAGTAATAATGTTATATGGGAGAGTGGTTTAGTTAACCATTTCTAATAATCAATCTTCTTTCCATTCTTCTCAGGTGTTCATAAATTTCGGAGTATTGTTGGGATACATTTCAAATTTCTTCTTCTCAAAGCTCCCACTTCATCTGGGCTGGCGATTCATGCTCGGAATCGGCGTATTCCCTTCAGTATTCCTGGCCGTCGTGGTTTTAGTGATGCCAGAATCCCCTCGTTGGCTAGTAATGCAAGGCCAAGTCGGAAAAGCTAAAAAAGTCCTCGACAAAACCTCCGATTCCATCCAAGAATCTCAACAAAGACTCGCCGACATCAAATCCGCCGCCAAAATCCCCCTCGATTCCACCGCCGACGTCGTTCCCATCCCTAAACAGGCCACCCACGGCAAAGATGTTTGGAAAGACCTCTTCCTCCACCCAACCCCCTCAGTCCGCCACGTCTTAATCGCCGCCGTCGGGCTCCATTTCTTCCAACAAGCCTCCGGCATCGACTCCGTCGTTCTGTACAGCCCAAGAATCTTCGAAAACGCCGGAATCAAATCAGATTCAGAAAAGCTCCTGGCGACGGTGGCGGTTGGATTCTCAAAAACCGTGTTCATCCTAGTGGCGACATTTCTTCTGGACCGCGTGGGACGGCGGCCGTTGCTTCTCACAAGTGTAGCCGGGAAGATGGTATCGCTTGTGACGTTGGGATTCGGGTTAACGGTAATTCAACAACACGAACACGTGAAGCTGACGTGGGCAGTAGGGTTGTGTATTGCAATGGTGTTGTGTGACGTGGCGTTTTTTTCTATTGGAATGGGACCCATCGCGTGGGTTTACAGTTCAGAGATATTTCCTTTGAAGCTAAGGGCTCAAGGGGCGAGTGTGGGAGTGATTGTGAATAGAGTTACGAGTGGGGTTATTACGATGACGTTTTTGTCCCTCACCAAGGCTATTACCATCGGTGGAGCGTTTTTCCTCTACTCTGGAATTGCTGCCATTTCGTGGCTGTTTTTCTTTGTTGTTTTTCCCGAGACGCAAGGGAAGACCTTGGAAGACATGGAGGGGCTTTTTGGTAATTTGCTATGGAAGTTTTCCAAACAAAACGACGTCGGAGATGCTGCTCAGCTCCAATTACACACAAATGCCTAAATTATTTTTTACTAATATAAAAAACAATCAAATAAAAAAGTGATTGGAAGAACTATTCAACACTCTATATACTATATAGTAGATAATCTTAAAATAAAAATTTGAAAACAACGAATTAATTAAATGATGCGTGAGTTGCATTTCATTTTTGTTCTATGTTAAAAATTGTATAATTATTGCTTTGATCAGAGTTTTAGAGAAATTCTGATATGTGAGTTTCAACTTTGTATTGATTCAATACAATATAGTGTAGTGACTATAATCTCTAATATTTATTTTCTCTTTCATGTAAAATAGAATTTATAACTTCTAGCTCCTCGGTCTTTAAATGTTATAGACGTAAGTAAATTTGTATTTCAATCTTCTGAAATTCAAAAAAGGTTTTAATCTTTCAAGTCTTCAATTTTTTAGAAGGTGGTAATCTCAAGGTCGATAAGAACTTTCACGTCTCGAGAGCCTCAAAGGTTGAATCACCAATTCTTCAGAGCTTCAATTTTTTTTCTTCAAAAAATCTTGCTCTCAAATGAATGGTAAAATGTCTATTTGTAAAGGATTTTCATGCACTTTAAGTGGACGTCTTCCGACACACAAAGGCATCGGGAAATATATGAAAAAACGTTGGAAAATCCTTTTTCGATGCATAAATTCGCATTTGGATCGAAGTCGGAGAAAATGAGTCGGTAAAGGATCTTCCGACGGATAAAATATAGCGTTCAGAGATCCCTTGACATCTCCTGACGCTTAATGTTGTGCATTAGAAGATCTTTTTTTTTTTTTTTTTTTTTTTTTTTTTTTTTTTTTTTGCAAAACTGAGAACGAGATCGAAGCAAACGAATGGAAAAATTAGCAAAGCCAAGGCATAAATAGAAGTAGGATTTAGGACTTTAGAGCAAAAATCTAACTTAAATAAATAACTAACCGGAAGAGATAGGGGCACCACCAGAAGGGAGGACTGGGAACATAAAGAATAATAACAATAAATAAATAAATAACAAAAAAATCACAATAAAAACAAAATTTACGCAATCAACAACAAATCCACAATAAAATGAAAGTAGTTTACACATTATTGATACAAAAAAATTATATTCTGGTGGGTTGGCGACGATGACAAGTTAAAAAAAAGAAAAAATTGTAAAGAAAAAAAAAAGGAAGAACGAGATTAGCTTACCATCAGCGAGTGGCGGCGAGGAAATGTGAAGATTGGATGGCGGAGTTTGACGGCAAAGATCGAACGGTGGACGGCGACAAGAATCTTCTTCCTCTTTCGGAAGTCCAAAATCTCTCTCTCTCTCTCTCTCTCGTTTTTTGCGTGTCTTTCAGATTTATAAAACAGATTTGGAAAATGGGTTTTAAAGGGGGACTCCTGACGCCATTTGTAATGGCGTCGGAAGAAGTTAAATATAAAAATCTGACGCCGTTACGCATGGTGTCGAAGAAGTTAAATATAATAAAAAAATTATAAAATTTTTCCGATGCTGTTATGCATAGCAGCAGGAGAAGGTAAATATAATAAAAAGATTATAAACTTTTCTCGATACCATTATGCAGGGTGTTAGGAGAAGTTAAATATAATAAAAAAAATTTAAACTTTTCTCGATGCCATGCATAACGACGTCGGAAAAAGTTAAATAATATATTAAAAAAATTATAAACTTCTCCTGATGTCGTTATGTATGACGTCAAAATTGTCAACTTTTACCAACGAAGCTTCTACGGTGTCGCAAGAAGCGTTTTTTTCGACGTTGGGTTGTGCGTAAGAAAATACATATTTTCTTGTAGTGATGCTTAAGCTTGGACATTAGCTCATTTTCGTGTTGGACTTAGGCTTAGACTCATTTATTTGTTGGATTGGATTTGGGCCCATTTTGCTTATTAGGCTTGGACTTGGGTCTATTATCTTCTTTGGTCCAATTTTCTATATGTGGCTTAAATTGAGTTGGGTTTGAGAAATTTTAATTACCCAAACTAAATAAATTACAATAATTTTTACAAAGAGCTTGGTTTTTGCTGTGAGAATGTGACAAAATTTGATTGACCAAAATTTTTCTTTCAACACTTACGCCTATGAATTGATAAAAGTTTCATTGTAAATAGTCCCCATGGTAGGAAATATTCTACATGATTATTCAACAAAACCTGGGAACTATAATGAACATAACTTTTCATGTTTGGCTAAATTATGAAAAATATCCAACTTTACACTTTGTGTCAAAAATGCTCATGGAGTTTCAAGATTTTCAAAATACCATTTAGAAAAAGAGTTCAAAAAATATCTTTATTATTAGTTTTGAATAGAAATTGTGGAAGCTTATATGCTTCAAAAATATCCATGGATTTTTAAATGCTTCCAAAATACCCTTTGACTTAACAAAACTTCAAAAATACCTCCACCAAACAAAAACCGTTGATTTCTCGATACAAAAAAAACATTAAAAATAATTTTAAAAAGTTTAGAAAATGTCACTGCCATTTATTTATTAGTATGGTCATCACTTTGCTTGAAGTTTTCTTTAGTTCAAAAAAGAATAAATTTTAAAACAAATTATATAAAAATCTAATTTTTTTGTCAAGTAGATACTCTCCTATTTCTTTTAATTTTTTCATTTTTAAATCACACCAAATTACGGAACAACAAAAAAATAAAACTAAAATTTTAAATTAATCATAAATTCCACGAAATTTCACAAAATTTCAAAATCAAAATTAACATATCAAAACAATAAATAGTCAAATAATAAAAAAATATATTTGAATTTTAACACAAATTCAACCACTAAATGTACAAATTTTGTTAAAATATTTGAGTCGTAAATCATTTATTGCTTTCTTTATTATAATTCATAAACGTGCACTTTATATATTTATTTATTTATTCTACATAAATAAGTGTCAAATAGCCAATGAAACGGGAAGTTGAGTATTGAAAAAGGGAGAGGAGAAAAAGATAGAAAACAAAGTGGGAAGACGTTATTTTCATATAATAGCAACAATATTGTCTTTAAAACTCTTTATTCATACAACTAAAAACACCAATATTTACTTCTTTTTAACGCTAATTGTTTTAAATAATAAAATTGTTAGAAATATTTATAACTATAACAAAATATCACAATATATCAACAATAGATATTAATATATATCTATTTATTAGTGTCTATCAATATCTATCACTAATATTTTGTCATATTTGAAAATTTCATCTTTTATAATTAGAAAAAGAAGATATTCAAAAGTTGTTGGTTTGATGGTCTAAAATAGAAATTGATGTTTAAATTTCTTGTCACATATAGATTCAAAATAGAAAAGAAGAATGCAAAGAAAAGTCCAAATTGAATTAGAAACACACATTTACGAGAGAGTGATTGCAACCATAGTTTTTTAAGACTAGTCTTCATTTTGGTTTAATATAAATTCTTGAATTTTAAGTTTAGTTTTTATTGGTTTTTTTTTTTTTTTTTTTGCATTTGGTTTTTAAGATTGATTTTTCTATAAAATAAATACACCTTTGACTCTTAGAATCGATGTATATTGGTTAATTCAAAAGAGTGCAACTAATCGTAGTTAATTAATTTTCATTAATTATATTTGTTACTAAATTTTTTTTAAACCTTACAAAATTGAATATAAAAATATAACCTTTTGAAACTTATGAACCAAATGAATACGAGACTTAAAGATATTTTTCAAGTTAAAATAAGGTTAAAATACAAATATGATTCCTATGATTTTGGAGAAATAAAATAGTTAGAATAATTTAGTTCATATAGTTTTAAAAGTTCTGACTTTGGTCAAATTATAGAAACTAAATTATAATTATTAAAAACTAAATTTACGTACTAAAATTTAACTTTCTTTCAACCCTCTTTCAACCCTATGACCTAATTTACAATTTATTCTAGGAAACAGCTTTTCCATATAGCCAAAATAAATTTTAATTAATCAAGAATACATGATTGAGGGTGATTTTGAAATCTATACTAAGATGAAAAATCATTTGCACGTCTAACATTGAATAGTTCGTGACAATTACCATTTTTATAGTACAAAACTTTAATTTGATATAAGATATAATTATAGTTTTACACTTCATGTATAGTTTGAGGTTTAGAGGCTAAGATGAGGGGGAGAATTAAGGTTAGAGGTAGTAATCAAAATGTGTGATCAAAGTTAAGGTTTATCCTCAGAAGGGTTTGTGTTAGGTGATAAAAAAAAAGTTTTATCAAATTAACATTTACTTTTTGTTCTTTCAACTTTCATAAAATATTTTCATTTTAAAGAGGGTGTGATTATACTTTGAACTTGACTTTATTCTTTATCAAGAGGAGACAAATATACAAAATTTTGTTTTCATTATTGTATTTATTATAGTAGTATACAATTAGAAAAAATTAAAGAAAAGAAAATTAAAAAGAGGGTGCACAAATAAAATTATTTTTGAATTAATTAAAAATGAGTTTGATAGCAAAAAGTACATCATTACGAGGGACGTTTAATTTGATGAAAAACTACAAATAATAAAAGATAAGAGTATAGCATACATTTATTAAAAAAATGATCCTATACGAAAAAATGATGCACTATTTAGTATTTACCAAGAATGAGGTCGATGTGATGGAACCTCCAAATTTGATGATCGGACCATGTCCTGGCCAGTTGACTTGGGACAACCTAATATTACTTGAAAATTCTAAGAAGGATGTCATAGGTTTGAACTTCATTATAAATGCATCATTATGGTCTCAGAGGATGTAAGTCTAGCAATATACAAATTTTTACCTTTATCATAGCATACGTAGAAAGTACAATGTAAGTGTGTAGATTTTTTCATCCTACATGTCACATTCTTCTCCAAATTACAAATTTATCGGTATTAGAGATTTTGTCATCAACAATTAGAACTAAATAGTGGTTGGGGTTGATTCTTTCTTTAAAGTTTTCTAGTGTAAGACAAAATGCACTTATAGTATTTTATCAAAAATAAATCATATAGATCATTAGTTTAATTATTTCCATATAATGGATATGTGAAACATGTGAAAAAGTGGGTCCAACACATCGAGTGGTTATATATATATATATATGTATATATAACATTGAACGGTTTACAAACAACCAATTTTTCATTTTAAATTCGAAATAATGCTAAAACAAAGACCTATAAATGAAAGTGTTGAGCGATTTTTGAAGGCAAGTCAAAGCAATATTGTTTTCAAAAGAAAAAAGGGAAGTAAAAATAAATAGGAAAATCAAGGAATATCTATATATGAACATATCTTTGGCATTAAAAAGCTACAATACATATCTACTTCTCATAAAAGTAAATGAATCTCCCTCCCTCTCTCTCTATCTTAAAAGCTACGAGAGAAAAAAATAGTCAAAATGTAAATAAAAAGAACTTTCACATACAAACAAATAAAAAAAATTAGCATCCAAGTTAATATGCTATTGTAATATTTAAATAAAAGGAAAAAATTTAAACAAATTATATATTATATAAAACAAACTAACCCAGAATTAAAAATGAATAAGAAAATCCAAACGAAATACAAATAATGGTTTTGGCCTTATTTGAATATGAAAAAAGATAGTCAAAATCATACATAAACATAGATATTGCATATGAAAAAAAAAAAGATAGTCAAAATGTAAATAAAAGAAATGGCTGACAAGAAGAATAATAAAATAGGAGATTTACTTAGGATAAATGATAATTTTTTTTTAAATTGATAAAATAATAAAATAGAAAAATATGGAAAAAAATTTGCTGGAACAATGTCTTAAATGTCCATACCTAAGTGAAAAGTTTGAATCCTAAATACAATTATTCAATAAACAACAAATACTCTATAATTAAATCAAACTTCCCACACACAATTAAAAGCCTATCAAAATTCTAATTTCCCCCAACCCAAAAAATCACACCTATCACAATCAAAACATAGTTGTTTCATATTACCAGTAGTGAAAGGGAACTACACTTGGATGAAGCTTTCAGCTTCAACTGAAATAGAGAGACATGAAAACACTACAAGAAATTGGAGGTTTGCCGACGTAGAAAATGATGTCGGGATAACAAGCGTCGTAAGAAAGGGTTTTTCCCGACGCGACGAATACGATGTCGGCATTGATCTTCAATGCCGACGTTAGGAGACGATGTTGCGAAAGAGGGGAAAACAAAGACGCCACGTATGATGACGTCGTGGAAGCTTTTTATTTAAAAAAAAATATTATTTAGTTTCCCACGACGCTATGCACGTCCATATCGCCGTTAGGGGAAAACAGCGACGTAGTAAAGGACGACGTCGGTGAAGCCCTACAGTATTATTAAAATGGTAGATCTCTTGCGACGTGTACTGAAGTTGCGTCATCATGGGCCTATCTACGACAACGCACGTTGACCACCTAGACAAAGGTTCTAACCTTTGAATCATTATGACAAAGCCTTTTGTCGACATATTGGTCGTTGAAGTCGCGAAAAGTTCTACGATTTGATTGATTATGAAAAGATAATGCTGACGCCATAAGTGACCACGTCAACATTAGGTCAGCTTCTAACAACACGACCACTTTCTGTGTTGTGAGAAGTAGGTTCTCGCGACGTTTTCGTGGTGCGTTGAGAGAATCCATGTTATTTTAGTTCTGTCTTCACAGAAAACAGAATGAAAACGAAAAAGAAAGAAGAGAGGAAGACAAAAGAGAGAGGTAGACCCATCGCTGTCACCGTCCCTCGCCTCCGACCACCAACCTCCTATCCTCATTGCCTTAGTTCATCGTCTCTACTGGTAAAAATTCTATTGTATTTTGTATGTATATTGTATGTTGGATATTGTATGTGTATTAATGTATGTAAATTGTAAATTATAGATTGTGTATTGTATGTGTAGATTTTATATTGTATGTATGTTGGGTATTGTATGATGATTTAAATTGTTATTGTATGTATGTTTATGGTAGATTGTTGAATTGATGCAACTGATGAATTTGATGAAATTACATGTATGCGTAATGTGTGTATTGATATTATGGGTTATTTGAATTTTAGATTGTACATATAATTTATGTGAAAATTGTATGAGTTTGTTTCTATAAATTCTTGTTATATGTGTATAAATTTCAAGAAAATAAGCGTTCGATTGTTCTTGTTAAAATCTAGGGAAACATTAACTAAAATAAAAGTAAGGCTTTACCATGTTGTTCTTGTTGTTATTGTTGGAATCCAGTTTTTACCCTTGCTCTGGTGGTCCCATATGCAAGTGGGAAACTTTCTATGGCTTATCAGTTTGGGTTCTCGATCTTGTCATTTTTTGCTCCTTTTTTTCTAATCAATTTTCTGGAACACCAGAGCAAGGGTCGTTTCTCTTTGAAGCAACCTCATATCATATTTTTTCGACGCAGCTCTTAATAATGTTCAACTTCTCTCTTTGCACATTCTGCTCATGTCCTTACTCTTGGAATCGAGGTCCTCAAATGCAGTCAAAGGAAATTTCTGTACCTAAGCTCTTCTATAGTCTTCTCATACTCTTCATTTTCTTTCTTCGTACAAAGTTATGTCGACGTCGCGTCGGGCCATTAGGGTATTGTCGACGCATTGTCCTAACATCGGCAAACACCCTTTGTCAACTCTTTGATGCAACATCGACATTAGAATATTGCCGACTTGTTGACCTTGTTGGCAAATCATGCGTTGACCAAAGTCTTATGCCGACATCATCTCATTCCTGCATCATCATTACCTCTCACGACGCATCATTTACGATGCCCATGCCGACGTGCGACTCTGTGTCAGCGAAGCCTTTTGCCGACACACTATGGTTTTTCTGCGTAGCTCGGTAAAGCTCCAATTTCTTGTAGTGAGACAGATGGCACGACGGACGACGAGTTAGGTCGCTTCGGATGAAGGAGGAGCGTGACCTGTTTCGAATGGGCAGAGATCTCACGAACAAAACGGAGAAGAAGAAGACTTGCAAAGACTGGATGACAGATGACGAGTTTCATCCCTTCAGATGGAGAAGGAACACAGTCGGTTACGGATGGGTTGAGGTCTCGCGAACAAAACAAAAAGGGGACGACTTGCAAAGACTGGACAATTACGGCGGGACTTGCTTGACGGAAATAGAGACTGACAGAGATGGAGACGCCGTTGGCGGCTAACACGAAGGAGACGAGTGGTGAAGAAGAACAATGAACCGATATGGGCAGTGGTGGTGGCGGTGGCGGTGGCTAGGGTTTGTGAGAAGAAGAAGATGAATATTGCTTGCACGTATATCGATACCCTATTTAAAATAATAATAATAATAATAATATCTCATTTTCCTAAATATATTTTTCTTTTCCTTCCCAAATAACAAATCAACTTCTCCTCCCTCCTCATTAACACCCAAACAAACACTTTTTACTTATTTCTCATCACATCATTTTTCTCTTCTAAAAAGTTAATTATATATATTTATATATAATTAACCAAAATCCTTGAATTTAAAATGAATAGCCTATAATATAGTATACTTGCACAGTCAACTTATTTAGGTCGCTGTAGAATATAAGAAATACATTGTATTTCAATGAACAAAAGCTCAATTATATTCGAACCAACCATTCAACTCCAATGATAATGGAGAACACTTTGAAGAATAGACAATTTCAAAACAAAATCAAGCACTTAAAAATGATAGCTAATAACTAAGGAAAATACTAAAACTGTAACTTAATGTTGAATGAGTTCTTTATAACCCGCCTGTTCGAAATAACCAATATGTTAGATTTACAAATAAGAGAACTACTTCGAAAGGCAACTACGGTTACAAACTATACATAATATATCTTGACCCTATATGATAATATATGACATGACTTTAATATTATGACGACCTCACAATGTATCTAGATTTAAAAGAACAATACTTTGAATTTAAAACGAATAACCTACAATATAGTATATTTGCAAAGTCAACATACTTAAGTCGCCTGTAAAATATAAGAAATAATTAGTATTTCAATAAATAACAGCAAGAGCTAGTGGCACAATTTGAGAATTGCCATCAATAGTGCAGGTATAAATGAGCGTACCAATGTATTTGTTCTTCCTGGCTGCACCATCAATTGAAATAAGTGGTACACAATAGTTCCATGCATCAATTGAAGCAGTAAGTGCCATGAAATAAAACTTAAATCGACCTTCGTCGTCTACTTCTTCAACCGTATGTGTTCCTAAAAACATTGAAATAAAAAAAAAGTGAGAGTTACAGAGTATTTCCATACTGACCAAGTGTTATTATTTCAATTACATCGTATTTGTCACAAATTATACCTTGGTTGTTTCTGATCAATGCATCAGAAAATGCTGAAAATATTACATATGAGGCCTTTGGAGTACCCGTAATGGAATTTAATGCAATCTCACGCGTCCTCTCTAAGCCTTGTCATAGCTTACGTTATAATTAATGAAAATAAATGTGAATATTAACGTTACCAAAAAACATAACGTCTAAAAATAATTAACTGACTATGTACTTGCGGTTAAATATATAGTTCATATATATTTTTTAAGTCTATACAATTAGCACAATAATATAATTTTTAAAAAATAAAAATCAACCAAAATAAGTGCATAATCGTAATTATCATGATTTGATGGGATGATAACAATTTAAATTTACATTGTTATTAACAGTATGTATTATGTATTATTTAATAAATTTTCTATAAATATTTTGGAATATAAAGAATTCAAAAATATTGAATTTATCTTTGTCATTATTTTAGAGATATGATGTAAAACCCTTCCTTGCATGTTCGAAGAGTATTCTTGATGAACATGCAAGGATTTCGTCCTTGCCGCTCGGATTTTCCCTTACCACTCCTACATGTGTACCCCAGTGCCTAAGAATAGACAAATGTTACATCTGGAGTGGGCATTGAAAATGTTTTAGCACGATAGGGATGGAGGTTCTCGGTTTCACTCGAAATTTGTATGTCGATGATGAAGTCCATTTACGAATTTTGTTTGATTGTTTTCCATATGTCTCTATTATTTTTTCGCCATTCATTTGATCATGCCTTGCTTCTGTTTGCTTTTACATTTGAGGTTTCAGTTTCTTTTTACATTTGGTTTTGTTTTGTGTTTAGTTTGCTTTTACATTTTTGGTTTTGTTTTGTTTAAGGTTTTTAATTCGAACTACTCATAATTTATTCTCTCCCTTTCGGCCTCACTGTGTGTATTTCTTTTCCCTTTTTCTTTGCTCATACTTCACTGTTATTTACTGAAAATTTCCATTGTTCATTTTTTTCTTAAAATTTCCATTATTCATTCTTTGCTGAAAATTTTCATTATTACTTCTTTGCTGAAAATTTTCATTAAAATTTTCATAGTTACTTCTTTGCTGAAAATTTATTTTCCTGTCCTCAATGTTCTGATTATTGTTCAAGCCTTGATAATCTGTATTTTGATTATGGTTGTTCTATTATGAAAATTTATTTTCCTTTCCCCATTATTCTAATTATGGTTCACTCCTTGATAATTTCTATTCGTTTGTTGATGGTTCTGTTCATACCTCTTTGTTCTTTTTTTAAAAGTATTCTTGTAAACCCCGAATCCTAAGAAACTGAAGTTTCCAACGAGGATATTTTTGAGTGAAGTTAAGATGTGAAAGTAAGTTTGCGAGGTGTCATTGTAGTATGTCATGGTAGGTAGAAAGAAGGAAAGCTAAGAAGGAATGGTTTAGGAGTTAAGGAGGTTAGGTTGAAAAGTAAGAAATTTGGATAAGTCCATGAAGTAGGCGTTTTGAGCTTGTGTGGCCGAGAAGGATGAGGGAAAACCTTTAAGTGTGCTAGGCGTTTTGGAATAGGCGAGAAGAACTGTCTTTAGAGGTTAGTTGGGGCGTTTATGTAAGTTTTATTTTCATGAATATTACACAATAAAACCATAAAATTGTATAAAACAATAAATGTAATGATCTTTGAACTATATGATATTCACAAATTAAACTTAGTTAGAGAATCAATACCTTGATCCATGAATGGTCTTCTAAGAGATTGTGTTTCTCTCATTTGACATTCCTTGACATAACTAATTTTCTTGATAGGAAAGAGTGAATTACTTAACGAGGTAGTGAGAGGATCAATCGCTAAGATTATATTTATAGACACCACTCATCATTGTGTTTAATTAGGATATTATCTTCTTACCTAATGAGCCTAATAAAATAACAGACCCTAAAGAGATAAAATGACATATAATGCACATTGACCACATTAATAATAACATTAGATTTAAAATAAATCTAACAGTTTAGGCTTGGTGAGAAGGCTTAGTTGGAGGTTAGTGTGGTGTTGGGAGGTTAAGCGTAGAGTCATAGGCATGCGAGATAAGATTAGCGGCTATGGCAAGTGACGTTAGCAAGGCATTGGGCTTGTTGTATGACACTTTGGCGTTTTGGTTAGGTGAGATGATGAAGAAGTGGAGTCAGTGAAGTGCTTTACAGGTGTCATATGCATGGTTATGTTAAAATTCGGCAAGAAAAAGGTGTCAAGAACTTTTCATGTAAAGCTCTGTATAAATAGGTCACTTCAGATTGGAATATCTTCCATTTTACTTGTGCGTTTTGGCTGAACTTAGTCCCAAAAGATCATAAATTGAGTATATTTTCTAAGTTGGGGTTGTTGATAAAAGTTGAAGAGAGAAAAGTCATTTTCGAAAAAAATTGAGTAGTCTTCATTTCAAGGACACTACAAAACACAATTTGTGGAGTTTTTGGTTCACGTTTTGAGGTAAGAAAGTTAAATCATTTTTCAGAAACTTTGTAGAATGAAATATTTTCATATTAGTTTTGGATTCTACAATATTAACCCCTAAAGTGAAAGTAAGTTTCTGGCTGAGAAATGATGTGTTAGGTAGTGTTGGTGGTTGGCCGAGTATCAGGGGTTGTTAGGTGAGATGTGTATGGATTTTAGGTTGAAGGAGGTTAGTGTGTGTTTGGGCTTGTGTGGGACGCACAACGTACACGCAAGGCAAGCCATGCAAGCAAGGGGCCACACGAGACACTGGCAAAGGCTCATGAGACAAGCCCCTTGTGAGGTTAGCACGCGACAAGGCCTGTTCAGGCCATGCGTGTCACAATCGTAGCGTTTCAACCTTGAGACGGACGATTGTGCGGCACTTGTTCTAACTCGATGAACAAGTCAGCCGATCAAAATCCGAAAGTTGCGGGTAACGTCGACGTATGTCGTAACCTTCCTTCGCGTTCTTGGGAAATTTTATTTATAAAACGCGAGAAAGAAAGAAATACATTGAAATAGACGTTACAATAAGCATTAAAGACTGTCAGTTGCAAGGGAAAAAGGGTTGCTTGCAAAGAGTACAACTAATGCTTGGGCGGGGATTCAACTGGTGTGCCTCCCCTATAGTACATTTTGACATTTTTGGCTCTGGTAGGCTTGCATATGAAAATGCCGAAACGTCACACCCAAGCTTTATGACTTCAAATGAAAAGCAAATGCCTAAACTAACTATGGTGCTTAAAGATAAGATAAATGGGAGCTAATCAGAGCATATAACCAAAGGTAAACACACTTTGGAAAAATATGTCCGTGACAATGCGCACGCGTGGCAGCCTCTACCGCCCATCCCTGTAAGCTACCTATGTCAATGGATGGTTTTCAGCTATTTATGGTGATTTTGGGAAATTTAAATGAAATTTCGATGATGTTATGATAAAAGAAAATTAAATATAACTATTTTCCATTATTTCTGGTCAGAAGGAAATCTGGCAAGTTTACAGGCTGAGGGTTTAAGCTACCATCTGTGAGTGACAAAACGATTTTCAAATAATGTTTTGGAACAATTATTGAACTATACCGATTATGATTTCTTGATTATGCTATAAAAACTGTTTATAGTACTTTTTAAAATATAATGGAATGTTCTATAACATTGAATTAAAGCTATCATATATGAAATTTCTATGGTGATATTAATAGCTCTACAAAAACGTATGAAAAGTCAAATATACTTTCAATAACATTAACTATGATAGCATGTACAAAATGCTACAAAAACAATTTCATAGAGTTCTCTCAATATCATTAAAAATGCTATTGAAACGTTTTGATAGCACTTTTCCGTCCCAATAAAAAAAAAATTTAATACCATTTTTTTTCACACTATGAAAAGTCTTAGTAACAAATATATGCTATCACAACAAACTTTTGATAGCGTTTTTATAGCATTGTAAAAACGCTATGAAAAAGTCATAAACTTTCAATAACATAGACTACGACAACATTTCGAAAGCACTATCAAAAGTCTATGATAACATTTTTTGTATGCTATCGTAACAAAAATTTCGTGTAGCGAATCTTTTTATAGGGTAAGTTAATTTTTTTAGAGTGGAGAGAAAGCAGAGGGTTCGTTTCGAGAGAGGAGAAAGTGGAAGAGAAAAAAAAATCATGTCAGAGAAAGTGGAGCGGTATAGAGGGGAGTAGTAGAGGAAACTAGGGAGAGGAATCGATTACGTTTTTTGTTTTCTTATTATAATTTTAAAAAAAAATTAAATTCAAATTAAAAACAAAACAAAATAAAGATCAAATAAAATAAAATAAATAATGAAAAAAAAGGACAAAATCCGATATCTATTCCCGTCAATTACAAGATGATTTATCATGCTTATTATTATTGCATGAAAATGATTTTAATATAATTTATTTTAAAATTTTATAACATATATACTGTTTAATTATATTATTTATAATCGTTTAGTATAATTTTGTTACTGCTTATTTTTTCTCTTCGACAACTTCCTTTAATCCACCAAAACTATTTTTACCAATAGTTTCCCCAACAAAAAGGTCTTCCTCGAAAGAAAAAGATACATTGAAATTGAAAAGTCGCAGCAAACAGCTGCCACTTTTAATTTCAATTTTCAAATTCGAAATTATAGTAATAAAACAAGGACCAATTAATAGAAGACTTGAGTCATGAACTAAAGTCAAGCAATATCTTTCAACCAAACAAAGATCTATCTATATCTATATATAAATATCTTCAAATAAATAAATAACTATTTATAGCTTTCTTATTATTTAAAAACAATATTAATTAAGGATGAAGAAGTATATTAGTTTTTATTATCTCTTTTAAAGCCAAACAACTGAAATTTTAAATATTTTCTTTTTAAAAATTCTACATAAACCGTTTATAAACACATTTTTTAGTTAAACAATGTGCATGGTAGATGATCAAACTTTTTATTTACTCATTTTACTTTTTGGAGATGAAAAAAATTCTATAATACAAGCTATAAAAACATTCAACGAGTTTTCGTAAATGTACACCGAAAGCCGACCAAAGAATATTATTTAACATAAATAGTGGACGATTTTTAAAAATATTTTTGTCATGTGATTGCATTTTTTCTAAATAATAAACAAGTTAACTTTTAAAATTATAAAAGATTGTTAATAAGAGTTATCTCATCTTCCATCTTTATTAACTTTAGAACAAGATGTCGCAATTTGTACAAACCAAGAAAAAATCATAAAAGATTTAGAAAAATTACATCAAATGATAAAAACATTTAAAAAGTAAAATTAGTGATATCCGACTATCAATCATAGAGCTTATCAACTTTTAAATTTGCTAATTTTGCAATTTAATAAATATTGACCATATTTATATATATATATATATATATATATATATTTGTTGCTATTTTTGCCGAATCCAAACATTTATATACTTATTTAAATTTATTTATTTATTTTTCCTAATGATCGAAATTTTGGTAAAATTTTGATTAAAGTGAAAATTGATCTTTCAAAAAAGCTTAAAGTAGTATCTGCCACACCATTTGTCCATAGAAGAGGAGACCACATCCCCTGCTGATGCAATGGCCATGGAAAATATGGGCAACCGGACTGAATTTGATCGGCAAATTCCATCGGAATCTACCCTACCCGGAAAGCGGAAGAGAAACAGATATGCTCTTATGTGTGCTATTTTTGCTTCCACCACTTCAATCCTTCTGGGTTACGGTGATTAATTAATTAAATTGCTTTGGTTTCATTATTTTGTCTCAAAATAAAGAGAATTAGTAACTCTCTTCTTTAACAGAGCAAAGCATGAATGGAGGTGAAGCACTAATATTCATCCAACAACACTTCAAACTCTCCGATTTCAAGCTGGAAACTCTTGCGGGTGTCAACAATATCTACATCGCCATCGGAGCCGTTGTTGCAGGTAGAACCTCTGACTATATTGGCCGCCGTTACACCATGGTTCTTGTAGGTTTCAACTTCTTCGTTGGAGCTTTTCTTATGGGCTTCGCCACCAACTATGTCTCCCTCATGCTCGGAAAATCCATCATCGGACTCGGCACAGGATACGCTTTGGTTGTATCCCCCGTCTACATTACCGAGGTCTCCCCAACGTCCTCTCGTGGCTTCTTCACGTCGTTGACAGAGGTTTGTTTATCAAACTAGTTTCCATTAATTAAACAAACACCTTAGACAGAAATACCTAGATGCATTTCCAAATGCACCAATCTTTGTGCATTTGAATTAATTGTTTATTTGAGTGTATAATCTTAATTTGTATGTATGTAGGTGTTTATAAACTTTGGCTTAATGTTGGGACATCTCTCAAACTTCCTTTTCTCTAAGCTTCCAATTCATCTGGGTTGGTTATTCATGGTTGGAATTGGTATTTTTCTGTCGATGTTTTTAGTTGCTGTCGTTTTAATGATTCCGGAGTCACCTCGTTGGCTTGTGATGCAAGGCCAAATAGGAAAAGCCAAGTGGGTTCTTGACAAAACCTCAGACTCCATAGAAGAGGCTGAACGAAGACTCGCAGATATCAAAGAAGCTAACGGAATACCCTCTGGCCACTCCTCGTATGAGGTCATTCCTTTTCGAGTCTCAACACGTGACAACCAAACCATAGACGTTTGGAAAGAGCTGTTCCTCCACCCAACACCAGCCTACCGTCACATCTTGATTGCCATTATTGGACTTCATTTCTTCCGTCATGCTTCTGGGATGAATGTCGTTTTTTTGTGTATTCCCGTAATCTTTAAGAGGGTGGGGATCAGAATTGAGAATAACAAGCTACTTGTGTTAATAATCGTCGTTGGATTCACAAAGACAATTTTCAGCTTAGTGCCAACATTGTTGCTAGATCGGATTGGACGACGACCATTGCTTCTAACTAGCGTCGCTGGAAATATGATTTCTCTTATGGTCTTGGGATTTGGGGTCACAAAAATGAACCACTATTCAAATAAATGGGATATAGGTTTATGTATTACATCCATATTAACAGATGTGGCATTTTTCTCCATTGGAATTGGGCCCATAACGTGGGTGTATGGCTCAGAAATTTTGCCAACCAAGCTACGTGCACAGGGATTGAGTGCAGGAGTGATAGTAAATAGAGTTACTTTTGGAGTGGTCACAATAACATTTATTTCCTTGTCCAATGCGATTACTCTCGGTGGGGTGTTTTTCTTATATGCAGGCATTGCAGCAATGGCTTGGCTGTTCTTCTATGTCTTGTTACCTGAGACACAAGGAAGGAATTTAGAGAACATAGAGGGGCTTTTTGGTACTTTACTTGTTCTTAATTTTTTTGGTCTAATTTTCAATTTATGCTAAATTCTTAAAATGCTACACCTTTACTCCAAATTTTGTGTTTTGGTTTTTATGTATTAAAATATTACATTCTTAACCTTTGAATTTTAAGTTTTTTTTTTTTTAAAATTCACAAAGTAAGTGGGATCAGACATGCACCAAGACATCTCAACTAGGTTGACATTTCTATAGTACTCTCATCCTGGCTTATGACCAAAAGCAATGTCACTAATCGATTGAAAATTACAAAGCGAGCTAGGGAGAAGCTCGGAAAGCTGTGAATAGATTACAAAAATTCATGCCAGTTAACCGATATGGAAAGAATGCTATAATTACAAAACATGAAAGTTTTGGAGCACCAAAGAGCCGCAAGATTAAGAATATCTTTCCAAATATGACTGGAAGACTTTCCAATGAAAGTCCGATCATTTTTCTCCAACCATAAGCACCATGACGAAGCTCCAATAAGGCAACCAAATAAGGTTGTTCCTCTGTGTTGCGTTATTTGAGTTGATGAACTTTAAAAGAACAACATACAAATAAGAGGGAAGAATATTACCAGCATTGAACAACATGTAAAAGCAGCACCAAATATCACAAAAATAATTGCAAGAAATGAATAAATGATCATGAGTTTCACAGTGATTCTTGCAAAGGACAAAACAATTTAGATTAAGATTGAGAGAGAGAAAAAATCTGAGTTGGCATTTGTTGATGGTGTTAATACCTTTATGTAACAAAGACCAGATGAAAGACTTTACATTTTTTTTGGGTAGATTATTACTCCACAACGATCGGATAATACTCACACCTTCTATCTCATTTGCTTGCTAAGTGTTGAGAAAGGCTAAGAGTTTGTCCAAAGAGTTTCGGGTCAAGTCAACCAACTCGGAATGACATCCCAGATTTTAGCGAAGCAAAGCAAGTACCTTGGAAATGGAATCTCAAGGTAGAGACTTAAGAACTTGGTCCCGTTAGGCCTAGAGAAAAGACAGAGAACTTTGATAAAAGATATGTGTAAGCAAGCATGTTGCAAGAGTGGCATCATGATAAAGGGGTATGGTAGCTAAATACAAGTTAAGTTAAGTTGAGATTTAAGCAAGTATACTTGAAAGCAATGCATGATTTAATGTTATGATATCTCTAAGATTATACTAGCTACATGACTGTGATATTGAGCCTAAGGCTGAAGGATACCGTGTGCATACATGTTATATTTTGTTGTTGATGTTATGTGTACTCCCCGATAACGATGTTGTTGTGAGTGTCGGGCGTGCCCCACCATAAAAGAATAATGGGAGTACTGGGCGTGCCCTATTACATTGTATAGTTAAGGTTACAAAGGAAGACGTTGGGGATATTAGACATGCCTTACCACAACGTAGTAATGTCATGCTAGTTGATCCTAAGCCATAAGTTGCTTGCTAGAAATACTTGTCTAGAGAACATGTTATGTAGAGATTTCTCCCTAAATGTTGGCATACTTGTTTTACTAAGAATGTTTTGTTTTTAAAAGTTGTCACACACATGCTTTATAACTCACCCTTCAATGTTTTACTTTCCTTACAGGTAGAGATCGTAGTTCTGGCGCTTGACAGAAATTTCACCTACTTTGCTCTAAGTTTGATTTAGTATTTTTTAGTACCTCTCATTCTAATCATGCATTTTTAGGTTGTAATTAAGTTAGTAAAAGATTTAGTTGTTGTATGTAACAAACTAGTAAAGGACTTTTGAGTTGTTTTATGTAACAGTGTTGTGTGGTTATGACTCTGATTTTATTCATGTTCATATAAGACTTGTTTAAACAAGTTATCCATAGGTTGAATGAATTTGAAGATTTGGTTTTATATATTTCTCAAGTTTTCGATACTTCCGTAGTATGTATGTTCTTTTTTAAAAAGAAAATAGTTTGAGTTCAGGTTAAGCAAGACCGACAGGTATCGTTAGAAGGAGAAAGATGTCGGTTGGCTTCACACCAGTCTCTCGGGCTTAGTGATCAGGAGGGGCTCCAGGATGGGGTGTGACAATAGCTTTCAAAGTGCAAGTTAACAGAAAAAGCACCATTTGACATCGAGGACTAGGTAAGAATATCAGAGAAATTCCATTCAATAGGTGTTGGCCAAGCATCAGGAATGGAGTTCTAGTGCACCTGCTAAAGTTTGAGAGTCACCTCAATAAATGGGTATTTCACGCCTCCTGTATAGTGATATCTTATTTGTCAGATATAACATAAAAACGAGTGAAAATGTTCCAAAGTTGTGTTGGTTCGTTTAAGTATCTTCAAATTCATTTGTCCATTAAAGCTTTTTTTTTTCACCTTCATTTTGTGAATTCAAAGTTGTGTTGATTCTTTAGGCATGGTGAAAATGTCCCAGGGAATGAGGTGAGAGCCCCCATTTTCCTCAATCCCTTCCTATAAAAAGTTTATCATTCTCTTTGCAATCTCTTTCCAAATAACAACATGGACCTTAAAAATTGAGAGATAGTAAGTTGGTATATTGCTAAGAACAGGTTGGATGAGAGTAAGCCTTTCGCGCTTGGAAATATAAGTGTTTCCGACCTGCAAAATTTCGATCAATTCTTTCAATGAGATTCTACCAAAAGTTCGCAAATTTGGGATTTCTTCTGAGCGACAAACCTAGGTACTCAAGAGGAAGGGAGACCAATGGACAACCCCCATATAGATTGAGTTGAGACAAGATTATCATGACCCACATTAATGCCAACTAAAGAAGATTTTATCAAATCTATCATTAGACTACTTTCTCGAAGGCCAACAAGATAAATTTGTGATTGCGAAGATATTGTAGGTTCCCTGAGCAAAATAATAGTGAGATATCATCCACAAAAAGAAGATGAAAAATCTGAATATTGGTTGTTCCATTAACAACAAAGCTTTTTATCAAGCCTTTTGATTCACTACAAAAAAAAATTTACTTGACACTAGTTACTTTTATATACTTGACGTTTTTAGAGAAAAAATGTCAGTATTGTTTAAAAAAAGCGAATGCAATTTTTTGAACTATTTTACATTAGCTTTTACTTACGTTTTTTTTGCATCATGTATAAGGGAGATTTTACTTGACATTTTTTCGTGTCAAGTAAAAGTTTGCTATACTTGACGCGAACAAAACGTTAAGTATAGTTTGAAAGCAAAATTTTCACGAAATTTTTGAATTATTTTATGTTACCTTTTACTTGATACTTTTTTTCACGTCAAGTATAGTACAAAATTTACTTGATGGTGTTTTAGTGTCAAGTATAGTGCATATTTTACTTGACATTTTTTTTCATGTCAAGTATAGTTAATATTTTTACTTGACGCAAAAACAAAGTCAAATATAGTTAATATTTTTATTTTGTTAAATATAAAAATATAAAAATATTTTTTATTTTCCTTATTTCATTTAATACTCGGCACAGGATACGCTTTAGTCGTATCCCCCGTATACATTTCTGAGCTCTCCCCAACGTCGTCACGTGGCTTCTTCACATCGTTGCTAAAGGTTTGTTTATCAAACTAGTTTCTATTAATTAGACAGAAATACCAAGATGCATTTCCAAATGCACCAATCGTTGTGAATTTGAATTATTGTTTATTTGAGTGTATAATCTTAATTTGTATGTATGTAGGTGTTTATAAACTTTGGCATAATGTTGGGATATCTCTCAAACTTCCTTTTCTCTAAGCTTCCAATTCATCGGGAATGGTTATTCATGGTTGGAATTGGTATTTTTCTGTCGATGTTTTTAGTTGCTGTTGTTTTAATGATTCCGGAGTCACCTCGTTGGCTTGTGATGCAAGGCCAAATAGGAAAAGCCAAGTGGGTTCTTGACAAAACCTCAGACTCCATAGAAGAGGCTGAACGAAGACTCGCAGAAATCAAAGAAGCTAACGGAATACCCTCTGGCTACTCATCATATGAGGTCACTCCGCTTCAAACCTCAACACGTAGCAACCAAACTACAAAGATTTGGAAAGAGTTGTTCCTCCACCCAACACCATCCATCCGTCACATCTTGATTGCCACCGTAGGACTTCATGTTTTCCAACAAGCCTCTATGATAACCGTTATTTTTGTATATAGCTCCACCATTGTTAAGCAGTTGGGAATCAAATCCAACAATCATATGCTACTCGTGATCATATTGGCTGGATTCACAAAGACAATTTTCATCTTAGTAGCAACATTCTTGGTGGATAGAATTGGACGACGACCATTGCTGCTCACTGGTGTGGCAGGAAATATGATTTCTCGTATCATCCTGGGATTTAGACTCACCAGAATCAACCACCATTCACAAGTGAAGTTGAGTACATATTGGGATATAGGATTATCTATTACAATGATATTATCATACGTGGCATTCTTCTCAATTGGAATGGGACCTATGACATGGGTGTATACCTCAGAGATTTTTCCAACAAAGCTTCGTGCACAGGAACTGAGTGCAGGAGTGATAGTAAATAGAGTAACGGCGGGTGTGGTTACAATGACATTTTTGTGGCTCTCAAATGCTATTTCTATTGGTGGGGTGTTTTACTTACATGCAGGGATTGCAGCAATGTCTTGGCTGTTTTTGTACCTCTTGTTTCCGGAGACACAAGGAAGGAATCTGGAGGATATGGAGGGGCTTTTTTGTTACTTTACTCCTTTTTCATTTTTCTTCAATTTATCCTTTTAATTACTTTTATAATGTTTCACACTTTTACTCTTCTCGACTTCAACTTTTAATTTCCTCTTTTTGTGTTACATCCAATTCTGTTCATCAATTTTGAATTTTGTTTTCATTTAGTCCGCATTTAACATCCTAAAGTTTGTTGTTCCTTTTTTTCACTAAGTACATTGTTTTTGGTCCTTAATTAATGTTAATGTCTATTAATTTGAAAGAATTTAAAGAATTATAGTTAATCAGTTTTTCACTTATTTCTTTTAATCACTATTAATATTAATTATAAAATTGCACTTCATAATTATTTTAACACACATCGATCTCTTTTCTTTTGGAACTATCATTTTGCGTACATCAAAGAGTGTGAAGTGTGAAAAGTTACTATCATCTCTTGGAGTTCATAGTGTTAGCTAACAACTTAAATAGACCTTATTTAGAATAACTCACCATACAAAATTTCGTTTGTAGTGGCAAAGCAAAAACGTCAATAAAACTAAAAACCACGTAGCTAATATTTTTAACAATGCAACACCATTCGTCGCTAGAACTGTCGATGTATCCGCGTAGCTAAAAGTTTTAGCAACGCAACAATTACGCACCGCAAAAGATACTTTTAGTGACGTTTGTGCGTTACTAAAAGCTTACTTTTAGTAACATATGTTATGTCACTATTTATTTTTTATAGTCACGTATTGTACTCGCCACTAAAGGTGTTGTTTTAGTGACAAATAATATTGTTGCTAATGGTTAATTTGTGACCGTTACAAACATCTTTTGCGACGTATTGAAGTGTGCCACTAAAGTTCCTATAGTTTTTTTTTTAAAAAAAAAAACAACCCAATGCCTTTAACGACGTTATTGAAAGTGCCAGTAAAAATATTTTATTACATAAAAAAATAATAATCAATTTATTATATAAACTTGTTATAAAATGTCAAATATAATAATCTTAAGAATTATCACTAGGCAACATGCAATAGCACCAACTTTATCACAAGAAATATATGCCAAAAAACTTTAATAATTTCATAAATAGATGTCAACCTAAGTTATAAGTATGAAGTTACATCAAGTAAATGAAAGTCCAAAGTTATAACTATGAAGTTACATTTGTGCATAAGTATTTTGCATAACCAAAAATTTCTACAAGGTTTGGAATCATGAAATGATCTTTCCTAACAAAATTATAAGTACGAACCAAAAACTCTTTTCATATTCATTTGAAGTCAGCATCAAAATCTTGTATAGAAAACCATTTGTGCATAAAATCTAAAATGTATAACATAACCAAATAAATAAGTAAAACATGTAAGCAAAAAACGAAATTTAGGCAGTTTAAATATGACACTAATAGATAAAACTCAAACCTTCTAAAACAATGAGGGGGGACATGTCTAAAAAAAATTGCAATTTTTTATGATGAGCTTCCTTTCTATTTAATCTACAAAAGGGATAACATGAAGCATTAAATTTTGTGGCTTGCAGACGATGCTCAATTACTGTAACTATAAGAAATAATACTTACAGGACCCAAGTGTGATTTTGAAACTAAAGTCCAACTAAAAATTCAAAGGAATATCAAACAACAAACGTGGAGAGGAATTGCCTTTGCCACATCACCTCTTAGCATAATAAAACACAAAAGCAAAACACTTTACACTTTAAGAGAATAAGAGAACAAATAGCACAACCGCATAAGAGAACAAAAAGAAGAACACTAAATGTAGTGAAGGACATATACCTTCTTGTGTATCCATGCCATTTTTTTCAATTTAAAGTAGTAATCTGTTGGAATTTATGTCCTAAAACTCGTAGTTTGTAATCATATTCTATTCAATAAGTCGTTATTAATACTATAATTTTAAAGCCAATAAACTAAGGTCCCAAGGCTATTGTTACGTAAACTTGAACTTTATGTAGAGACATAAACGTGGATCAAGTTCGAGTAAATAGCCTAAATAGTCTATAGTATACGAATACGGTTGGACGCCTTATTCGGGAGATACTATTGATGCAGCCCATTTTGTAGTTAGTACAAACGAAGTGATCCTAAATTGTTCATGTAGAGACATGGAAGTGGGGGCGTCTTATGTAAAGAGTTTACATAAGACTGGAACCATGAGATAGTCACTTTTAAGTTATAACACCGTTAACTTTGT